>CM021101.1:144468473-144786474 GCA_007115665.2 Sequoiadendron giganteum
TCATCATCCCATCTAGTCTACATCAAGTCATTCCAAATGCAACAATATGGAAAATGTGGTGCATCATTAAAACTCTTCCTTGGCTTTGTCCTTGACCCTGCTGTAGAATTTTATCCTCTTGTCATATCATTGTCATCTTCACATTGTTTCAGAATTTGTCCTTCCCACATCAAACAACTTTTTTCATTTTCATCGTCACCTGTCAATCGATATTCAACTTGAATAGCACAAAATCATGGTTGTCCTTGGATTCATGAGCATCAACATCATTCACATGCATTTGTCACAATTTTCATAAAGCATCAAAAAATAATAAAAATTGGAAAAAGTATTGAAAAAAGTAATAAAAATAAGAAAAAGTCTTGAAAAAAGTAATAAAAATCTGAAAAAATCATGAAAAAATTCATAAAAATAAGAAAAAGTCATGAAAAAATGTCCTAAAAATAAGAAAAAGTCTTGAAAAAAGTTATAAAAATTGAAAAATGTCCTAAATAGAACACAAAAACATTTGAAAAGTGTCAAAAAAATATAAAAAAAAAAGTCAATTCTCATCCCATCAGTCCAGTAAGTCAAGTAAGTCAAGTCTGTTAGACTTTGTCATTTGTCTGAACTACGTTGTCTTTGCACATTTTCTACATAGGCAAGGCCATCAATCGATGAGTCCCCAAGACATTAGGTCAATCCTTTTAGGTTTGTCAAAATAAAAATCATAAGTCAAACATGGTCGTTTCATTCAAATAAAACAAACATAGTCGCACTTGAGACAAGACAGTCATTTGAAACGTCAATGTCAAATTGGTCAAAATCAGACAACATAAGCCAATCAATCATATAGTAAAAATCAGTCAACTTGCCAAAACATTAGTCAAAATGTCAATCTCGTCACTTTTTTCTTCTCTTCAAGATGTGTCCTTCTTGGATTTGGACCTTGTCAAAATTTCATTTGCTTTTTTAGGATGTGTCCTTCCCGACCTTAGGCACCGTCAAACCATCAAAACTATCAAAATACCAAACAATTAATCTTCTATTAATTAAATTTATTCCTTCTTGATTAATTAAATAAATTTTATTTATTTAGTTACATCACTAATTAAGTCCTCTTCTTTATAAAATTAAATAAATTCTTATTTATTTAATTTTAGTCCACTTTCCACTATAAGTAAATAATTATTTTTAGTTATTTTATTATTCATTAGCCTTTTCTCTCCTAAATTAAATAAATTTTATTTATTTAATTTGGTCCACTCTCTTGAATTTTGAATTAAATCATTATATTAATTCAAAAGATTCCCTTTGTCACATTCTTCTATAATTAAATAATATCTTTATTATTTCATTATTCATTAGCCACCTAAACTAAATAATTTTTATTATTTAATTTCTCCTATCACCTCTTTGTTTGTGCTCATTTTAAATAAAATTATTTATTTAAAATACTCTCACTTTCTAATTTCTCTCTTTTTAGTAAATAATTCAAATTAATTATTTATTCTCATGTGACCCCACCTTTTGAATTAAATTTAATTTTTAATTCAAAATAGTCTTTGTCCTCCAAAAATCAGGTAATTTCTATTATTATTTGATTTTCCACCCACCTCTTTTTTTGTGCCAATCTTATCTCTTGTCACATGTATTGTCAATCCTTGATTTTATTTTCTAAAAATCAATCATGTCCATTCATTTTAAATTTGACTTGATGTTTCCCTAACCCTAATTATGGGTTTTCATATTGAATCTTGTCCATTAATTCTAGGGAACTTGTCAAATTTTAATCTTGGCCATTCACACAAAATTGCATTTTCTATAAAATGAAAATTTCGGTCTCATTTTGTCATCTGGAAACCTCATGATCTTACAATATCATCATCTGGAAACCTCATGATCTAGCAACCTCATGATCTTGCAATCTCATACTCTTGCATTCTTGTCATTTTGTCATAGGTATATTTAAAATTATTTTGGCATAATTTAGACATATTTAAAGGCTTACTAGTTGCATTATAGCATAGTATTGCATATAGTTACTCAAATCATTCAAAATTTTCTTAGGGCTTGTCATTGTCATTACATTGCTCATCATAAATTTGAGGGAAACATCATATTTTCAGCAAGTTGAGAAGGTATAATGAAGGTCAGCCATGGAGAATGAAGATATTTTGGTAAGATTGTTTCATTTGTTTTCATTTTATTCCTTTGCACTTCATTATCACTTTGGGTTTTCATGTTTTTCATTTGATTTGTTAACACTAGGAAAATTCCCTTAGTTATAGATATCATTTGTTGGAGTAATTGAGTCATGGTATTATGAAGGGTGTCTGGTAATGGCATAAAGGTGTGTTTAGGATCTCCATAATTGATGGACACAATGGATTTGGAAATGGCCACTTGTTTATTGATAGGAGGAGGGGTTGGGATGGAGGGTTGAATTGTAAAAACCCTTTGGTTGGTTTGCAGAATGATTGAGAATTAGATTGGCTGGAAACGTCAAACTTCTCAACTGGATTAGAAGTGGATCTTGTATCACGAATACTAGTGGAGTTTTGATAATCATAGAGTTCTTGACACAAGTGAATGAAGGAAGGGAACTTCATGATGGTGAGCTTATCTTGGAGTGGCGTTTATAGGTTTTTGGTGAACATCTTTTGCAGATGGGTGTCAGGTATCTTTACATTGATTAAGGAATAAAGTGCTTGATAACGAGAGATGAAATATGTTATCTTCTCATTAGTGTCTTTCTTGCATCTCATGACATCGGCCAAGGTTTTCTTAAGGGTCATATGGACTTGAAAGTGGTTAATGAATGCATCCACTAGTTGATTAAATGAACTAATGGAATTGTTGGGTAGGGAGGAAAACCAGCCCAAGGCGACATCTTTGAGGGTCCTAGGATACAACTTAGCTAGAAAATTTTCATCAAGATAAAATTCACTACATAATGCAGTATAAGCATTAATATGATTACAAGGGTCGCCCTTCCCTCTATACTTCTAGAATATAGGAATTTATATTCCCCATGGCAAGGGGGTACATAGGATATCTATGGATAGTGGATTTCTATGAACGTAGTGGGTAGGGAAACTATGTTGGCTTTGGCTGATTGTGGATATTTGGTGTTGCATGGAGGTAATGGTGTGAAAAATCTCTATAATAAGGGGGTTGTTGTAAGTGGTATGAGGTGGAAGGGAAAGTGGGGAATGGGTTGAAGTTGGTGGAAGGGGAAGTGGAAGGGATGGTAATAGTAGGAATGGTGGAAGAGGTTAAGGGGTGTGATGCCACAAGGGAAGTAGAAACACTAGTAGGGATGTCGAGGGAAGGTACCATAGTACCAATTTGTTACATGGTTGTTGTCACATTAGGATATGAATAAGGGGGGATGGAAGCTATGGTTGAGGGAGGAGGAGTGGAAGGTCCTCCTTGGCAAAGAATAGAAGTGGATGAGTGAGATACCTTAGGTGTAGAGGAGGCATGTTTGTGGTATATTTACGCTATCCTCTTCATAACACTTAGGCCATCATCATGGTCAAGAAGGTGGTGCAGATTCTCTAAGGCAGGGATGGTGGTCCCATATATGTTTTCAAGAATTAGGTAATTTTGAAGGTCAGCCAAATTAGCATGGATATGGAATATCTTATCTTTTGGGAGGTCATCATTTTTTTGTCACCATGTGTGTCTCCTATGTTCAAAGAGATACTAAGGATGGTCTCTAAGCCTATTGTACCATTGTCGATAATAGGAGTTGAAGTTGAAGAGATCCCAAGATCTACAACAATAGTTTTGGTATTAGATGCCATGAGTCTAGAACTTCATCTCACTATAGTATCAACAAGAGAACACCAAATCCTCATGCAAGGTTCCCTAGGGGTGGTGTGGAGAGTAAGGAAATGTAAACAAAAGAGACAAACTACTTGTAACTAAGATTCTGGAACAAAAAATAGAAATGCAAAACTAGGGAACTATGATGCAAAAAATGCTTGAAAATTTCCATAAATCACAGTGTATAGTGCAAGAGGACTAGATCACCCAATGTGGTGAATTACTCCCAGTAGTGTTTTTTTTGACAAATCTCTAAATTTTTAACTAATTTTTATGTTTTTTCATGATTTTTTGATGCAAACAGGGAGTTGAAATGGAAATCTTTTTGTATTTTTTTATTAAAAATGTAATTCAAAGTGCATTCTACAATGAACTTTGACTAATGAACTATTCTACAATCCTAGGATGTAAGCAATAATTTTTTTGTTAATGCAATGCAAGCTATTTCGTAAGATGAAATGCAAAATCAAAAAGCTAGCAAGTGTTCTATGGTCTGGATCACCAAAATGAACAACCAAAAATGGATATGGCTACCAAGCGAAAGAGGATTCCCTTTACTAGGCCCTTAGGGTTTTTCACCTAGGAGCTCTTTGTGTAGGAATGACACTCTTTCCACTTTGTGATATGGTTGTTTTTTCTGATTGCATTCAAAGGAAGGATTGAATTAGGCTATTTTGTCAGTGATGACTATGGCTGAAAAGTTAAATGAAATGATGCTAATCTAATATATGAAATGTAAACAAAGAAAATGTAAACTAAATGCAAGATAAACTATATTCCCTAAATGTGTACAATTTTAAACTTCAACTAGAAGGTTCAGAGCTTGTATACTTGGGAATGGAAAGTTGTAGATGATAGGCCCTGGAATGATCTAGAATCAATAGAGGGATAGTTACACCAAGTTGGGTGACCTAGTCCTCCTATTGGGAAACTTTATCGGACTAGATTTCAAGGAAAAGGGTATCCAAAAATACCAAAAACCTTGTTTTAGGCTTAGCACAAGGACCAGGTTGCCAATAGTGGTGACCTAGTCCTCTTAGTTCATTTGAAAGATTTAGGGTCTTCTTTTGTGGGTCCCACTTGGTACTTTCCTTTTATGTAGAATTTTTTATATGAATAACCTGAAAATTACTTGTAACTTGTCCTTTTGATCCTCCTAGGGTTTGATGTCTTGATGTGACTTGAATGGAATGTTTGTACTTTATCTAACACTATGAATCTTGTTAAATTTATACAACCTACAAAACACATCCAAAGATAAAGAGAATGTTTGGGTTAGGGAATAGAGGTTTTCCTAAGTCAAACCCCTTTGATGGTAACTAATCCTAAATGAGATAGAAATCAAAGGATAGGTGTTTGAATGATAAACAATATAAGTTCTCACAAAATCCTTTGTTTTTGAGGTCTAAAACATGCAAGAATGAGCTCCAATGGAGGTTTCTTAAGATGCCCTTGTGCTTGATTGTTTGTTTTGGAAGGTTGAGTGCAAGAGTACTTGTGAAGAAATGTAAAAATGAGCTTGGGAGGAGAGTAAGAGAGGCAAAATGAAGGTGAAAACCCTTATTTATACAAAATATGCCCTAATTTCCTAAAAATGTCATATGACAGGCCGACACTATGGTTTTGGAGGAAAATTACCATTAGGGTTTTGTCTTAAATTTAAAATTTATACCAAAACGAACTAGGTTGCCCAAGTTGGTGACTTAGTCCACTTGGACAATTTCAAGTGGTGGTTAGGAATAAAATGATGTTAAATGATGTTTATCATGTTTTCCTCCCAAAAAATACTTAAGTTGGGCCTAAAAGTAGATTAAAGGGTCAAATTAACATAACAAAATGGTTAATTAGTGGATGATAAGCCTAGGAAGATGTGAAAATACCTTACAAAACATTACAACACCCTGACACAAGGCTTGGAAAGGGGTAAAATGGGGTTGTTTAGGTGAATTATGTTGAAAGGGTTTTAGAAAAGTGGGAAGATGTGTTACAACACTTCACAACACCATTAGATTATTGTTGAATTGCAAGATTTCAATATTATATCAAGGAAAAACAAGGCCAAAATCCAAGGGAAAAGGCCAAAATGAGTGAAAAAGTTCCAAAGAATAAACTTTTTGGCAACACACTTATTTTTAATATATTTCCCTCTTATTTCTATTTGGCTATCTATGGAGGTGGAAACACCAAAATGGGGGTCTTAATACGGTAGACCCCTATACAACCCCAACACATTTCCCCTCTTTCCTATGTGCAGCTAGATGTGCTTTTAGAGCTGGCTAGCAAAGTAGCATCTTGGTGAGATTATCTTTGTCACTCTAGCCCTCATATATTTGATTTATCATGTTCATTTGTGTCTTTCCTATTTTGTAATTCTATTTTGTTCTTGTAGAAGTCATTAGCTAGGTTGTCAACTTGGTCTTTGGTTGTTCTTGTTGTCTTTTTGGTCTTGTGGCCGTATAGATGCTATTGCACCTAAGAGATGCCAACATGTCGCACTATCATCCCCAAACCACACTTTCATCCTTGGGAAGAGAACTACCTAATATATAGTTTTGAACCATAAAATCAGCTCACCTATCCCCAAATTAAATCTTGACTCTCCATAGTGGTTGAATAACCATATAGTCCTCACCATTCTTGTCCCCTATCAAAACATCTCTTTAGAGTGAGGAAATTTATGGCAGCCCTATGATCTTGGCTCTTTGTGACCCTAAGCCTTGGTGTGGTTCGTCTCCCTCTCATACAACTACCTTGTGTAAAATTTTATCAATGATTTTATTTGATGCTCCATCTTGGTATTAGACTTAGGATAATAAGGTATAGAGAATTGATATTTAATATGAATTTTTTCCAAGAATTGTCTTGCCTCATTGTTCTTAAATGGGTTTACATTATTAAGGACAAGAGTAGAAGGTGTGGAAATTTATTTTCCTCTAGCATTTTGGTTTTCGTGCCTTCCTTTTTCACAATAAGGTAGCTCCACACCTCGAAGGATTAATGTTTTTCTTGTTGAAAAGAACTCAATATGCCACATGGTGGCTATGTAAATTTTCTTTATATCACCTTCATTTTGGGACCAAATCAAGACACATGTGTAATTGGAAGGGATTTCCACGAAACTATTCTCACAAATTTTGAAATCGCTCATGAGTTTGTCACGTCAGCAATTTCATCGGGAAGGTTGTTCCTTTCATGGATGTATCTTTGTAGGGGGAGTTTGTCGGATATCATAGAAGAATATTTATTTTTAGGAGTGGACTATTGGGATATCATCATCACTCATCGTGGTTGATCATATTGTTCTCATACAATCAATCTAGAATTTGATCTTCTTATGACACTATATCTTCATAAAGCTTCTATAATATCTGAAACCATAAATGAGGCAGTTGAGACTTTATGAGAAAATATTGCTACAATCTAATCAAGTTATAATATTATATTATATTCTATAAGATGTTAGAGTAAAGGTTTTAACTTAATTATGTTAATTAAGTTACCTTTATTCCTCTCTTAAGATTTCACTTTAGTTTGAATATTGTGACATTTAATAATTATATTAATTATTAACTACCTACCTATTAGGGTTACTTTTAGGTTTTGCATGATATCCTTTCTTAAGGACTTATCAATTGTTATTTATTCATTCTATTGTTTTGATAATACATCTCTCATATTATAGAGCTTCAAACCCTCTCTTTCTTTTTTCTCCATTCTCTTCCCTGTGACAAGTATCTCTTTGCATTCAGGTGTTCTTGGACTCTAAAGTTGGTTTTGAAAACCTCTGCATGGTATCAGAGCATGGACCTACTACATGCCTATTATTTTTTAAAGAATTTTGAGCTACGAGGGTTTGATCAGGCCTTCATAATTTTTTAGTGTGATTTTTTGTGTATCAGAAATACTTCATTCTTTGGGTTCACTTTGGGCCCAAACAAACCTCGTCGTTAGATTCACAACATCCAAAATCCTCTAAATTGACTTTTCATTCAACAATTTTGCACATAGTTGATCAAAGAGGCAAAATGTTTTTGCCCCAAGGCCGTACGACCCTAGGGTACACTTCACAAGGTAAAAAAAACCAAAAAAAACAATGTAGTTCAAAAAATACACTACCAGCTATAAAGGGGTGACCACCCAAGCACCACCAAGTAGCCACCCAGGTGCCACTAAGCATTGGCATTGCCACCTACAAGCCACTACCCTCCCACCGCTAGCCCTTGAGGGCTTAAAGGAGCATTTTTTTTTGTTTTAGGACACCTTTTACAAGATCAGGTGTAACTTGGTCATTTTATCCTAGCGTTTCGAATAGAAATAGGCATTGGAAAGATGGATCTGAACCTGTTGCGATGGTGTAGGATATTTTTCAAAAAAATTGAGTTGGGTTTATTTTTTTTGCAATCAAAGTTATATGATGTTTTTGCACTCTGAAGGGCATAACTTGGCCAATTTTTCTTTATTTTTTGAAAATGAATAGGCATCTAAAAGCTCTTCTCACACTCTATTCAGATCTACTATTATTTTTTTCAGAAAATTTACTAGGTGCACAAGATTTAGTCTAAAACCGTTTTCACTTTTTCCTGCTTTTTTGCTAAAAAATTGCTACTAGGGTTTGGTTTCTTGCATTGTGGGGGGAGTTTTTTTCTTTCTTTCTATCATTTAATTCAGAAAACCAGAAACTCTTCACATTAAAAAATCATTAAACCTCTACAAAAATGGATGAAAAATCTTCTATCAAAATTCTCACACCTCATAACTACCATACATGGAAGGCATTCATGACATGTCTTCCTAGATCAAAGGGGTTGTGGTCTTATTTATATACACTTCAGTCAGTTTTGACAGAACCATTTGAGGTTATGAAACTTAGAAATAATATGGAAGAGGCTATGGGTTTGATTTCCTTACATTTTTGAGACAAATTGTTTCATCTTGATGGGTGTAACAATCCTCCTAAAATGTGGACCAAGTTCAATGATTTATTTGGTACCATCAATCAATTTTGTGCATGAGATATTGAGGAAGAGTTGACTTCACTTGTGCCTAATTATTTTCCCTCTATTGAGGACTTTGTGATGAAACTCAAATAACAGAGATCTCTTCTACAGGGTTGTGGAAAGGTTAAGACTGATACAAAGTGAATTTACCTAATTTTGTCAAAGCTTCATGGGAGCTTTCAGATATTATCATCTACCTTCCATTCCACTATGGATGCTTTGGGCCCTCAATCTACCATGCCTACTTTTGAGGTGTTTTGCGATTAGTTGACTCGAGAGCAATCCAAGCTCACATAGTTGGATTCTCTCACATAATCAAAGAACCATGAATTGGTTTCTCAGACATCAAAAGTAAAGAAGAAGTAGAAATTGAGCCTAAGACAGATTTAGTTGCTAGTGAGACTTCCTCTAAGCCACCTCCAAAGTCAAATTCAAAGCTGATGTACAATCTAAAATAATGAAAATCTTTGAAGTTTGGTGAGTCTTCCTCCAAGACTAATTTTTTTTTAGGTGATGCTTGTAGTTTTTGTGGGAAAAAAGGATGTCTAATTTCTAGGTTTTGGAAATGATTAGAGGCTTTAGAGGAAGCCATGCAATAAAATCATATCACCTCAGCTTCTTCTCCTTCCTCTTCTATAGGGAAAGGATATGATATTTTTGCATGAGTTATACCTTCACGATCCACTTGGATTGTTGATTTTGGTGCTTCACACCATACGACTCACTCACAAGAGATAGTCATCGCCCTTGCCCATAGTGATACTTCACATATTGTAGTTGGTGACTTAGTACAACTTTCAGTTACAAGTTTTGTTACTATTTCTTTGGATGGTGGTTGTCTTCAGGATGTTATTTTAGTTCTTGCAATTTCTACAAACCTCGTTTCCATTTATCACATTTTTCATTCTGGCACTAGTAAAATAGTAGATTTCTCACCACATGATGTGGTTATTCGAGATCTACATGATCCTAATTTTGTTGTTGCTACTGGGAGTACAGATCTGGAGACTCATTTATACAGGTTTGATGGCTTTAAGAGTTTAGACAATTCAGGTTTCTTTCTTATAGCTCACGCAGACATAGTGAGAAATTTTTGGCATGAGTGTTTTGTCCATGTCAATTATAGATATCTTCAATAGATGAGTACACAGACACTTGTGATTGGGCTTCCATAGATATATTGTACTTACAGTGTTTGTTGAGGATGTGCTCTTGGAAAGCATCACTGAGATCCTTTTTCCTATAAGTAGAGCCTCACGTGCTAAGGCACCTTTAGAGTTGGTTCATAGTGATCTTATGTCTTTTTCCACTCCTTTTTCTGGTGATAGATATGTGCTCACATTTATATATGACTTCTCCAAGTGTACATGGGTGTATTTTTGTAAGTACAAATCTAATGTCTTTGATTCATTTAGGATCTTTAAAAAATTTGTGGAGAATTAGTCTCGACTTTCTATTAGGAGAATACACATTGATAATGGGGAGAATATGTTAATCAAGCTTTCAAATATTTTTGCATTGAGCATGGTTTACAACATCATGTTGTAGTTCCATACACCACTCAGTAGAACGGTGTTGCTGAGAAAAAGAATAGAACTTTACAGGAGATGGCCAATTGTATGATATAGTCTCGAGCTATGGATGCTTCGTTTTGGGCTCAGGTAGTCAATTGTGCCAATTATATTCAGAATCAGATGCCTCATAAGGCATTGAGACACATGACTCCTGAGGAGGCTTGGACTCATGTCAAACTTGATGTTTCTACATTACGAGTTTTTGGTAGTGAGGCTTGGACATTTATTTTGGATTCTCAGAGCAAAGCCATGGAGAGGAAGATTCAAAAACTCATATTTGTTGGTGTTGTTGTAATTAAATGTGTTGTAACTTGTCCTAGATCATCATTACACCTTAGTTAAGTTTACTTAGGGACCACATAGGAGGTATTTGGAGCTTTTCCACCTTTGGTGGACTTATCATGTTATTACTTTATTGCTTCCACATTTTGTGGACATATCATGTGATTACCTCTCCACCTTTTGTGGGTGATCCACTATTTGTGGTGGTTATCACATTATCACCTTTCCAAGTTAGGTGGAGTGATAAATTTCCATAGTTGTCTCATGTCATAAGATTATGACACTTTTCATAATCTTATGCCCTCTTATGTACTCACCTTGGCTATATAACCAAGGGGTCTCTCATTGTAAATCAATCATTTCATATCATTAAAGCATATTGATGAGAATACAATTTATTCTTCTCACATCATATTCTCTCTTCTTGTGCTTTCCATTTGGTCCATAGATCTTGGCAGCCATAGCAACTAACATGGTATTAGAGTGGGTTGGGTGCCATTAGAGAGTCTTTTTCCGAGGAGAGATACCAGATTTGGGGAGGTTCAATTTTTGGCTCTTCATTGCAGGTTTATATTGGAGCTTGTTGGTGCAAATCTAAGCTCACCATTGCATCTAAAAGGTTTGATAAAGTTTATTTTTCCTTTCGTTTCATCCAAATCGGACATATGAGGCCAAATCTATGAGGGTTTGAAGTTGAATTATGGTTGCCAGATCTAGAAGGTAGGTGCATTTTTGGAGCATTTATTTTTGTCACATCATATTCTCTCTTCTTGTGCTTTCCATGTGGTCCATAGATCTTTGCAGCCATAGCCAATTCTAAAAATTGGCTACTGTGAGGATGTTAAGTCATATAGGTTTTTTGATCCTAATTCTAGAGAGGTCTTGTTTCAATGAAATGTCTAGTTTGATGAGCATTATGCTCAGATGGATCATCCATCACCAACTTCTCCCTCATTGCCTACTACTTCCTCTCCACCTCTTGAGGATTACATATCTTTTGAGGATGATACAGATGATAACCCACCATCTCCACCGCCACTAGATACTCAACATTTTCCCAAATGGGCCAGTGTTACTATTGAGGCAGTTGGATCTTTGGTAGGTGATCCTTCACATACTCGTTGCACTCATGCTCAGACAACTAGTACTAGTCTTATGAGTCATGCCATTTTGGATGATCATCAAAAGTTTTCAAAGGTGATAGGTCACCTTGAGTGGGATAGGGCCATGGAAGAGGAGTATTCATCTTTGATGAAGAATCACACTTGGGATCTTTGTTCTCTTCCAAAAGGGAGAAAGTTGGTTCAATGCAAGTGGGTGTACCATACCAAGTATGTTGTAGATGGTTCAATTGATAAGTACAAGGCATGTCCTCTTGTGAAGGGGTTTTCTCAGGTGGAGGTTATTGATTACTCTGAGACCTTTGCTCCTATCACCAAGATGAACTCTATTTTCCTTGTACTCTGTCTTGGAACTTCTCAAGGATGGACAATGTTTTATATGGATGTGAAGAGTTCTTTCTTGCATGGGGACCTACATGATGAGATCTATATGGAGCAGCCTCAAGGTTTTGTGTAGGACTCTTCTTTGATTTGTATACTTCAACGGTCATTGTACGGTCTCAAATAGCTTGGTATGAGAAGATGGACTCCTTTCTATTTGCTTCTCACTTCACATGTTGTCATTCTAATCACAAAGTGTACATTCAATGTCATGAGGGTGATATTTTGATACTTTTACTATATGCTAATGATATCATTATTATAGATATCTCATTCTCTGTGATTCATAGCATTCAATGATCTTTGATGGAGCAATTTGAGATGATAGATCTTGGTCTTCTGCACTATTTTTGGGCCTACAGGTTATTCAGTCTTCAGATGAGATTTCCATACTTCAGAAAAAGTATGCTCTTGATATGCTCCAATGATTTGGTATAGTTGATTGCAAGCCTTCCCCCACACCTTTTCAATGACATGTTGTTTGTCTACCACTTGCACTGCTCCTTCAATAGATCCCACTTTATACATGCAGTTGGTTGGCAGTTTGTTGTACCTGACACACTCTCATCCTAATATTTCCTTTGCAATTGGACTTGTCTCTTGATTCTCACATGATACTCATGAGAGTCATTGGCAAGCTGCCAAATGTAACTTGAGGTACATTCAGGGCACCACTTTTAATGTCATTCACTATACATTAGGAGCTCCTCACATTGTTGGCTTCACTGACTTAGATTGGGTTGGTGATTTCAATGATTGGAAGTCTACTTTTGGCTTTGTTTTTTGTCTTGGTTCTGGTCCTATAACATGGTATTTTAAGAAAAAACCTTCTATTGCATTATCATCTATAGAGGTTGAGTACCGAGCAATTGTACTAGCTAGTTAAGAGATTTTATGGCTTTGACAGTTGATGACTAAGTTTGTTTTCCCTCTTGATCATCCCACTACTCTTTTGTGTGACAATAAGAGTTCTATTCACATTTCCCACAACCCAGTGGAGCATCAGCGAACTAAGAACATTGAGATCCACATGCACTTCATTAGATAATTGATTCAAGATGGTTCTCTCATCTTGGAATACATTCCTACAGAGGAGCACGTTGAAAAAATCTACACTAAACCTTTGGCATCACCACATTATATTTAGTTGAGCTCCATGATCGAGTTGAATGAAGTTGTCCTTCGGGGGTCTTAGTGAGGCCTTCTTTCCTTCATGTTTTTTTCAGCAGGATTTTTCCATCTCTTTTTGGAGAAGAGTTTTTCCCACGTGGTTTTCTCTTTTATTTCACTTTATGGATATTTTGTTGCATTCATGTACTTGATGAGGCCTAGTTGTTAGGACCCTTGTTTTCTTTCATTCATTGTAGTTAATTTTTGTTTCTTGCACTTGTTTGTATCTGCATTATTTCTCATCTTAAGGTGGGTGTTAGAGTAAAGTTTTTAACTTAATTATGTTAATTAAGTTACCTTTATTCCTCTCTTACTATTTCACTTTAGTTTGCATATTGTGACATTTAATAATTATATTAGTTATTAAATGTCTACCTATTAGGGTTACTTTTAGGTTTTGCATGATCTCCTTTCTTAAAAATTGATCCATTGCATATTTATCATTCTATTGTCCTGATAATACATCTCTTGTATTACCAAGCTTCAAACCTTCTAATTTTTTCTCCATTCTCTTCCCTATGATAGGTATCTCTTTTCATGCAAGTGTTCTTGGACTCTGAAGTTAGTTTTGACAACTTCTAAATAAGATTCAAACATCTAGTATTTTTCTAGCATGCCTGATGGGGCCCAATTTTTTTCAAATTTCTAATTAGAAGTCAAAAATATTTCATAAATCAGACCAAGAAGAGAGGTTGGAAATCGCATGCTGAGAGTTCAAACAAGAGAATCTTCCAAAGGAAATTTCCAATACTCCCAGCTACCTACTTTGGAACTAAGGGGAAGATGACTTACATTTTTCAAATCATGAGTCAAGAGTAATAAAGTAAGAAGTGCTAGCCTACAATCCAGAGCTTTATCCACTCCACCAAGAGGTCGAACCTTTCAAATAAAAATACTGGTCTACCCTATCTATAGGATTATGTTTACAATGGCTCACTTAGGTGCTCCCACTACTAGAAATTTTGTAACTTGGGATAGTGGTAGCCCACTAAAACCACCCACGCCCCAATATGTATGGCCCACCATGCCCACCAATCCTCTCAAGGCTATTTCAAAGTTTTTTGGGGAGGATTTTAAGACCCCTTCTTAGCATCTCCAAGACATAGTGGAGGTTTGCAAAGTACATAACATCATGGAAGAAAATGTAGCCCTTAGTTTACTAGCAACACCTTTCAAAGGAAAGGCTCAGGATTGGTATAGATCCTTGACTTCTAGTTCCATACACTCTTGGGATCAACTTAGGGAAAAACTATTTGAGTGCTTCTCATAGAAAGAATATCAGTCCTTGTTGCTACAATAATTAATCTCTATCAGGAGGGCCCTGCAAGAGGCCATGAGTGACTTCAACACCAAGCTCCACAAAACCTAGTAAATTATTCTTGTGATGGCCAAAAAATTAGTAGTTATGGAATTCAAGTTCTATCTAAAGGCCTTAAATTCAAACATTACAGTCATGGTACAACCAATGGGAGGGAACACCTTGCCAACACATACAATTTTCTTGTACACATAGAGAATAGTCTAATAAACACAAGGAAAATTCCACCATGATCACTGATTCCCATGTTCAGAGAAATATTTGATGGACCCTAGGAAGAAGTAACTCCTAGTTCCTCCACTCCACCAACTAGAATATCCATTGCACCATCTTCATCCATATATGTATACCCAAGAGGAAAACCAAGCATGTCATACTCTTCTTCGTTAGTAGTAGATGTCAACGATATGAAGAACCTCATTGAGTCCTTTAAAAATTATTTATTCTTTATCAAGCATCAACATACAACACCTCCAAGGACCCCCATGCAAATCTATCAAGGAGGAATGTCATCTTATAAATAAAACACATACCAAGGATCTCTAAAGAAAATTAACCAACAACAAGTACCTATGAACCAGATAGTTCCAATCACCATGCAAGTTCAAACCATCAAGAGCAGCATGAATAGATATTTGGTCCCAAGATAAAACAACTTTACAGATGATGAGAAAGCATGGTGCATCTAATGTAATGATATCCATGTGCCTCAAAATTTTTTGAGGGGAAATCTCCAAAAAAAGATAGCTGAAAAGAGAAGCGAGGATGCTTTTTCAAAAATGGAGGAATATCAATCTCCTAGAATGGAGAATTCCTACTTTAGAGAAAAAATGCAAGGGATTTACTTAGAGCAAGATCTAGATATCTCACTGGACCAAGTGTTATTTTCTTGGATGGAAGAAGAAGATGCACCATTTGCAAACGATGTTCTAAGAACTAGTGCTCTACAAGTATAGTCAGACTACAACATGTGGTCTAAGAGAATATTCACTAGAGATTATGTGCAATGAGCTCCAAAGTATCCATAGCCATGAAAAACAAAACTAAAAGTAGAGAAACCATCACAGATCAAACCTTGTTCTACAACTACAATCTCTACCATTTCCAAATTGAGCCCATCCACGTTGGATTGACCTCTACCAAAGGAAAAGGATATACCACTATTTAAATCTAAAATTCCACCATTCATAACACTTAACATGGTAGAACAACCGAAGAAGGCACCCGCTAATGTGCCATTGTGGGACATTATATTGATTCTAGAATCAAAGACATTTCTCTAGGAAGCATTGAAGAAAGAGGAACAGATTCCACCAATAGATACAATCCCAACACATGATCAAGATAAAGGAAAAGGGCTTGCATTAGACCCCCAACCTTAGAGAGCTATGGCGTACATGAATGCTACAAATGATACAAAAAATTTAATCAAATCAAACCCTACCCCTTTCCTTTTAATAATTATTGTGGGAGATAAGCTTTTATACAATAATGTAATTTATTTAGGAGTTAGTACCATGATCATACCCAAAAAGGTGGTTGATGCACTAAATCTTAAATATGAGCCTCTTGAAAAAAGGATCATGCAACTAGATGGGAAGCAAGTCTTGACTGTCTATTGCATCAAGGATCTATCTTTGACCCATTTCTCATGTCCAAGCCAAATGGTCACACAAGAATTAGTTGTGATAGATATCCCCCCAGTTTTTGGGATGTGTCTTTCAAGAGACTTCACTGCGAAGCTTGGTAGATATTTATCACTTTATTGGTCTCATTTGATAGTATGAACAAAACATGAGGAAAAGATCAAAATCTTGTATGAATCCTTGCACCTTGAAAATATATTAGACAACATGGTTTTGTGCTTTCAATCAATGCATGCCTCCTTCTCAAAAGGAGAGATGTATTGTGTAGAGATGTTAGAAGATGAGGAAGACACAAGCAATCAAACTCCTGAAGAGGAGATCTTACTCAATTAGTTTATCAATTCTAACCCATTAAGGAACTTCCATGCTATTGGTTTAGACACCTATGTGATCTTTGATGATGACCAAGTCCTCTCAAAATTGGTAAAGGAATAGGAGGAACCTAGAAAATTGGGCAGCAACAGTCTATGAACATAATATTTTGATGGCACCAAATGTAGAATCAATTTTAGAGATGACGTATGACTGGTATCATTGGCTAGATCAATGAACCTCAAATATTTTCACTTATAAGTCCTATTCTTGAATAATGATGAAAAGTATGAGGCTTTAGTCCATGGTTTATTTCTTAGAGAGTGAATGGGCATAAAAAAAATACAAGTGTTCAGAGACTTAGTGTTGGTCATAAACTAGGTCTACGAATAGGCAACCACAAAAATAATAAAAAATGAGGTCTTACAGACACATAATATGGGACCTAATTGAGATATTTGAAGATTTTAACATACAAGTTATACCATAAACCCAAAATTTAGTTGTAGATTGGATGGCTTTAATTGGATAACAGTTTCAGCCAACCTTAGAGTCAACCAAAAATTAGAATGCAATACACACCATCGTTTAACCATTAATACCTGAAAATGAGTAGAATTTGCAAGTCTTCAAAGATGATGCTCAAATCATGAACTTTCAACAAAAATCAATGAAATTCTATGACCAATCACAATCCAAAGTCAAAAATATTGACAAGGAACAAGTAATTCAATTAAAAAGAAATAAAATCCCAAGAGTCTTGATTTCTCTCGAGAATCTCCTCAACTGTGAAGATGCAAGAAATAGTAAACAAATATCCAGCACCAATGAAGGAGACTATGAGAACCTCAATGTTGGGAAAGAAAGGAAGCGAAAAGTCGAAAGAGTCATCCATCAGATAGACAAGACTGAAGAGCCTATGTGATAAATACGACGAGGTTGTATCCTAGATGAATGATGATCTCAAAGGGTATGACTTGGGCATAATTCAAAATACCATCAACCTAGCTAAAGTTTCAAATCCCATACAACAAAAAAAAGGCTGGTTAATTCAAAGGTAGAGGCACTAATTATCCAATAACTTACAAATCTGATCAAATCAAGAATCATATATCCAATCAAACATTTTGCTTGGGTATCCAAGCTTGTACCAGTGCAAAAGAAGAATGGAGACATATGTCTTTGCATGGAGTTTTGAGACTTGAATAAATCCTCATTAAAATATCACTACCTTTTGGCCTCAATGGAGTAGATTTTACAAAATATGGCTAGATCATAAATGTTCTCACTACTCAATGGTTTTTTAAGGTATAATTAATTTTATGTAAATGAAGAGGACCAATATAAAACAAAATTCACCACTAAGTGGGGAGCATCTATGTATGCAAAAATTCCTTTTGGGCTCTCCAATACAGTTGCCACCTTTAAGCAAGCAATGTATATCACCTTTAGGAGTTTTATCAATTAGATCATCCTAATATATCTAGATGACCTAATTATTTTTCCCAAATCAAAAGATGATCATCTAGAAATTATCTTCCAAAAGTGTCAAAAATTAAGGATTTCCCTAAATCCCAAAAAGTGTGTTTTTTGCATACGACAAGGTAAGTTGCTTTGTTTTGTGGTATCAAATGAAGGAATAGCCAGAGACCTCAAAAGGGTGAACACTATAATAGGGCTACTGATGCAAGTCAACTAGAAGGGGATATAGTCCTTTCTAGGAAAAATTAACTTCATCGGTCATTTTATTTCAAACTTCATGGGCATCACAAGACCCATTATGCTAATGTTGAAGAAGAATGTAGTGTTCAAATATACTCTGAAAGGTAAGATTACTTTTGAGAAAATAAAGGCAGCCATCTCCATAGCTCCAATGTTAGCCAAATTGGGTTTCTCCAAATATTTCCTACTTTACGTCTATAGTAGCCAGCATAGCATAGCTTCATTGCTCACTCAAAAAGACAAGGAGATAAATAAAGAACATCCCATCATATTTCATTCCAAGACTCTCAAAGGATATGAAACCAAGTAATTTTTTTTTGAGAATCAGGCCTTTCCTATAGTTAAAAGACTAAAGAAATTCCAATACCTCATATTAGCCAATAGATTCACCATCCTTGTCAGCCATACAAGTGTTAGGGAATACATCACCAAAGGTTAGATAATAGAAAAGAGGTCCAACAAGATCACCGAGATCCTAGAATATGACGTAGACATCCAACCACCCAAAATAGTTTAAGAGAGGTCTTTTTGAATACCTCATCCAATAATTAAGCTCCTAGGTGGAAGAAGAGACTGACCAGGTCTATACAAATCAGTGTGAGTCCGATGAGTCATGTGTGGTTGATCGGACATGATTTATACAAAAGGGGTAGTACCCAACCAATATCCTACCTCACAAAAGATGGTACTATTGAATGCAAGGCACCAAGTATGTACTAGTTGAAGGGGTTTTATTTAAAATAAACTATGATGGTGTCCTTCTCTATTGTATACGAAATCCATAGGTAGAAAATATTCTAGGAAAATTCCATAATAGCCTCGAGGGTGGACACTTTTCTAACAAGACCACTTCTTTAAATTAATGTGGGTAGGCTATTACTAGCGTTAAATGTTCTCTAAGGCTCATCATCTTATGTAAAATATTACTTTGTGCGTATAAAGTATTGGCAAACGAAATAACTCTACCATGCCATTAAGTTTGATCATGACCGAAGAACCCTTTACACAATGGGGTTTGGAATTTTTCAAAATGATAAATCCCATATCTAGTGTAGGAAATAAGAGAGTACTCATGGTGACTGATTATTTCACAAGATGGAAAAAGTCTATTTCCCTAAAAATATCTATAGAAGAAAAATTAATTTTTTTTCTCAAAGAGTTACTAGCAAGGTTCAGTTTCCCTAAAACCATCATTTGTGATAATGTACAAGCCTTAATAGGCTCAAGGGTGTCAAAATTCACTCTAAGTATGAGGTCTACCTCAAGACTTCATCCAATTATTACATGCAAGGAAATAGGTTAGAAAAATTAACTAGCAAGATCCTAATTAGGGTAATAAAGTGCATCAAGCCAAAACACTAGAAAGAATAGCCTAAGCATCTGTGAGAGGCTTTATGGGTTGATAGAATTACATCTAAGAAGAACCTGAAAACCTCCCCTTATGAATTAGTGTATGGGAAGGAGGTAATATTACCCATTTCCATAGAAATTTTGACACTACAATTGTTAAAAGCCTTTGAAGTCGAGGAAGACAATGGAATCTAAGTAAGGTTGGTGAAAATTTTAAGCCTTGCAGAAAAGAGAGAATGAATTTTATCCCATGATCGAATGCTAGAAGATAGTCAAA
Source organism: Sequoiadendron giganteum (assembly GCA_007115665.2). Taxonomy (NCBI): domain Eukaryota; kingdom Viridiplantae; phylum Streptophyta; class Pinopsida; order Cupressales; family Cupressaceae; genus Sequoiadendron; species Sequoiadendron giganteum. The sequence goes on from CM021101.1 coordinate 144,488,437, forward strand.
TGATGGTTTGATAAAAAGACCTCTAGCCTAGATTTCAAAGAGGGAAGTCTTGTCCTAAAATATGATGAATGAGGTGCAGAGCCAGGGAAACATGTAAATTTTGATGCACTATGAATGAGGCCCTTCCGTATTCATACATGTAAAGAAAATAATTTGCATGAGCTAGAAGAAATGAATGGAAAGGTTTTGGATATACAAGTAAATGGTATTCATCTAAAACTATTCAATTAAAGTATGCACAAGTTCATTAAAATTTTATAGTTATGCACCATATGTAAAATTTTGGAAAATACTTTTGATTTTGTGAATAAAGAGATGAGAGTGAACACAATAAATAGAAGAAAGTATTATATTTTTTATCCATTGAAAATATTTATAATATAACATCATTGTGAAGCTTGAGGCTTTGAGAGAAGTTTGAAGCCTTCTTGTTCAAACCCAAAAAGAGATATATCTTCAGAACATAAAAAGAGGAGATGGCACAAAAATTCCAGTGGATATTAAAGCCTCCATCCCTCATAACAGTCAAAATATTGTTTCTTGTATTTTCTTCAATAGGGAAGTAAAGGGGTTAACAACACCCAACACACAACACACTTGGGTAGGACGTGAACATCAATTTTTGGCACTAGGGATATAAACTAGGAAATCGAAGTGATTATTCTAATCAATCCTAGGAATGTGCTCCACTTTATACGCCCTCAGAGGAATGAAGGTTGTAGGCCAGGACAACAATCAATGGCCCTCTAGTTCTATATTCTAGAAGTCTATAAGAAAGCGTAACCAAGGCACTACTTCCACATAGTTAATGTGCTTCCTAATATTCATGGTGGTCAAAATACCAACACCAAAGATAGATACTTGGATGACCTTGCCAAAATAATCTAAGTATTTTGAATCAAACATACTGCGGCATAGTTCTATGATACAGGGCTTGGAAATATCCAAGTCTAGCAAAGAAGCCACAAATTGGGAAATGACATTCGAGTTGCACCATGGTTGGTTCTCATCCTTCACATAATCCTTCTTGATCACCCACCTTAACACCACAATCATGACATGGTCATTCTTCCCTATCAATAATTTAATGCTCTCATTGCTAAATTTTCTTACAAATAGTTTTGCGGATTCCAACTTAAGAGCTGAATTGGGGTACCAAAACCAATCATAATAGTGGCAAAAAAACTTACAAATCAGCAAAGGGGAAATTGTAGTGGAAAGAGGTCAGGAACTCAAATTCTAACTCAATGAGTATTTCAGCAAAGTGGAGGTCACTATTTATAAACAAATGTACGTCAAGGAGGTTGGCAATGGAAAATATATCTCCTATTGGAACAACAATGAAAAATATATTAAGTTGATGAGAAGCGAGTGATAAATCATATAAAGGATCTCCAATCAATCTTTGGGAATTTAATTCAGGTACTGGTAGTAAATACTCACATTTACAAAAAAATTCCATGTGTCTATCATCATCATCAATGCCAACTTGCTTTCATGTATGAGAATACATTCTTTGGAGAGCCAAAAGTTTCTTAATTAAATGTAAATATCACTTCAAAGTATGCTTCTTATCGCACAAATAAAACTTCCCATCACTTAAAGCTTAGTTATCCAAAAGGAAGTGTATGGAATGTACTAAATACATTCTCACAGTGAAGTTGGCATTTTTGAGGAGTACGTGCCCCCCACTTAACACATATTTCCTCGCTAGAAACACTTAGCAGGCCATCAATAATGGTCACACATTTACTAAATTTATGTACGAGAATTGAATGCACCCAAAAGGTAAATTTTTTGCTAGGTGTTAGGTTTTCTCAGGAAAATATCACTCTAAAAGAAGCTTCCATGAATTCTTCCAAAGAAAATAATGATAGAAGAATCATCCTCCAATCGAGATGTTGGAGTCTCATTCCAAAAGCTAGGTTACACTAAAATATTTAGATATGTTTCATATGCTAACACCTCGATGCTAGATGACCAAATGTTTCTGCATACCAAAGCCATGTAACCAGAAAACCCCATCAAGGAGGAGGCGGTCAAATATTTCATAGATGACATTTAAAACCCAAAGTTGCATATAAACCCTAAGAGCCTCAGGGAAGGGGAAATAAAAAGGATATTCACCCATGGGTCAAGAAAAGGTTTAACAAATTATCTCTGGAATTATGGAAAACCATAATTCATACTATCCTATATGCATCCAAGCCCATAGCTAGTTAATGCATGCACAAAAAACTAATCAATGAAACTGGGGGTTATTACGAGCAATAGGATCAAGCTTACCATTTGTGTGGTAGCCATAAAATATATGTTGTGAATCCATGCAAATTGGTAGGCTGAGAGATTCCAAAGAAAAAGAAAGGAATATTTCTGAAGAACTAGGGACAAAAAATTAAAATTCTTTATAGAGAAGAAGCGATGAAAGTGTAAAGTAACAATTAGCTCATTTTCCCTTTGGTGCATAGAGAGTTCTAATCGGATGTGCAAGTTTCCTTCTCAATGCTATACTTTTTTTATGGCTATGATAGTAATTATGAGGTCTAAAAATACCATATGGGATTAGTTTTCATGCTCAAAAAAGAGAGGAGCTATCTAAGTATTTTAAATTTATTGATTCAATCGCTAATGGGATGATGGAATAATTAATAGATTATGTCACCACCTTTGAGTTTAGATATTCCTCTCTTCTAGTACACTTAATTTTACACCAGAACCCTATCATTTTTAGAGGATATTTTTAACTCTATAGGTTTGATGCAGTAGGGCTATAGTATACAAGCTAGTTTTAGGGGACCCATGTGCTTTCCAAAACATGGAATTACTATTTGTTTGGTTATTATTTCCTACAACCAATACTCTTGGACTTGTATTCATGCCCTCCAGGTGGGTTATCCCTTGAAGTTTTGGAATGGATGAAGAAACACTAAACCCCAGTGGATTATTTTTTTGGAGTGAATTTTTCCCTCATCATCTTTCATGGTTTTATTGAGGAGCCTTTTAGGCTCCCTAAATTTGTAACAAACAAGACCTTCACTTTCGAGGCATAAAATTAGGCAACTACTGTTGACAAAGCTTATGGAAATGGGAGATGCAAGAAAGGGTTATATAAAATTCCCCTTACCAATCAAAAAATTCATATAATGCTCATGAAGCAGGAGGAATAAGATGTGTTGATTAGCAAGTTGGCCTACCTCGGCTCGATCCTCATTTGTGATAATTAGAAGTACAATCCTATTAAGTTCCTCCCAACTATGAAGCATGAAGAACAAGAGTATTTTTAGTCAAGGAAGAACCCAATTAAGGAGGGAAGAGGTCTACATATACCTAGCTTTCATACTATTTGAACAAACCTTAGGGCTCAATTTCTATCCTAGGGTGGTAGAATTCTATCAAAACACCTCGATAGATGAGTCCCTCAAAAATTATTTAAAGAAGCTAGGATGGTCAGGGAAAAATAAGGCTAGTTTTTGGAGGTACCAATAGGACATAAAGAATCTTAATTCCCTATATGGATAGGTCAAGCCAAATGATGATAAGTTCAACCAAATTTATGATGCTTAGGCTAGAACTGATGATAGTAATCATGAATCAGATTAGGATATGGAACTAGAGTAAGTACAAAAATTTTCCCTCCATTTTAGATGCTTGATGTAGGAAAAGGGAAGGAAATGGATCGAAACATAAAGAATCATAGGTCACCTCCTCTACCAACACCCTGACAAAGGCTAAGAGGAATTGACAGTCTCTAAAGAGATCTGTTACAACTCTAGGGGCCCAATTTTTAGTGAGATCAGCCACCAGAGAGTTCAAATCAACGAGTTCAACCCCTAAAAAGAGAAGATGAGTCAAAAAATTAAGCAGACTCAGTATATCAAATAAAGTAGAAAAAGAGGTGGAATCTACTCCACTAGGATTTTCATCTTCAATAATCTAGGTAAGTCTTGCAACGACCCTCCTTCCTTCTACTACATCTTTAGTTGTTACTACCCCCTCATCTATTGAAAGGAATCAATCATCTACATATTCCAATTTCCTCATCCTAAACATGTCCCCAACCATATTTTACAATGAACCCCACGATGAAACCCCACGTGCTAAACATGCATCTTCCACTTTAGTCACAATTAAATATTTTATTACCTTCTTAAGAGCACCCATTGTTAATACTGAAACATCCATGCTGAAATTTTCATCATGCTCATCTACTTCCAAGAAAATGCTTCTTTTTCGCCCACTTCCCCATTTACTCTAACGAGTGGCCCACCTTATTAGTCCATACGTGGAAACCCAACCTCTTCAATGATAACACTTGATTTCACCTCTCTGCAACCTCAAAACATTGAGGCCCCTCCTTTCATCACCCTTTTTATTCTCCCTCCACATGTTTCACTTGTCGCACAAAGTATTGATTCCCCACAAAATCTATAAAATCATATTGAAGTAACAAGACAAGCTCGACAAGTAGGAAAGAAGAAATTGCAAGGAAAGGCTTCGACAAATCTAGCTACCTAGAAGTCGGAGGCTTATTTTTATGAAGAGTGTAACACTCTATTGATCACAGCTATGAGGCCATGGTAATCCAAGCTATTAGGAAAAATATAGTTCGAGGTTTATGGCATCTAGGTTGTGGGTCTAAATTTAAGTGAAAATATTTTGAGCAACAAGGTGGTTCTAGCCAAAGTAACTTAGAAGGTGGTCTACATCAACTATGAAAGTCTAAAAAAAAGGTTGAGGAAGTGTGAGGAAGTGTTGGAAAACATAAAGGCCATAGTGGATAGACTGTAGGTAGAAATCAAAGGGAAAGATTTGGAGATGGCTTGCTTGAGGCATTTACAGGGTCAATAGGGTGAAGAAACTAAGTTGAAAGGTTGAAATGTAAGAGCGCGGTCAAATAGAAAACATACACAGAGCATCAACAAAGATAGAAAAAATATAGAGAGAGATTGAACCGGAATGAATGCAATATATAATGGGTTGCAAAAGGAGCTATAGGAAATGGATCAAGAAAAGAAGGATATATGAAGAAGGAATTGGATAGTGTCTAATCTCAAGCCTCCTATAATATTTAGAAGGCCTAGGTAGAAATAGACAAGGAAAAATAAGGAAAGCAATATATTCAGTCTTTTTTTATAACTCGCAATGAGGATATTAGAAAGATACACTCTGAGCTTACAAACACTCTCCAAGAGAAGAATCAAGTGGAAAGAAATATGAGAGTGATGGAATCCCAATTCTAGTAGGAATTCACAATGCCATGGGGATATGAGCTCCTCCCAATACTTAAAAATTTAATATCTACTCATTGGGAGTGAAACATAGTTGCAGTTGTAGCCTTGAAACCATTTTTGTAGTTTTTAATGGATGCTCAAGAATTAAACACAAAGGTTGGTCCAAAAATCAACCAAATTCTACATGAAAACACCCCTTGGGGTAAAGAATTAGTGGTCTTGGTATCAAAATTATGCAAAGAAACCGAGGAATCTTTAAGGGATATTGGGATTTCTGACCAAAGGGAAGCCACAAGAATGGTGAGTGAATTTACAAACTGCCACGAGGTCACATTATTAAGTAAAGCTTGCCAAACAGTATTGTAAGGGTTGGTGAGATCAAGGAGGAGTTTAAATTTCTGCTCCAACTCAAATTACCTACCCTATTCTCATTGGATGGAGGAGTGTTAACAGTAGAGAAAATTGTGGAGGTGATTAGGCTCAAGATCCAAGACTCCACAATGCTCCAAGGTTTGAGCTCATCACCCACTATTGAGGAGATCGAGAAGGCAATTCTTCCCCTTTCCCTACTATACTATACCATCAGAGCTATTTCATCAAGGTGGTGAGGATTTTCTTATAGTGAAGTTCTTGATCTTGATCAAGCCTATGAGAATTTGTGCGCCCTTGTCTAGCCCACCGATGGAGATTGGGAGATCCAACACACCACTTTCCTCAAACTCTAAGGATTTTTGAGATCTAGTTTTGTGCCTCTACAAGATAAGGCCCCTTGTGAGTTGCAAGAACTATGGAGAAATTTTTTCCTTAAACATTTTAGTTTTTGACCCTTACATCATTTTCCATAATAAGATGTTTTCATGCCATGAAGGAAAAAAAAATTCTTGTTGAAAAGAGAAAAATATGCCACATGGTAGCTGCTCAATTTTTGTTTATATCACCTTCCTTTTGGGCCCAAACTAGGACTCATGTCTACTAGGTAGGGATTTTCGTGAAAGGTTCTAACAATTTCTGAAATTGCCTACCAGTTTGCCACATTAGCAATTTCGTCAAGCGAGTTGTTCCTTTCATGGATGTATCTTTTTAGGGGGACATTTTTGGACAACATGGCAGAGTCCTTACTTTCAAGAGTGAACTTCCAGGATAACATCATCACTCACCATGGCTAATCAGATTGTGATCCTAAAATCAATCTAGGATTTGATCTTATTATGATAGTATATCTTCAAAAAGCTTCTATAATATCTAGAACTGGATAAATGATGAAATTGAGACTTTATGAGTGAATATTGCTATAATCTAATCAAGCTCTAAAATTATATTTTGGTCTATAATATTTAGACATTTGGTAGTTTTTCCTTATCGATCAATTGTGGCAGTTTCCCCTTCTTCTAGCTATAAAAGGAGATTAGTAGTAGTGGGTAAGGAGGGTGGATTTTTAGAAGATCCTTCAAAAAAATATTTTAGAGGAAGATAGATATTTTTTGAGGGAGTTACATTTTTTCTCAAATAGGAAAGTTTTCACAGAGCACTATTTACGTTCTTTGGCATGTTATATTTATTAATACTATCATTAGATTTGAATCTAACCTTTGTTTTCAACTAATTTATCATAAGAATCAAATATATAAAAATAAAATCATTGGGATTGTACATATTATGGCCTTTGTCAAGTATCTTTTTCATATATCGTTTATGCTGGGAGCATTGTATTAAAGCCTTATGTAAATATTCTAAATGATTATTTTACATGTTTATAGATTGTATGTTTAATGATATCTTTAAGAGATTGGATCATGTCCATCATACTCTTTCATTTCCTATAAATTTTGCATCATTTTTCCATACTATATTGCAAAAGAGGAATGATTCCATGAATATCTAAAATATTCTTTTGGATCTTTAGGGTTTCTTATTCCTATTGGACCTTAATGGATGCTTTCCACAAGGATATTTGAAAGACTCCATAATGCTTTATCTAGACTTTTTTTCTCATTCTCTTCCTAGCAATGAAGCTTTTGTGGCATTCTATGTCCATTTCATCAGTTGTAAGACATAGTTAAAGTTTGAAATTTTGTAAAAGCTTTGGCGCATCGCTATCTTTATGTTTTTTTTGCATTTATCTCTATCCCTCTTTCCTAAAACACAAAAAAGAGTTGGATTTATTTAAAACTCTCAGAGGTCATCTAGTGAGGTGAATTTTGGTTCCCCACTCGTTGAATTTCCCATAAGGTTGTTCGGAGAGGCACAAGATTTTATGATCAATAGAAGGAAATATGAAGTGAGAAATTATATTGTTTAGAAGAAATCTATAGATTTATTTAGTTTTGGTAGACTAAATTGGAGTAGGTTCAACCTAATTCATGAATTAATTTTTTTTGTTATGATGAAGGTGCATCCCTTAGAAGTAGGGGGATATATTTTTCCAATTATATGAAAATCCCATGTTTCAAAAGGCTAAGGAGAATCTTGAGTATGAAGTTCCTGCATAGAATCTCAGATAAGATTTCAATGTTGTTGACAAGAGGGTGCAAAAATATGGGGGAAAAAAAGGGGCCACCCCACTTTTAAACATCAAAACTCTATAATGTTGGTGTGTTATAACATGATCCTATTATAACATGCTCACATTATGGCTTGGATTTTTTGAGCCAAGCTCAGCCTCTACAAAGAAAAAATGTGAGTGTGTTATAATGTTCTTGTTTTTTGTTAATGATTTCTTTCTCTCTTTTTTTCCTTATTTCTTCTCCTTAAATTTTTTTGAAACTACATGTATATAGTTTTAGAATTTTTGAAAGTGGTTTCAGATCTCTAGGAGTTATAATGAAAATAATAATTTTTGGAAGATCTTATAATTTTTTACTAATTCAAATTTCATTAATCATCATATCGAATTTCAATAATCATGATGTCAACTTTAAGTAATAAGAAATTTTTACTAGATCTCGATATATATATATATATATCACTCATTTTTTATCCCTTATGATCTAGACCTCTCTTTAAAACTCTCTCCTTCCTTCTCTACTTCTCTTTATCTTGTTATTCTCTCTATGTTTGTATGTTTGTCTTTCTCTCTCCCACCCACCTTCCCTCTCTACTTCTCTTTATCTAACATATCCCTCTTTACCTCTCTCACCCTCCCTCCTGTCACTCTTAACATCTCCGCATTCATCCTCCCCCCATATCTCTCACACATTCTCTCTATATCACTTCTCGCCCTTCATCCCTCCATCCCTCCCTCATTCGCTCTCTACTACTCTTTATCTCTCTCTAGAGTAGGAGCACCTAGGTCATGAAATGCCTTCAAAAGGCTAATATGCTAATTTTGTAATGTTCAAGATAAAATTCATGTGTCAAAAGGCTAATATGCTAATTTTGTAATGTTCAAGATAAAATTCATGTGTCAAACCAATGTAAAGGTTAATTATAATGTATTCAAGTCATGTAAATGGGTTTAAAGTGGTCAAACTTGAAAAAAAGGTTGTAAAACTTGCATTATTTCCATATTGTCACAAATTGTTAAGTTGACAAAAAGAAAGATTAAGAGGCATGTGGTAGTTTGTAGAAATGGAAGAGTTAGAAAGTAAGTTATGGAAGAGGAAACATATTTAAAAGTTATTTTAAGGTGAGAAAGGGCCATCCATTTTGTAATCTTGAAGTACCTAATAATAGAGTACCCTATTTTCATTGATCAATGCTTTTTGTGTGATTTTTCCAATCTTCCGATTTTGTGCAACTCCTTGTAACTCTATTTATTATTTGGTATGGATTTATAAGGATTGGAACTCTTCATAAAATGTGGTTTTTAAGGATCAATAGGAATCTAAGAGTCATTTTCATGCTTTTATCTTATGATTGTTGGTATTTCTTAAAGGTTGGGTTTGAGAGTCTAGAGAGCAATAAATGGATACTCCACCAAATTAGATAATGTAGAATGATAGAGTAGGTTATAATAGGTTGTATTTAGAATTTTTTAAGTGATTTGAGTGTTGGTAGGATAGGGGAAGGTCTGAGTTGAGAATTGGTGACTGTTTTCTTAGTAATTTTTGAGTTTTCCACTTGAGGATGGATGTTATAGACAAGGAAATGAAGAGATAGCATATGCAAGGTCTTGGAGATGGTTTTAAAGGCCTTGAATAACGTATTAGGACATGTATCAACTATTTTTCGGTGTGCTTGAAGTTTGTAAGGGTGATATTCATGAAACCCTCATTGTTTTTGGTGTTGTCACCCTATAATCAAGGGTTTGATAGAATAGTGTGATTTCAAGTTTTTCCACCTTTAAAAACAAAATAATATTGAGTTTTGTAATATGAATTTGAATTTTCAAATTTTTTGAGTGACTGGGATTTGATTTGATAATAGCCAATTTGTGAATAAGGCCCAATTTAGTAGCCTTTTCTAGCCTATAGTAGGAGAATATGGTAATTTATTTAAAGCGATCTATGGAAATCTTTTGCTATATTGATGAGGATAGTAAAAGGTCTCTAAAAAATTATTTTTTTCTTGGTATTTTCATTTGGGTGTCATGAGTTCTACCCAATTTAGGATTTGGAGTTCTAATTGACAAATGGTGCTTTGTTTGCATAGAATGTGGAACCCTGATGTAACAATGATAATTATGTTTAGATCTATGATGAACTTGTTTGCACAATGATATTGTAGTTGTATCTATGCTTGGATAATGTTCTAAAGTCAATTTTGAAGGTTCTGAGGAATTGTGCAATGAGAACCTTAAGAGCTTAAGTGGTGATTTGACTGCAAGAAAATCCTAAATTTGATAAATCAGTGATCAGTGAGTATGTTTTTATTTGTTTCAGTTGAGTTGAAAAGAATTACAGTGATGCAATGGTTTGATGTTAGTTGAAAGAAATAATGTGTGTTCAATTTGTTACCTTGCATTGGAAGTAGTGAATGTTAAGGTGTTGATTAGTTTAGTGCTTTTGATCAGAGGGTTGTACTAAGTTTAGTTTGTTGGATGGAAGTGTATCTAGTTTAGTCTAATACATGTTGAGAATGGTATCTTGGAAGTGAGGTCAAAGTGAAGTGAGATTGAACAAATGGAGGATTTTTTACTTATTGAATGAATTGAACAATGAGCATAAGTTTGAATGTTGAAGTTAATAAATTAATTCAAATCTTCGTAATGGTGATTATGATTTGAATATGATGTTTTGAAATAGATCTTCTCATGATCTAGTTTTGGGTCTGAAGTACCCCTATTAGGTTTTGGTTTGCAGATGTCTCTACATAACTCTCCCTCCCTCCTCTCTCTTTGTACCTCTCCCTCTCTCTACTTCTCCCTTCCTCCTCCCTGTCTCTATGTCTCTCCATATTTGCCTCTCATTCCTTTATTCTATCTCTCTCTCCATATATCTTAATATCTAAACCTTCTTTCTTCCCTCTTTATTTCTCTCTCTCACTCTCTCTCCCTCCCCCATATTTCTCTCTCTCCTTTCCTCTCTACTATCTCTCTCTCTACTTGTCCCTCTCTATATCTCCTTCCATATATAATTCTCTATCTCTCTACCTATCCCTCCTTCCTTCCCTCTCTCTCCCTCTCTCTCAACCTCCCTAGTTTCATCGCTCTCTCAATCTCCCCACCTTACTCCTTTCCCCCTCTCTCCCTCTCTCTCATTCCCTCTATCTCACTTCTATCTCCCTCCCTCCCTTATTTTCTCTACCTCTCTCTCTCCCTCCCTCCTCTCTCCTCCCTCCCTCTCTCTCCCTCCCTCCTCCCTCCTCCCCCCTCTCTCTATCCATCCATCCCTCCATCCTTGATTCACTCCCTCCTCTCTCTATATCACCTCTCTCTCCATCCCTCTCTCTACTTCCCCCTCTCTAGATCTCCTTACCTACATATTTCTTTGTGTCTCTTTCCATATCTCCCTCTCCCTCCCCCATTCCCTCTCTCTCTACCTCTCTTAATATACATTCCTTCCTCCTCTCTCTCCTTCCCTCTATATTTCTCTTTATATCATGTCTATCTCTCACTCTACACTTCTCTCTATCTCACCTCTCTCTCTTCCTTCATCCCACACACCTTCCCTCTCTACTCTCTATATAACCTATCCCTATATAGCTCTCTCTACCACCATCCTCTCTCTCAATATCTCCAACTTCCTCCTATCTCCCTCCTTCCCTCTCTACATATCTCTTTTTCACCTCTCTCTTTCTCTCTCCCTCCCTAGATCTCCCCCTCTCTCCCTCCCTATCTCTCCCTCTCTCATGTTTCCTCCCACCCACATTCTCTCTCTATTTATCTTTATCTAACCTATCCCTCTCTACCTCACTCTCTCCCTCTCTCAATTCTATATCTCAATCTATCCACCCTCATCCCTTCTCTCCCTTTCTCCCTCTCTCTCATTCTCTCTATCTTACATCTCTATCCATCCCTCCTCTCTTTGTATATTTATCATCTCTCTCTCTATCTCTCTCTACTTCTCCCTCCTTCCCCCCCCTATCTATCTCTCCTTCCCTATATACTTATCTCTATCTCTCTCCCTCTCTCTATCCATATATACCTCTCCATCTCTCCTCCCCTCTCCCTCCCTCTATCCTCCATCTTTCTCTCACTCTCTCCAACCTCTCCACTCTCTATCTAACCATTCTCTCTCTTTTACTTCTCCCTCTCTATCTCTCCTTGCCTATATACTTGTCTCTATCTACCTTTATCCATGTCTAATTATCCTTCATTCATTCCAACTCTCTCTCTCTCTCCTTCCATCCCTCCCTCCCTCTCTCCATCCATCATATTTCTCTCACTCTCTCCTTCCCTCTCTACTATATATTTCACCAATCTCTCTACTTCACCCTGTTTATCTCTCCTTCCCTATATACTTGTCTCTATCTCTCTATCCATCTCTATATCTCCCTAACTCTCTCTCCCTCTCTAAAATATCCCCACCTTAATCCTTTCTCTCTCTCACATATTTTTCTCTCACCACCTCTTTATCTCTCTACTCTATCTTACCATTATCTCTCTCTCTCAAGCACATACATGCACAAATGGAAAAACAAAAATGAAGTCATTTTAATATATAAAAGAAAAATTTCCATTATATTAGATAGTAATAATCATGTATCTACATGGAAATAAAAAATTGATTAAAGGTTGACCATAAGAGGCAAACTTTTAAATTGCTCATAGGGAAATTGTTGAAATAGAGGACATGGCTTTTGGTCAATCAATTTAGTTTCCCCCATCTATAAGAAGTGTGTATCTTAGGTAGGAATTGTCCTTATTTTCATCAAGATCGAGGGTGTGCAGAGCAATAAGGAAAGGTAGTAAAGGAAATATAACCCCTTGGTTCAAAAATCAAGGGATATCTTCAGTGGTTAGAATTCCCTCCTAAATACTAGGTAACTGCTAGAATGGAGTCCAAATTCCCCAAATAATTTGGCCACACTATCATCACATCCACAATGTGAAATTTAGATTCAAGGAGTCTAAGGTCTAGAAATGAAGCGATGAAACATGAAGCCAAGTTAGAATTCACTTAGTAATAAGACCCTAAATTCATAAATTCTCCACCCATAACTAAGTGTAAGGCCATCTTGGTGGATGGTATTCTGAGAAAGAACACCTTTCCAAGCCATTGGCTAATAATTTGTTTAAGGAAGATATTTTTTTGATGGAGGTTGGTAAGGAAATTTGGAGTATCCATGGTGTTAGATGAGAATAAATATAGAAAGGTGAGCATAAATTTGGATACAAAAGTGCAAACATTTGAGGAGAATGTCATATTTATAAAAAGGTATGGGAAATTGTTTTGTTTATTGTTCCCTTGAGCTGAAAATCTTGGGAACATAAGTTGAGGTGGTGAAGGTACATTTTTTTTATAATTAAAGGTTAAATTAAATAAATTCTAATGAAGTTAGTATGCATTTTTTCAATGGTTGCATGTACAAATATGGAGAACAAAATGGATATGAGATTGGAGAATTAAATTGTAGTATTTTCAGTTCATTTGATCAAGCCATATTTGCCATGAAATCATCTAGATGAGTGATTGAGAATAAGATTTGGATTAGTGAGTTGTAATGCACCAAGACATTGAGAAATTTGAGTTGAATTAATGCACTCCTAATCGTGTGTGTGAATTAAATGAAGCTATGATATTGAGATAAGGCATCATTATGATATGACTAGTGAATTAATTAGAGGGTGGAGCTGCCAAATTCAAAGTCTATCGATAAAGTTTAAATTTAGAGGGTTGCCAGGAAATAACTAATTGGATGGGTAGAAACTAAGGCTTCTACATTTAGAGTTAATCAGTTAATTCAATAGCTCAAAAGATAAATTTTTTCTTATGCCTATTTTCTATGAAATGATGAATTTCAATTATTTGACGATTGGTATAAGGGTGATAAAAAAATTCAAGAGAGTCTCACATATATGATTTTTTTTTAATTAAATCTTTGGGGATTGTTGAAATTAGTGAAGGACACTTACATTCTAGGTGAAAGATCAAAAGTTAACCTTTACTACTACTATAATTCCCAACATAATAGTAGGCTTCATTTCACACAAGTTGAAGTATAAAGAGCTTACAAAGAAATATCAAAGGAAAAGAAAATGAATGTTGAAGAAATATCAGAAGAGAAAATTCATCTCTTTAGGCTATCCAAATATATCTATCGAGGTTATAGACACCTAACTTGTGGTAGATCTATGGTTGGGGGAATTGAAGAGATAATCTTGTTGAGGCTTTGGATGCTTAACTGACAATGAGGGAATGTGCAAGTTGCTAAGAAGGATTATCAAATTATGGAGCTCAATGTAAATGGACTTATTTATTTTGTTGACTCACTAGGATTTCAAAGAACACATTGGTAATATTCACTAATATTTTATGGTCCTTATGTCAAGAATCAAGTGAGGATAAGGAGTTATTTTTGAAAATATGTCTAAGTTTTTATTTAATCCAGGTTGTTAATTCTTGGGTTTCTTTTGAATTTAGTGTTTTTGGTTGCAAGTTGTTGTGTGGTCTCACAATATTCCCCAATAATATAAGGCTTGGGGATCCAAGTTAAAAAAATAATCTTCCAGAAGTTGTTGGCTAGCTAATCACCTCAAGAGATAAGAATAGGGGAAAAATAGAGACTCTAAAATGGTTTATGGAAAAGTGCAAGGTCATTGGGAATCCGAGTAAAGTTTTTAGGAAATCTTGACCCATATGTATAATCAGGATGATTTCATTGGGAAAGCTGGATAGGATGTTGCATCCACAAGTTAAAAGCTTGTGGGTATGAAAAAACTGATAGAGGTAGTAGGAATATTTTGAAGTTTGTTTTGGATGAATACTGAAGGAGCCTTGATTGTTTTAAAGGAAGATGGCTAATCAAGTGTCAGGTACCTAAGTAAATGGCGAATCTATATAAATGATTAAACATGCCACTCAATTTTTTCCAGGTGCATGAAGAATTACAAATAGAGGGTCTGAGTTATGGGAAAACCAAAAGTAGGAAGCAATAGGGCGAGAGTAGTCAAAATAAGAGCAAGAAACAATGAACTGAAATAGGGGAAGAGCCAAAATCAAGAGAAAGGAAGTTCAAACAAGACCTCATTGATCAATTACCTAGTTCAAGGCTAAAGGATATGAGGTCTGATATAGAAAAATTTGAAGACAAATGTAGACGTATAGGAGATACTTGGATGTCTCTTAGGGGATATGAGTTATTTATGTTCCAATATCATTGAAGAAATAGGTTTGAATCAATATGAAATCCATGGAACTTTGATTTGGGAAAATTGGTCATCCCAAACGTATTTATAAATGTGGAACCTATAAAACTTCTAGCTAAATACTACAATCCCAACATAAAACCTATATGCAATCTACAAGGAGAATCATTCATATATGTGTCCAAGACTGCAATTTCAGAGGTTTTTAACCTAAGTGGCACATGTGATTAGCCAATTGTACATTGAGGATTTGGAGAGGGAGTATTGGAGAATAGGAAGAATCTACAAAGGATGGAGACCTAGTCCCACTTGAAGAGAATGATGGGCCTTATTTTCATGCTGATTTATTCAAACCTTACCTAAATCACACATATCTCTCATTGTGTCAAGTATTGGGGACTGATGCTTCCAAATTTATGTTTATAGGACTAATGGTGGTTGCAACAGATGTTCAATGCCATAATTCAAACCATTTGATTATGCCTCTTACATTGATAAAGAGATTGACTCAGGGACCTTGATGGCAATAAAAAATTGTATCTCCCATACTGCACTTCAAACACTATTCTATTCTCATGCATTTGATACTATACTATGGTCAGGAGATAGGGATGTGGCCATAGGAATTAAAAAATACACAATCTGATAAGGAGGGTCAACTATTTCTAATACAACTATGGACCACTATTTGGGACAAAAGGTTCTTAAATTCTAACTATGTTCTTTTTGAGGAGTAATTTGTTAAAACATTGTATATATTTAATCACCCTTTTGATTATTCCTTAACTGATGAGATCAAAATATTTCTAAGGCACAAATATTTTGATGGACCCACAACTGTTGGACATAATTGGGGTGACTAGTACTATTATGTCAATGCCACCATGATTAGGGCATATGGTTGTGAGGATACACCTTTTCTTCCACCAGAAATAGTGCCAAACATAATTGTATACTTGGAATTTTTTACGCAAATGGATTAC
Source organism: Sequoiadendron giganteum (assembly GCA_007115665.2). Classification (NCBI taxonomy): domain Eukaryota; kingdom Viridiplantae; phylum Streptophyta; class Pinopsida; order Cupressales; family Cupressaceae; genus Sequoiadendron; species Sequoiadendron giganteum. Next base: position 144,504,339 of record CM021101.1, read on the forward strand.
TCAAGTTTTATGAATCTAAGTGCCTACGAGAATTAATCATTCATGCCAAGTACATTATGCTTTGGGTATTTTACTATGTTGTCGAAGGAGGGGTATAGTTTAATTCTAGATAAATTATTACATTTTAATTTGAAAAGAGATACAACAAGGAAAGGATTTGATCTTGGAGGATACATCAATGATGCCAAAAATAAATTGACTTTGGGTGGATATGTACATATAACCTACCCAAAGGATGATATAATTAGAAATATGGAAGAAAGGGAGGTTGAATTGGTCGTCAATGAGTATAAGATGAAGGTTGAGAAACAACTGAAATAGATAGAAGAGGCATAAATGCTATCTTCTGGAAGTGAAGAAGCCATCAGTGAAAAGGACCATCAAGGTAAAAATGACAAGATCTCTAAGACAAGAATTGAAGAGTATCAACCTTACAATAGAGAAAAAGAAGTTGATGAAGGTTCTAATGAAAATACAAGGCAATTGGCCAATAAATCCTTTGTTTTCAATAGATATTACACCTAGCAACAAGGTCCAATTATTGAACAACTTGAAATTAGATGTGTAAAATAAGATGAAAGGCATGAATCCATAAAGAGGAAGGATATTATTGGACGAATCTAGTGTAATGATTTTCCCTGGATTAAACTTGAAATCAAATTTTTTTTTTTATAGTTTTTTGCATGATAATAGTGCTACACAAAAAATTATTCCAGAAGGGGTCACATAAGTATACACAAGATTAAAATATAATCCTGATGAAAGTTATCTCATGATTTGGGCCTTATATTCCCCACACAGGAAATATGTAATCATTGACACTAAGAAATAATTTAGCCATGTAATGACACTGAAGGTTGGAGAAACTGATCCTGTAGCTATTGTTGACATTGGTATTAATGTAAAAAGAATGAATAAAGAAAAAATCCAGATGTTGATCAAAGAAAGAGATATGTACAGAATGAACAATGAGAAAGTGATTAAGGAAAAATATTTCTTGAAGAACATGGTTAAAGATACACTCAAAGGATTTTCCAAGAGTAAAGAATTTGATGTGCATGTTAAAGTAAGTAAAACCAAATATGATACACTCTCTAAAGTGTTCTAGAAAAGTCATACTAACTTGATGATCTAGATGAAAAATTTGTGGGGGACTCATTCCCAAAGCTATGTTGTAGTTCAAGAGCATAAAAGGATGAGTGTATGAATTCAAGAAAAGATTTATGAAGAAAAAATGAAATATCCTTCTGACAGTGGAGCCATCATAGCTGCTAAAGAGATTTTGAGGAAACACAAGGAGTGTTATAATGAGATTCATTTAGATATGAAGGAAATCACTGACATTGCAAACAAATGAGTGCATGCATTGTTCAAGGATGGTAGATATTTTAAAGACAGGAATGGATGGATAGAGGAGTGCAGGTCAGTATTGCATAGAGCCTTGGAAGTAGCCAATAACAAAGACTTGATGTTGGATGAGACGTGTGAACACCAGGAGAAAATGGTTATCATGGAGATAGCTGCAAGGAACGCTATAGAATATGTTGCTACTCATGGTAGGCATGATTACATGGATCATATGGAAAAAAATCATTTATGGCTCACTAGAGCTTAATATTTTATGTTTATTTGTTGTTAATTCCAAAAGAATCTTGTTAAGAGGCATGTCACCTTCAAGATATTTATATATATGTTGAATTCATAATGATTGAAGGCATCGTCACAATATATTTCATTTTAAAAGTAGGCATAGTAAGAAGATAGATTGCAAAATATTTCTTATCTATTTCATATCAAAAAATCTTGTCATAATGCATATTATTCAAAGATAAATTAAATGGAGAAGGTTATGAATAAATATTGACTTGCTTTCAATTATTCAATAGTTTTTTGGATTCATATGATCACATGTTATTTGGTTGTCTCCCAAGTGGCTTTTTATGTTATTTAGATTAAGTGTGTGGATATACATTCTATTTTTCAATACACATTTGTTGTAATTGTATGGTATTGTTGATTAGTTTTGGAGTGCATAGGAGTTAAAATTCTCTTTAAGAGTTTTATTTCAATAGGTTCATGTCTAGATTAAAGTCCTTTTAAAAATCATCTTAATTAGTTTCCTGTCACATTTGAATTAAATCCTTTCTAAATATCATAGTAAAATAAAGGGATATCACTGGGATCATTAAGAAGAGTTCAAGTAGCTACTATACTATCACATTTGCACTAGTTATAGACATCCAAAGTGTTGAACAATTTGTGTTAAGTTGGGGAGTAAATCCATCTACTTTACACGAGCTTGTCTCCATAAAAAACATTCACCTCTTGACTCCATTAACCCAAGTGAAGTAGGCATTGGTCTTACATATTTCATTTTACAATTCCATAAAATATTATTTAAACATTCACATTTAAAATTTAGTACTAGAAGTAGGAGTAATTAATAAGCATTCGTCTATCCAACACTATTTTCCATTGTGGATAGATCCATTAATTCAACTGAATCATAAATTCCTCTAATCTTCTCCATTATAAAGGTTTACCTGCCTACGTCTAGTAGAGATTGAAGTGTTGAAAGTCATCACCCGAATAGGTTATCTCCATTCATTGGTTCAAGAACATTTCAATTTTGATCATAGAGCCTAACATCCTCTTAGGATTGGTAACCTGCATTTGTTAGATCCAACAAATTCCTCTATAGGAGAGGTATATAGTGAAGGACTACAAGTAATGAGGGAACCATGGATCCAAGTATTTCTTGATCGATGGGTGTAGCATTGAGTTTAGAATTTTTATACTCGCATGCATATTTTCCAAACTAGAAGCTTGGAGACAGGAGCAAGAGGCTAATAGGTCAGAATTTTTATATCCAATAATCACTCTAAGTATCTAGCTAGTTCCTATTGCAATGTATGCACCCTTGGTTGTTCAGTGTGGTGCTCGGGATTCATGAAATGGTTTAACCGCCTCCTGTGGATCTTAACTCTGGCTTGTATCGAGAATTGACAGGTTGATATTTTGGTGCAATGGAAAGGCCAACAATTGGTATCCGAGTTGGTCATGGGTTTGAATCCCTTGCTTGCACTAGGGAGGATTGTTGCAAGGTGTGTACCCTTAGTCTCCTTGGTTTCTCAACACGACACTCGAGATTTGTGAGATGGTTTAACCGCCTCCCAAGGATCTTAACTCTGGCTTGTATCGGGTATTGACAAGTTGATCATTTTGTGCAATGACAAGGCCAACAACTCCTACATTTTATTTGAAGGTTCGACCGATGACTTGTTCAATTCAATTTTATACCTTGATTATGTCCAAAAACCTCAGTGTAGGAGTTTTTATTTGTGCCAACTGTCATATTTCATGTGCTACTCTATGCTTCATTTCTTTGATCTCTTTCATGTGATTTATTGGAAATCTTTGGTTGCCTTGTTCTTATAAAAGGTAGAGAGTTTTTTATTTTATTAAGTTCATACATTGTTGAATTAGAGAGACTTAAAATTGGAACTCTCTCTATTTTTATTTATTTATCTTGTTTTTATTATCATTCAAGTATAAAAACTTGTATGCTCCATTTAAAGTTTACTAATATGAAAGCTAATTTTAATCTATCTCCTAATACAAAATATTATGTAGATGATTGTACATTCCCATCTAAAAAGCATATGTGTTGCACCAGATTTGGGTGCACATTGACACTATTTGGTGGGAAATGATCTCATGCTTCTTAAAAATTCTTGCATCATTTTATGCCTAGCTATGAAGCAATCTAGTGAAGTATAGAGTGGTTTTCTTTAATTTGGTTTATTTCATGGTCTATGTGTGGATAATAACTAGGAGAACCTTAAATTTTAGGATCTTTAATTTTTTTCTTTAGAGTAGATGTTAAACATTTCCATTAAATATTTTAAAAGTGATAAATTCATGAAGTATTCCTATAAATATTTAGTATTCATGAAGTTACAAAGAAATTTATTTTAAATTTACTAAGCCTTTGGAAATAATTTAAGTTGTGAAGTGATACATTTTTATTCAACCAAACCTTTGTTATGATCCTTTGGACACTAGTAAGCCTAAGAAACCATAGACCCCTGATTTTTAACAAAAAAATTACACAAGGAACCTTGAGTGAACCTAGTGCATCAAGACTTCAATTCTCGAGCCTTGGGATCAACTAAGATTTCCATAGATTTAGGTATTCCCAATGAATCTTTCAAGAAATATAGGTTCCCATGATCTTTCTATAATAATTTATGTACCTATTAATGTGCATGTGCAACACTCACATCAATAGTGTTCATCTGAAATTTTAATTCCAACACAAAAAGAATGGTGTTAGTCTTATTATAAAATCCATTTTTGTACCACTAAAATTCTATGTAGACTACATTGAATATGCCCTCATTCATTGTTAAATTGGACATGATGAAGGCATACAATAAGGTAGGTTGAAACTTCCTCAATAAAGTGCTTGCAAAGTTTGGGTTTTGCTAAAAATGGCATAGACGGATAATGTCTTGCTTATCAAGGGAAACATTTGTAGTCATCATTAATAGGAGTCCCACAAGTGTTTTTAGTGCAACACAGGGGGTTAGGCAAGGGGATCCATTGTCACCATTTTTTTTCATCATTATGGAGAGGCATTAAGAAGATTTATTCTTCTAAAGTATAATCAAGGTTTATGGCATGGGGTCAAGTTAACAAATTCAAATATCATAATCAAGCAATCTCTCTTTGCAAAAGATACTATCTTCTCTGGTAAGGGCATGATTGATGAAGCTAACAAATTTAAAGAACTGTTAAACAAGTACTCTTCAACTTCAGGGAAAAATATTAACACAACAAAATCTAGAATATATGTCTTGAAGGATAAAATGGTGAACTTATTAGGATCTTTCAAGAAGCTAGTTTTCCATGTACTTATTTAGGAATTCCTTTCTTTAAGGGTTCAAACAAGGCATCATATTGGGACAAGGTAATTGATAGGATGAATTTAATAATTTTGATGTGGAAATTGAGGTGGTTATCACTGTCGGGAAGAGTCTTTCTAGTAAAATAACTTTTAACATCAATTGCTAATTATTTCTTAGTTGTCCTCAAAGCTCCTTGTTAAGTAATATCAAAAATTAAGAAAATTATAAGAACTTTCCTTTGGAAAGGAAACATCAATGACCAAAATAAAGTTCCTTTATTATATTTAGAAGGCTTGGAAAAGGGAACGAAGCAAGGCGAGTAGGTTTATAGAATATTATTTGTAGGAACAAATATTTTGGGGTCTAGCTTACATGGAAAATGTATTCAAAGCCAAATGCTAAAATTGTGCAAGATAATGCAATCTAAATACCTAAACAATGGAAACTCGATAAGAATTTTGATAATTGTTGATTTGCCTAAGGGGTCTTCCATGTGGAATTTTCTACTCAACTATAGGAAACTCATTACACCATTCTCGACCTGCCAAGTCAATAATGAAAGAAGTGTAAATTTCTAGTTAGACTCTTGGAATGGGAATCCTCTCGTGTCATAAATCTTGGAATTGTAAAGTGTATGAACAATCTTATCAAATGCTTGGGGGGAATGTTTTTTAGGATATGTGTAGTTCATAGATTCTTTAACAGGTGAAGTTGCTTGGATGAGTGCTCCAAGAAGCCTACTAACTATAGAGCAGTGTGAAAAACTACATAATGTGCTTAAGGAAAGAGTGATGTATCTCTTAGTAAAGCCAAATAGACTTATTTGGGTTGCATCAAAAGATGGGGCATATTCACTAAAGAGAGGGCATGCAATTCTAATCCAATTCATACATAACATGTAATCTCAAAGAGCTTTTTTATTCTTCTAGAGCAAAAAATTATTACCCAAGTCTAAAAGCTCTGATTGGCTTGCTTTAAAGAAGAGAATTTTGACAAGTGATCAATTAACAAAATTGAAGATAGTCGACCCTTTCAAATGTTCACTATGTCAAGAAGTGCTTGAAATAACAAATCACTTGCTTCTACAATGTAGTTTTTCTCAACAATGTTGAGCTTATGTTAAGAGTAAGTTAAATATATTTATTCCTCTACGAAATAAAATTTGGGAGCTCTTTCAAAGCTGACCTTTTTTATATCAAACATCATTTTTTTCATGTATTTGGCATTGTAAGTCTTGCACTTGTCTTCTAGAACATATGGTGGGAATGAAATTTGAGAATCTTTAGTTGATGTTACAAATGTGAAGATTGAAAAGGAAATATCTAAGGTGGTTAATGCATATGTCCAAAAATAAAGAACTGTTATTTCTCTATTCACAAATTGGGGTAATTTTATCCTAAAGAATTGGAAAGGAATCAAACTTCCTTTTGATGGAAGTTTACATAAAAGCATAAATAAAAAAGTGGATAGAAGTGTAATCAAATGGAAGTCTCCACAAGAATATTTTATAAAATTAAACTTTGACGGAGTGTCAAGGGGCAACCCGGGTAGTTCAAGGGTAGGTATTTGCATTAGGGATTCATATGGGATGGTTTTAAAAACATCTTTAGTTATTCTACAAAAAGTTACTAATAATATTGCAGAAGAGAAAGCACTACTAGTAGGTTTGGAAATTGCATTGAAATTGGGGATATCAAGATTTACATGGAAGGGGATTCACTATTAATTGTAAGTTCTTGCAGAGAAATAAGTATACACAATTGGAATTTATGCTATATTTTGCAAAATGCATGGCCATTATTAGATAGATTTCATGCTTTTATAATATCTCATACGTACAAGGAAGGTAATAGATTGGAATATTTTCTAGCAAGTATGGGATGTGATGCTCACAAAATAAATATTATCAATGATGAAATTCAACTAAAGGCTTTCCCAAAGTTAGTAGAATTAGCTACGCAAGAGGCAATGGCTATATAGCAAGGTCACATAAGTTAATGCAATGCATGATACTTTGCAATAAGGTGAAAATATAAGAAGAAAACTTAAATCTAAGAGTTCTTAAAATTGTTCATGTCATGTCAAGTATTAAAAACACAATATTGTGACATTCAATTATATCATGCTTGTGTACTGTTAGTGGAAGTGTTATCAAATAACATGTCAAAAGCAAGGGGACTCCGTGAATTTTTGTCTAAGAAGAATTAGTGAGTTGTTTGGAACAGGGTTAACTATAAATAGAAATTCTAATTGTGGAATTTTATTTGGTCATGGATTTAGTGGCTTATCAAATAAAATAATATAGTTATCCTAGAGCATGTGAGAAGTACCAACAAATTCATCAGATTCATGGGAAACCATAATAAGATATTGTAATTTGTCATCAATTATGATTATTTTCTAACCCCATTTTATGTAAGTGTAGGTTGCTTGTCTAATCACACTTAAGCTATCATTAATAAACAAGTCTTTAAGCTTAGGTGGCAATAGCAGGCTTCAATTGAAGGTGAGATATCAAATCAAAATGACAAAAAAATCAAGTTGTCTTCCCTCAAGCCATATTTGGAGTGTGCCCTATGTATATTTTTTCCATCATTTATGAGAACGGTTTTGGATGTGTGAAGTTTGAATCTTTTCCTATAAATTTTTACTTACCACTATTTGGAGGTGTTCCTTAGGTTTTGAAGCTTTTGGAATCTTCTTTAGATCTCCAGTGGAAAGTGGAAGATGCTTGTTTGTTGATTCAAAGGATGCCATCAAGAGGTTTTCGGTTAACATTCAACAACAACATGGAGTATCGTCCATGCAAATATACAATACCTATTGCGGTGGTGCCTTGGCTCAAAGCCAGTGACCACTATGAAACAAATTATAACAAATATTAGTGGGATTCATTGTCTAAAGAATCATTTCATGAAAAGAATGTTGATGTAATCCATACGTAGACTCCCATGCTTGAGGAGGGACACGGTTGAGGAATTAGACCACTTGAATTAGGATCACATGATATCGATGACTCGAGTGAGGATGACCAGGCTCATAGTGAGAAAAACCCCTTGGAAGAGAGTAGCATCATAGACCTCGACTTGGCCCTAGTCTTGTTCGACAACAACACTACTATTAGGACACTTACAACATCTGACTTGAGTCTACCCAATGACCCCCTGCCATTACTGCATCCTAAGCTTATAGATTGGGACCAAAGTGAACCTATCAATATCCCCGCCTTCTTGAATGATGAGGCCATCGTAAAATTCCTCTATGTTGTACATCTTGAAATAGTCTACACCATTGAACATAGAGTAGAAATCCACAATAGGAGAGTGTAAGGTCTCCCAACTAAAAAATGAATGAAGCAAAAGAAAGATCTGATGGTGAAAACCATTCCATGGTAGTATCAAATATAAAAATAGTAAAAATAAAGAGTGCATTCAATGGTGAAAACCTCTTCGAGCTGCTAAAGGATGGGAAATTTGACACTCTCCCTAAACAATTATAGGAGAGATCGAAAGTTATGATTGAACCAACCCAGGATATCAATGTTGGTAGTACAGAAGTAGCAAGAATTGTTCATTTGGAAAAGTCATTAATAGAAATGGAAAAACCCAACTTCATCAAGTTCTTCAAAGAGAGACAAATTAGCTTCGCTTGGTCATATGCAGATATGCCAGGGATAGATCTAGATCTCATAATGCATCATTTGTCTCTTCCTTCAGGAATCAAACCCATCAAACAAAAGTTGAGGAAAATGCATCCACACATTTCTCTATTGGTGAAGTTATACTAAAGAAATTGTTGGATGTTGGATTCATTAGATCCATTGACTATGTAGAGTGGATACCAATTATTGTACCTATATCAAAACCTAATAACAAGATAAGGATCTACACCAACTTTCAAGATCTTAACAAGGCTTTCCCAAAAGATGATTTCCCCTTACCTATCATAGACATAATTATAGACTTAACAATAGGACATAGCACATTATCACTGATGGATGGATTTTATGGATATAATCAAATCAAAATAGCTATTGAAGATCAATTTAAGACAACTTTCACTTGCCCTTAGGGAAATTTATGTTGGAATGTTATGCCTTTTGGGTTGAAGAACGCAGGAGCCATGTATTAGAGAGCTATGACAACCATATTCCATGACATGATGCATACCATCATGTAAGACTACATGGAATATCTCTTGGAAAAATCCCATAGCAAAGAGGGACACCTAGAGATATTAAACAAATTATTCACTCTTCTGGAGAAACTTAATGGTCATCTCAACCCAAGGAAATGTGTATTTGGGGTAACATCAACAAAACTACTGGGATATATAGTGTCAGAGAAGGGTATGAAGTGGACCCTACAAAGGTAAAAGCTATAATGGAGATGCCTTCCCCAAAAAACATCAACCAACTGAGGTACCTCTAGGGTATATTCCAATCAGTTAAAATATTTATCTCACAACTAGCTAATAAGACTCATCCTTTCACTCATATCCTACACAAGAATGCTTCTTTCCAATGGGATGAAAAGTGTGAAGTAGCCTTCAACCAATTAAAACAATACCTAATGAGTCCACTAGTCCTAGCACCTCTAGAAAAAGGGAAGCCCCTTTTAATGTACATCACCACTAGTGACCAATCACTAGGAGCCTTGTTGGAACAAGAAAATTCAATGGGGAAAGAAAGGGCGATTTATTATATCAGTAGAAACTTGAATGGATATGAAATCAATTACACTTCCATTGAAAAATATTGTCTAGTTGTATTGTTTGCTACCCAAAAATTGTGACACTATATGTTGACTCACATAGCTAAGCTCATAGCCAAGATTGATCCATTAAAGTATCTCTTAAGAAAAGAAAATCTGCTAGGAAGACTAACCAAGTGGGAAATGGTGCTCACTGAATTCAACCTCAAAATATGTTAATAGAAAATATATCAAAGGGAAAACCATTTCACTCAGCATAGATCAGGGGCAAGAATCCTATTCGTCACTCCTCTAGGGAATACTATTCCAAAATCCTATTGCTTGATGTTTCCCTACACCAAAGATACAACCAAACATGAAGCACTCATTATTGGGATCAAGATAGTCGTGAAATGGAAAATTACAGAGTTCTGGGTTTATAGGGATTCACAAATCACCATCAATCAAGTCAACAATGATTATCAAAACAAAGAAAACAAGATTATTATTTATAAGAGAATGATTGATGACTTCAAGAAATATTTTGTCGACATCAAATTTGGTCAAATTCCAAGGAGTGACAACAAGGTTGCTGATGCTATGGCTACTATTGCTTCTTTGCTACAAATTGCAAAAAAAGGTGGTTGCTACAAGTTCATGGTGGAGCAACTATATACCCCTACCTACGATGGTTTTGAATCTCAACTTATTTTCCACTTTGACAATGCTAATACCTCCCTCTACGAAAAGATCTATGCCTACTTAAAAGATAATATCCTTCCTCTTGATCTTTCCCACAACCAAAAATGAAATTTCATCTATCAATCTGCCCATCATACCATAATAGTAGATGTCCTTTATCATTGAGCTCTAGATGGAGCTCTTTTGCGATGTCTAGAAAATGATGAGTTTGAAATAGCCTTACACGATTTTCATGAGGGTATTTGCAAAACTCATTCAAGTGGTTTAACCCTTGCCAAGAAGCTCCTTTGTTTTGGATATTACTCGATGACCATCGAGAGAGAATCTTTTCAATTTTTCAAGACATGTCGAAATGCTAGATCCATGGTAACCTTATCCATACACCAACACAAGAATTGCAGCCCTTTGCATCAACATGAACATTTTTTCAATGGGGGTTGGATCTTGTGGGTAAAATTCACCCACCTTCATCCAATGGACCCAAGTTCATCATCACAACCATAAAATAATTCACAAAGTGGTTTGAAGCCATACCTCTAATAACCATCATGGGGAAGCAAATATCTTCCTTTATCCTGAACTACATCATTTGCAGATATGATATCCCTCAATCTATTGTCACTGACAATGGGAGAACTTTCAAAAATCAGAACGTACAAGAACTTTGTGAGAAATTTCATATCCAACATCATTTTTCTACACCCTATTACCCTTAAGGGGATGACCAAGCTGAGGCCTCAAACAAAAGAATCCTGAAAATCCTAAAGAAAACCATCAAAGATGCTAGACGTGGTTGACATGTTCAATTGAACCCTACTTGTTGGGCTTACCGTATGAGCATCTGAACACCTATGGGAGCTACACCCTATGGACTTGTCTATGGATTTGAAGCAGTGTTACCAATCAAAGTTGAGATACCCTCACTTTGAGTATCCCTAAAGGGTCTCATTTCAGATGAGGATTACCATGTTTCCAGACTACAAGATCTCGAGTTGTTAGATGAACATCGTCAATTAACAGTGAATCACCTTAAGGTCTATCAAAAAAAAAATTTCCTAAAGCTACAATCACAAAGTTAAACATATTACATTCCAAGTCGGTGATCTAGTACTAAAAGAGAATCCCTGTAATCAAGAGGATAGGGAAAACAAAGGAAATTTTGAACCTAATTGGTTAGGTCCTTTTGTTGTGGTTTCAGTCTTTGGATCGGGGGCATATCATCTATCTACACCTGAGGGAATTTTTTTTGAAGAACTGATGAACAACCTTCACTTGAAAAATTTCTACACCTGATGCATCCAGTACATGGAAAAAGTTCTGAAAAAATCCTTAAAAGAAGAAAAAGTCTTGAAAAAATCCTAAAAGGTAGAAAAAGTCCTGAAAAAATCCTACAAAGCAGAACAAGTCCTGAAAAAATCAAAAAGAAAAATAAAAATAAATGGTCAAAACCTGGTAAACATGCACTATTTGTGATAAGTTGCCTTCTACGTATTTTTGAGCATGTGTTGACCATCTGCCTCTTCCATCCTTGCGTATTCATGCATATCTCAAAGAAAGCTTCATGTTCATATTCAACTAATGTGGTCATCCCACTTTGGCTTGGTTCTCATTGTGCATTCCATAATAAGTTTGGTTTGTTCTCACTAGGGGAAAAATCTTGATCTCACTAGGGGATAATCACCATTGGCTATAAATAAATAGGAAAACAATCAACAAACCATTTACGTCAAAACAAAAATTGCAGCATCCATTTCAAAATTTGAACATTGAAAATCAATCTAATCAATTAAACCAAATCAAACATCAACACCAAAATTGGATCATCTTTTGAATAATGGTTGGATCACCTTAATATTAACAAAAATGAAAATAATGTATTGTGATTGTTGTTCTCATTTCTCGGGAGTACCTCAATGATGTCATAAACTAGAGTAACTATGATCAAGAATGAGATTTTCTTTGTCTGTTGCTTGTTAGCTGATTATTATTACCACACAAATTGTCATGAGACATTCTCTACAAAGGAGCATTGATGTCATTCTGAATTTACATAGGAACTTGATCGACTCTGGTTTGTTTACACAAGTGATACTCAAATAATCTCAGTCTCATTATACCTAGATTCTTATGCTATCTTGCATTATCAAATCTCAATGAAAGTTCTATAGAAGTTGTACTTAGGTCATCATGGTCTATTTTATGCCATCAATGTTTGTACTAAATTTCAACATAATAAAACACTCAATGATGACAATATGCATGGCGAATAAGATTGAAAAAATTTGCATGGATAGGATTGCATTTCATATTAGATTTCATCTGTACTATGGATTTGCTAAGCTAGTCATCCTCAAGGTTGATGTTATTTCTTTCTATAGGATTTGAGTATACTTGAAATAAAAAATATATCATTTAGCTCCACTTGCATTGCATTCCATAAAATTCATTTTCATTTGGAAATTTACACAATAAAGCATACTATCATCAAAACATGATTATAATAAATCCCTCACATCTGCATCTATCACAAATCACTATCCATTTTGCCATTGCATTCATAATAACATCATTATTTCATTTCATCATTCACATATCATCAATATCCATTTCATGATTGCATTCATACATCATAAATTAATCCATATAGTTGCATAGAAAATACCAAAAACACAAAAGAAATCATCACATATTCACATCATTACATTCATCTCGTAGCATAAGAATCATACATCCATAATAAAATCATATTACTTTCATTTATCATACATAATCATCCATTTACATAATCATAATGAACTCATGTACATCCATACATCCATATACTTGAAAAATAATAAAGATCCAATTTCATGTCACATCATTCATCTCACAAATGCATTCATTCATAAGAAAAAAATCAATACACCCACAACATAATCGTATAGAACATAAATTAAATGCATCCATAATAAAACATCAACACAAAAAACCATCAACCGCCATTGCATATCATATATAACTCATGAAACAATGTCAAGTATACAATGATAAATCTGAGAACAAAATACATCCAAAAATGTGGTACAATGGCCAAGTCTATAGATCAAAATATGAAAATCATAACTACCCATGGGATACTGTGGTACTTCCACCTAATGTGGTTGGTCTATGCCCTATCCCTGATGACCCTGTCCCTAATGGCCCTACCCCTCATGGTCTTGTGCTTGGTCATGGAGGTCCGCCTTGTGGCAATGGTTGGATCACCCCTCTACTCATGGTGCGCGAGTGTGTCCGCTCGGATCTGGAACTAGTATAACTCACCTACTACTATGGTGGCACCATCTCATGGTATCAACCTCTATAATATTTTGCCTCCTTGCCAAACTCTCTCATCACTCTATCCATATCAGTTATGCCTATACCCTATGCTATGGTCTCTACCCTATAATCCATAACCTTGACTTTCTCTACCTGCCTCTTGGCAGCATATCATTCTATGGTCAGTGTCACAATGTGTGCCTACAACTATACCATCTACCCCTGTGCCTATACCTATGCCTGAGCTTGAGCGATCTGCCCCTGTAATTCTTGTATCTAGGCCTATAAACCCTACACCTACCCCTAAAGATTGGAAATTTGTGCTTGCTTTCTCTGGGAGAGCAGTCGTGCAATCAATGATCACTGCCCACTTAGTCTTGACTGTCGCCTCTTCGTGATAACCCCAAAGTCTAGTGCACCCACTCTGCAACCTCCTCCACCTCCTCCACCATCATCATCTTCATTATCTCCCTCACCTCCTCCTCCTCCATCATCACCCCCAAGACCTCCAGCCCCCCCTCCATCTCCACCCCTAGGCTACATAGCTACTCCTTCTCCCCTCCCTACATCTAATGCTGGTGCAGGCTCATCTCGACTAGATATCCATGGAAATGGATGAGTATGAAAGTACTCTACATAATTGATTATCATCTAAGCATCAATCACCTAAGGAAGGTAATACCAAAAAGTTGGCTATAAACTGAAAAACTCAACACATGTTGCATCATAATCAATGGTGGGCCCCCACTCTAGGATATCCTATCATTGATGTGCATAGTGAACTACCCCTTGTGGTATCCCCTAGATGCAACCATATTGCATGTGGACTTGTCCGAACATGAATCTCTCTAGAATATAGGGTGTCCTCCCTATCAAATATCGACTGAAAAACATTAGAGGAAGCTCAGCTCCATCCGAGGGCCATGCCTCACAATCCAAATACAGTCTCCAAATCATAGTATCTAGGTCATCTAGGACCCACCTCCAGTACTCTAACATTCCTATCTTATGTTGGAAAAGTGGATCTGAATATACAAAAACATATGGGTGTCCTGATGCCCACATCTTGTTACCAACTAGTCATGTGATCACTATATGCTCCCAAGCCCAAATCTATAGCAGTGTGCACCCCACTAATAATCTGCTTCCTTATAGGTATACAACCTGGTGTAAATCATGGTACAAATTATCCAACATGGATGTACCCCAAGCATAGACTATCCCATGACTAATCATGCTCTCCAACATTCATCCCCAACCCACTGAGAAGCCCTTTGACCTATGGTCAGGGTAGACAAATCCTCCAATAAATCTAGCAAGAACACAAGGTAGCGCCTACCTAGTGACAATAAACTCTCACCATGGAACCTCATATCCAAGAAACTGGTCATCATAAAATATCTGGTAAATGGAATTTGTGCCTCCCTGCTCCTCGACATCATACATCGCCAAGGCACCCATAACAAGTATTCGTAGAATCTGATATACATCCTCCAGGGTCATTGTCATCTCGCCTGTCGATAGGTGAAAGGTGTTGTGGTTGCTATGCCACCTCTCTGCAAGTCTTTTCAGTAGCCCTCAAATAATCCAGTACTGGGGCATATCTATAAGTGAGCTCAAACCACACTGGTCTATGATGATACAATCTATCAGAGTTAGCTATGGGATTATATCCCACATCCCTGGAAATTGCTCACGAACTTGAAGGTTCCTCGAGCCACCCTCCTAGAATCAAATCAAAACATCAAGTCAGTAAATCATTCAATCAACCTATCAATCAAGCACATCATCTTAGAATAAAATCCGCTCATGTGAGATTTTGATCAAATCTCAAGGAGCACCTAATATTTCATTTGATTCTCATTTTTCATGAGATCAAAATTAATTAAATTAATCAATCAATTAACATAAATCAGTATTTTCATCATTCCTCACCTATCATGAGGACGATAATCAAATCAATCAATCAATTTTTCTATCTATCCTATTTCATTGTTCCTTGCCTATCAAGAGGATGATCATCAAACTATCAATCAACATCATTTTATCATTGACTGACAAGATACAAAATCATCAAAATCTAGGAACAAGTTATCAAAATCATCATTTTTGGTTGGATGCACTAAAATAGGGATTCCATGTGGTAGTTTTCTTGATGCGCTAGAAGATCTCCTGGATGCACCGGACCGAAATCCGGATGCGCTATTTCTTCTATGCACCAAAAAATTGAATCCATGCGCTGGAACAAGGTCCCAACGTATCATTTCCTAGATGCATCATTTTATCAACCCTATGCCTGACTTGATCACTCCTATGTGCCAAAATTCTAACCCCGCGTGCTAAAGTGGAGGCTGGATACACTAATCTAATTTTGGGGTTTAATCCTAGTGGGATGCACTACTACAGGAACCCTATGCACTAAAGTGAAGTCCCTATGAGCTAGAATACCTACTCTATGCCCTAAAATGTGGAAAAATTCAAAATTTTAAAATACATTTGATGGCGCGAAAATAAAAATTTGAAATTTGAAAAAGTGGTTTCGAGGTACACACCAAAGGTTCATACATGGACGAATGTTGGTGGTGGAAAACGTCCTTGAATCAGTGAGTGTGGCGAGGAATCTTGTCCATATTTTCTCTATAGGCTCTCAATTTCTCACAATGCCAAGGTTACCAATGACATTAACTTTTAACCTTTTACCACTTTTAAAGGTTAATTAAGGGGTAATAATTGTGGCATTTTATTTGATTTTTCATAGGGTCTCTTTTATCAACTATTCAGCAAGGTGGAAGTTATTCTTTGAAGCAATGTGGCTATGCACATTACTTCAAAGAGGGGAAAAATTTATACACACAAAAATGGTTTGAGCATCACATTAACTAAATACTAGCTATTTGATTAATATTCCAAATTCCTCTACTATTATAAATAAATTGTGAAATTTATTTATATGGTTCATGATCTATTTCCTCTTTCTCAAATTCCACCTTCTTTCTAAAACTAACTAAAAGGATGAATTAATCAATTTTTTATTTTATTAATTTTCCCCTCTTCCTTTTAAATTTGAATTTTCGAATTCAAATTTAGAATATTCTTCCAAAATTAGTCAAGATGCAAAATTTTAATTTTCAAGAGATAAATCAGGTCATCCCCATCAAATTTTCCAATCATCAACACATCATTGTAAAATCATTTAAAATCATCAAAAAATTTCAAAAATCACCAAAAAAATAAAAAATCCTTGATTTACCTCCCGAGGGGGCATCCTTTCATCATTGTTGTAAAATCAGAGTCCGAGGCATGTCAAAAGTTTTTTTATCATCATGGTTGGAAATTTATTCTTTGAAGTAATGCGGTTGCACACATTACTTCAAAGAGGGGCAAAATTTATACACACAAAAATGGTCTAAGCATCAAATTAATTAAATACTAGCTATTTGATTAATATTCCAAATTCCTCTAATATTATAAATAAATTTTGCAATTTATTTATATGGTTCATCATCTATTTCCTCTTTTTCATAATCCACCTTCTTTCTAAAATTAATTAAAAGGATGAATTAATTAATTTGTTATTTTATTAATTTTCCCCTCTTCCTTTTAAATTTGAATTTTTGAATTTGAATTTAGAATATTCTTCCAAAATTAGTTAAGATGCATAAAGAAATTACTTGTCGTTTTACTAATTTACCCCTCCTCTATTAAATTGAATTTTTAAATCCAATTTAAGCACATTTCTACAACTTTCTTCTAACATCCTCCAACTCATCTGCCACCTCATCATGTGTCTCATAAATGGATTTTTATAAATTGAAAAATGTGGAATATCCCCAACAAATTTGTAACCAATTTTGAACAACTTGAGACACCCGACTTCTCTTGGTCTTTCATTCCTTTTTACACTTGGCAATTTGTCTTGTGGAAGGGAACCATCTCCCTAATTCCCTCCAACCTCCTGATGCTTTGTCGTTGATGCCACAAGGTCACAATCTAGATTGTTCGTTGTTGCCACATCACCATGGGGCTTGAAAAATCTATAAATAGAGCCTTTGCTACAACTTTTTCAGAACATGGAAATTAGGAAAGTTTATGTTGCTAAATTCTAGTGCAATTTATAATAGAATTAGAGAGAATTTAGTTTAGTTTGCATTTTTAGTACAATTTTAGTATCATAATGGCATTTTCATTTTAGTAGATTAGTTCCTTTCACATTCCATTTAGTATTTTCAATTCATCTTTATCATCATCTCAACATCTAGATTTAACATCATTTTCATCCTAGTATCACTCAGCTTTATTCATCAAGTTATTGAAAATCTAAAAATATAGGCAAGTAGATTCATTATAAGCATCTCATTTCTTGATTTTTCAATCTTCACAAGTTATTGTGCAGTAACAACAAGATCTGAGAACATAACTTGCTAGATTCCTTTGGATTAGAGAGCCATGGGATGAGTTACAAGGATAGGTTTTAGTTTCATTATTTGGCTCTTTTGATTTCCTTTTAAGTAATACATTCCATGAAGGTGTGTTGTTTTAATCTTACAAGATACACATTTTCCATACAGAGATATAAATAAAATAAAAAATATCATTTATTCTTACACATTTTATTTAGTTCTAATATTCTACTTCTCGATCTAGAAGTCCGCAAAAGCTGAAAAAATAGACTTAAAGGTGAGTGATCATTTCTTCATAGTGTTATTAGTTATAATAAGGTTTCTTTATCTATTTTAAATTATTTCTTAAATAGTCTTAAAGATGGTTTTCAATAGGGAATGGGATCTATATTATTTGTCCTTCTTAAACAAGAAGACATTTTTTCCAACTTTTATTTGAAGTGAGAGATTAATATATCGAGCAACAAGGATAAGACTCCTCAGGGTAGTGAAGAGACTGGGAGGCTATCAAAATTACCAAAACATAGATGTACCATACAATATTACTTTAGAATTGGAAAATATTTTGATCCATCAAATCAAGATGGAGCTACATCATCAACTCTTCCACTAAATATTAATGAAGAAGGCATTCACAATACCTAATCACCACTGAAAGGTCAAGGTGAGATTTTCATTGAGTTAAATCAAAATTTATTAAATGAGGATGTCAATACCACAAAAGATGTTCCAAAAGATACCTTGGTTAGCAAGAATGACATAATTGACTTGGATAAGGATGATGTTGGTAGCAAGAAAAGAAAAGGAAAATAAAAAATGGGGCACGAATGGGAAATGACAATGAATTGAAGTTGGTTGGTTGTAAAATTACTCATTCATTGTATTAGTGGGGGTAGCAAACAAAAATGATATTGAAAAAGAAATAGTATGCAAGCATAAAATTTGTAGTTGGAAATGTGGAATAGACAAGGTATTGCAAGTAAATCTTGTCACTGTAGAAAAGCATATTGGTAAAGCTTATGAAAAAAAATCATAAATAGAAATGAACAATCAATTGTAAGATGGAAATCAATGGAATAATGTCTTCATGTTAAGTATTTCATAGAATATGAAGAGAATAACCATAGAATTCCCAAGCTTTCTGCATGTTAAGGAACACTTGAGGCTCAATTTGAAAAAGCAATGGAAGTAGCAAATCTATCAAAAACTATTTAGATGAGTGTTGTTTTTCATATTTTGTCTAGAGGGCGTTCTATGATAGACTACCCAAAATATTCTAGTTTATTATCATATTTGGGTGCTCCTCACTTTCCCTTCTCACATTGGTCAGTAAACGCTAGATGGGAATGGGAAAATTATCTTGCTATATGGAAAAATAATGTTTAAAGGAGAAAGTAAAAGAGTCAAATTTCATTGCATTATCTTTAGATGAAGTTACTATGATAGACAATAATTATGCGGTTTGTATGCATTTTTATACTATAGAACAACATGTTTTCCAAGCTCATCTTCTCCATGTTTATAAAATACAAGAAAATTCAACATCACAAAATCTATTTGAACTAGTCTAGAAATCATTTAATAAAATTGCATGTATGGATGAGTTGACAATTGACAAAAAGTTGGTGTGTGTAGGAGCTGATGGAATTGCAGTGATGCAACATCAAAGGAGAATTTTGCACAAAGTTACAAACTACTTGTGAACCATACATTCTTGTTATTCACTACATGACTCACGCAATGAATTTATCATTCAGAATTGTAAGCAAGTTTTCTATAGTATCAAAATTAGAAAATCTAGTTTGTGAGATCCATGCATACTTCAGTTGAAGTTCTAAATTTTTTGTAGAATTTCAAAATTTTGCTAAGGGAATAACACCAAGAAACAAGTCTCTCAAGGATGTTGATACTAGATGGATCTCCCTGCATGGACCAACACAATGAGTTATTTCAAAATATCAATCCTTGATTGGAGTGATGTATAAGAATCACAACACAATAGACAAAGCTCTTGACCTCTTACATAAGTTAAGCGATATAGAGACACTCTTGAATTTAGCTAGTCTTCTCCCCATGCTGGATGTGATGAAAAATATTGTAAAAAAAGACCAAGACAAAACTATGTATAATTATGAATATGCCATTCTACATAAACATGCATACTTGTCCCTCGATTGGCTATATCTAGATCTAACACAAGAAGGCCCAAATTATTTCATCTGGCTTAAAATTATTGATTTGAATAATCCTGATAATTATTTATAGTTTAATGCAAGTGGGAACTTATGTATTTTTTTATGTGAATATGAGATACCAATGTACCATTGTAAGATAGCCAAGCGCTCTAGTAGATAATTAGTTGTTAATGAATAATATTTTAACGACATTGTTAAATTTGTTAGTGATAATTTGAAGGATATTGAAAAATCTTTTTCCTCAAAGATTCATGAAATATTCCCTCGAAATGAAATACTTGAAGCCATGGGTATTGTGTATCCTTAATTTTGGTTAAACTGAGATAATCTAAAATATTTTCATGATAAAGTAAAAATCTTGATCGAACAATTTTCAAAAAGTTTAATATACAATGAGCAAACAATAGAAAGAATTTTAAATTCAAATAAGCTTAGACAACAATGTAGGAGTTTTGCAATATCTATGAAGGACCAATATAAATCCATTGGCATGGAGAAGGCCTTTGAACTGAGATCAATAAAAAAAAATTGGATAAACTTAGGTCATTAAGTTAAATATTGTGTGATTTGATATCAGAATATTTCAAACTTGTTGATTTATGTCAAACAATTATATTGGGTTCGGTGGAGGATGAGATATTTTTCAGTACATGGGTTTTTGAAATCAAAGTTAACAAACAAACTAGACAAGAATTTTGAAAATTTCTTGAGGATAAAAGAAACTACATATAATGTAAAAAAAAATCCTTTTGAAAGGACACTCACAACTTGGAGGTCCACATGTATGAAAGAAGAGGGAATGGGTTGTGCAACATAGACCCTCCAATTCCAAATGCTAGTACTAGTAGCACTAGCAATGGAAATGGAACTGGGATGGATGAAATTGACACAAGTCACATAATGAATGCTCAATTTGAGACATAGGACAAAGAAAATTCAAGGAGAAAGCTCAAAATCAAGATGAATGGAGTTTTTTTATTTATCTCAATATGAATGTTAGTTTGAGGACCCTCAATCCATTTGGGAAATGGAAGATAATTAACAACTTTTAGGTATTTATACTACATTTCATGAATCAATTTCCATTGTGCCAAACTATAGTTGATCATATTTTATATTATATTGAATGAAATTGTGAATCATTGCACTTCATGATATTTTATTTTATATTACACTTCATGAATCATATTCCAAACTGTATTTGATGATATTTTATACTGTATTCCATGAAATTGTGATATTTTATATTTTTTATTGTATTTCATGAAAGTATATTTTATATTTTATATTGTATTCCATGGTATTGAATTTGATATGTGATTTTGCATTATTTTTAAAGAAAAACACTTATCACATTACTTATAAATTCCTATTACATTTTCATTCCCACAATCTTTGATAAACAACTAAAAGGAATATTAATCCATTCCTTGAACAAAAGCTAATAGTTCAACATCCATAACTTAGAAGCTCTACCAAATTGATTATAAAAGAGTTTCTGATACTCCAGCATTAGAAGAAGCTGACATGACCATAAACATTCCTAAGCTCACAAAAGAAACTGTTGAGAGCCTTACTCAAGATAGAGACATGCGTACAAGTGTTGGTTAGCATATTTGTAACCTAACTCTATATTCTTATGCCCATGGAGGTGACAAAAATAACAATAGCTCAATCAACCAAAATAGTATTTCAAACTAATTCTCTACTTATTTTAAAAGGTGGTAGGTACCTTCTTTAGATATTCAGTGATTTTTTTAAAAATCTAATAACACTTTTAATCAGAAAGCAAATGCAAGGAAATGATTTTAACTAGAAATATATGAAAGGCATCCACACAACATAAACAATAAAATATTAAACTACCAAATCACCTAAATTATACTAAGAAATCCTTACATATCCATCACCATAAAATATTTATTCACAAATAAACATTCCAAGAAAATGAAACTAACTATACATCTATCATTCTAATAATAGATAATCCACTAGAAAACTACTCAGCAAAAGAAAAATAAATCCACACACCATAACTCAAACATTACGCATGCATGAACTTCACCATTGTCTTTCTATATTGAAATAATAGAAAAGCAATAAAAATAGAGAAGTTTTTTTTGTTCTAATGAGTAAAACAAAGTGTTCCCAAAACATCCCCTGGCCAAGCATTGACCCCCATATTTAAAGCTTACAAATTGTCTTGATAATGGTTTCTTGAAGAAAATTGTTTTAGAAATTAAAATAAAAAGTATTTGAAATATCAAGAGAGCCAAATTAAAGAAAATAACATAAAAACTAAATACTAATCAGCAGTCCCAACACCAACTCCTTCGCTTGTAATTATTTTCACCTCCTACTACTCTAGTAACACCTCACTTGGTGACGATTATAGTGATGTTTTTGCTTCCTAGAGTTTTAGTGATTTGGAGCCTTGTCCTCCATTTTGAAAGTGTATGGTCCGACTCAGCTAGTGTTTCATAGATGCCACTTTCCACCTTAAATGAACTCATATAGGTTTGTGATTTACTCAATTTTCTAAATGAGTTTCTAGTGGCTATCTCAAGATTACCTACTTCTTTATGATACGCCTCTTTAAATTCCCTCATTATTTCTACAACATCCAATACCTCTTTTTTGAACTCACCCATGAGGTCCACTTGAAGAGCATTGAAGTCCTCCTTGACCTTTACCAATCTTTCAAAGTATTTTTTTAACACTTTATTGATTTCCTTGATATAATCTTCATATACTGAAAATTTTCAATCCAAGGAATTAAAAAAACTAGGATCAATTTATGTAGGGTCATCCACCAATTTTTCTCTTACTAACAAATTTTGCTCCACGCAGAGTAATTCTGCAATTTCCTTTAAAAGGAAAAATGTACTACCATGTTCTCTATTGATCTGTTGGAGCTCAGCTACTAGTTCCTTTCTTTTATCAAACACATTAACATAGAACTACATAAATTTAATAATGTAAAAAAATTCATTCTGATAAATCCCTTCTATCCATTTGTTGGCAGCTTTAGCATAACCTAAATTTTTGCTAACTCATTGCACAGTGTCAAAATCAATACCTTGAAAATTTGAGCTTGAGGCTTCCTTAGTGGTGAGAGTCACAATTGCTAAAATAAATTTTCTTAAATAATTAATATGGTATGCAACTAAAGGTTCTCCTTTTTCTATTCTTTTGCTCTTTTCATCAATGCATTAATAGAGTAATCAACATTATATACATCACCTTATGAAGTAGATGGACCCATATCAACATGAGTAACCTTGTAGTCAGAATTTTTATCTAATTTTTGTTTAGATCCTTTTCTGGATCAACAATCTCCAACAATTGATGTCTAGAAGTCGAATTAGTGACAATTCTTGACATCATCTTAGCCTTTTGGGGCTTTTGGTGACACTACAACAATATGGCAACTGTATCTACTTCAATTTTCATTGCAGTAATATTCTTTATTTTCTTCTCAATTGCTTTCTTTAAACATACTAGGGAAGATGCCACTAATCTAGTGTGTCTACTTTCAAAACTTACATTTTCTTTTTTTCAGTTGATTGAACATAAATAGAATTATCTCGAACTAGAGAAGGGTGAACTCCAAAGAATGTGGAAAAATAATTATCATCAATTTTTTTTGAAAAGTGACCTCAGAGTTTGTAGGCACTATCTTTTCTTGACTACCATTTTTCTTAGGTAACGAGGGTACACTATCCTATCCAAAAATAGATTTTAGCTTGGCCCAAACGTCTTCTGGCTTCTCACCATCTCCTCTTGAGTGTAAAGTAGTGCCAGATGGACTAATTGACTACTTTCCAGGTAATAAATTTATACCAGAGGCTTGTACAATCCCTTTCTCTTTTCTTCGTAAAACTCTTTGCTCATGGGGAGAACCTGCGCTTTGGCGTCATATTTTATTCAACCAATTTGAAGTTCTTCTCAAAACAGGGCAAAAGGCACCATTAAGTCTGAAATTTCACCCTCTAACCAATTAATTCTATACAAGGGCTTAGCAGTAGGGGCTTGGTATTTGGGATCAATGATAACCAAGTCTTTTTGTGCATCTTTTGAAATATTGAAAGAAATACCAAAATCTTGTATTTGCCTTAGGGTCAATACATGATATTTTTCAATGCACCTCGCCTTCATCTGTACAGTCTTCCCAAAAATATTTGGTATCAAGATGATGTTCATAGCTTCCAAATCGATACAAATATTTCTTAACATAAACCTTTCTATCAAAATTAGTTATCATGGGAAAACACTAAAATATAAATTCAATCAGTGTTTTCTGCACACCCCTAGCAATATTATTACTTTTGTAAGAAAATAAAGGCATGGAAAATGGAAAAGCATGCCCCTTCTTTCCCATGTTTGAATATTTAATATTTACAATAGCCATCTATAGGAAAAATTCAAGAAAAACAATGAAATCACTTGGGCAATGGGGCAATTTCAATGGAGCCTTCTCAAAACCTCCAATTCTAAGATAAGTGAATCTGTTGAACTAAATGTAGAAAATTCCAAACCTTAATACTATAGAAACCGCTTCAGGTGAAACTCTAAGCTCAGGTTTTCCATCAATTCTTGTCACAATTTCAATTAAAAATGTGTCATTAAAGTGGCTGAAATTCCTCATTCCAACCTCCTTAGTGAGTCATGGAAAACTTCTATAGATAGGCATGTCTGATGTTGGAGACCTTTGTTGTTCCAACCCTTCCTAGATATCCTCTTAACTAGATGGAATGCAAACCGGGTATGAGCACATGTGGAAGGCGAAATTTTCTATAAATTTATCAATTTCTCATTTAAATGGTAACTAATATCTCAGCCCAAACAATTAATTTATTTTCCCGACAAATCAATAGAATAAAATAGCACATCCAAAATTCAAAAGAGTCTGAATATACATTACCAACCATATGATGTAGCATGGTGATAACATCTGAAATTTCATCCGTAAAATGAACCCTTTTAAGCTTTGAGGGCAACTGAGACTTACCCTTTTTCTTAGACTTCAACCAATTCTTCACAATGGAATTTTTACACCATTCCTCATTCATTCTAAAAAAAATCGTCACTAGCAGCTATAGAAATTTCCTCTACAATTTCCCACTCTGGAATTCTTAATGCACGAGAAATGACTTCAAGAGTAATTCTTGCAATGACTAACCCGTCTAGAACTCTAATTTCTCGAGTCTCTGGAATGTAGCGCCTTGCAGACGCAATCACCAGGTCAACACTTTGTACAACCTCAGGAAAACATCTTGTGTGCTCCAAACCGCTCTCCAAAACTTTATCTTCAAGTGTTTTTCTCTTTCTTTTCTCTAGGTGCACCAAAAACTCCTCAAATTGAGGAGCCCAATTTTAGTGTCACTCATGCGAGACCAGTCATTTTGAATTCCACTCTACATGAGTACAAATTTTTGGAGACAAAATCTTTGCAATTGAGAAGTATTGGCATTGGAAAAGAATGATAATGCAAGCTAAATGACTTAGGAAAAACTTGCCACCCAATTATGTCATTATTTTGATAGGATGTGCATTAAATTTGGCATTCAATTTAATTCCTTGAAAAGATAGAATTTAAACCAAAATTATTTTTGAAATTCCTGAAAAAACAACTCAAGGTTAGTTTGTACATATTATTCAATGAGATGGCAGTGCCTTTTAAAGCTAAGATAAGTCCATAATGTCATGTGGTCGCAGAAACTTGGAACCTTAGAACCAAATTCAGAAGTTTCAAAGTTTTGGAAACCTCCAACTCACAAAATACAAAGATGACCAACAAAGACTCGCAACTCAACAAAGTGAACCAACTTGGGGAATCTAGAAGTTAAGAAAATTTAAAACTCCATGACAAGGTTATAAATCTCGGAGGACTAGCGACTAAGGTTGGGAAAACAAAAAAACTTATGACTTTGAGAATTCGCCAAGAGAAATAAATAGAAAGGCATTGAAAATGAATGAGGTAAAAGACTCGAAAGACCAAATGAATGAAAGGTTAAAATCACTAACACTAGTTTAAAAATTATGTATAACAGGAAGTAAGTATAATGAGTTATTGATGAATATAATAAGTGTCAGCAAAAGGTTGTTGAAATTGAAATAGAGCTAGCATTAATGAACTAGTTAAACTACCTTGATTAAGGCATGAATTCATATTATTTTTTAATGGATCTGATAATCGGTGATGGATTTTGAGTATTGATATGTTAAGGTATGTGCAGGATCATCATGGAAAAAAAGGCCCTTAAGTGGCAATAAAATTCAAAAAATTAGAGTTAGGCAACTTGACGTAAAAATTTGAATAAGTTATCTATATTATTTCAAAAATATGTAAGAATAGAATCTGTAGCAAATTGAATATAGTTTCTAAACTACTAGGTTTATTTATTTTTAAAAAAAATCTATTTGGTGAAAATTTGAAATTTCAATGCAGTAGTACTTAAATTTCAGGGAAAAAATAAGAAGTAGCTGTTTGTCTAACCACTCTAACCACAATAAAATGATAACTTTTTTTTATGATATTTTAGATATAAGTAGGGGACTCATGTCCCGATGTGATGCATATTTTTTTTTTTTTTTTTTAAAAGTAAATAATTAATTATGATTTTTTTATTACAAATTTTTAAAAATATAAAAACTTGTATGTCTGACCACCTTAACTTGGTCAAAAATTCATGAAATTCAATTCTTTTTTTTTAATCCTATAGTATGTGAAGCATAGAATGTGACACATGTTTTGGATTCAAAAAATGTGATATCGTTTCAAAGTTATAGATTTTTTTCAATCAGCCTATCAATCAAGACTTTAGTCATAATTCAAATAGAAAATGAATAATAATTATTTATTAAATTCAAAGTAAAGCATAATTTATATTGGTGGAAAGCTGAGAATCTTCTTTAAAAACCCTTCTCATTTCATCAATTTTGGGTAGAAAAAAATTCGTCCACCACATGGGCCATCATAACACTTAGATATCGCCACTTTTTGGCCCATCATGATCCTGCAGATACCCGTGAATTGTAATGCAATTTCAATAAGATTATGTATGCTTGGAATTAAAATTACCTTATAGTTCATATTTTAATTGTGTTAAAAGTAAAATTTGAACATGTACTCAGTGATTCAACACTCAACTCAATGCTTAATTACATATTAAGAATACTATTAGTAGCATATACAACAATGAACATCAATGAAATCGTTTAATATGTATCTAGTAGTTGAAACCACTACCAAAAAAATTCTTCAAATGATAAAATAAATGATAAAAATAATTGAACATCAACACATTACTAAAGTGGGAATTTTAGATTTTTTATTGATTTTCACATTAAGGAATACATAGAGGAATTAGAAATACAAAATCTTTCTCAAAGATAACTTTGCACAGAGCTGAGTTCGAACTTGGAAACTCATATGATCAAAAATCAAATCATTGTATCACCTTTTCTAGCAACTTCCACTATTCAGATGGTGGAATTTTCATTTGTTCTAACTAATGTTGTTTGAATTGAAGTTTTTTTAACAATTCATGATTGAAATTGGAACCTATCTTGGTTACTTCAACTAATTTTGCATTCAAGGTTAGTAATTATTCGATGGAACCCAAATAGTTCACCAGATCTAGGTTCTAAGGAAACTGGTCCAAATCGATCTTCCTTGCACCCTCCATCTTCTTTTTGAAATCATCCTTTCCAATGAATCACTCATTTGTTTCAAAAGCCTCTAGCAAACCAAGCTCTATGAACGTCCTTACCTTTTCATCCACCTTCTTCATCTTGTCTGCAACCATTGCAAATATTCCTTTGGTTCATGTATTCTCAAACAATTTTCAATGATAGATGACAATTTCATTGATGTAACAAGTTGATTTGTAATACCTTTTAATTTCAAGACATTGTCACTAGCTTTGTAGATTGTTTGTTGAATTTGATTTGTAGATTTCTCTAACTCTAACATATTTTTGTTGTCCACTAAATATTTGTTGAGCTTCTTATAATTTTTTCTAATAGCATCAATCAATTGAAACATATCACACAAATGATCAATCCTCTGCATTATTTCATCCTAGATCTTTTGTTTCATATGCCTCAGTGTATCTCTACAAAATGAAGATAACTTATTTTTACAAGAGTTAATTTCTTTTTTCACCTCCATCAGCTCCACCTTCAATATTTTATTTATTTTTCTCTCTTTCTCTAATTTTTGTTCTCATTGTGAATTTCCATTCACAATGCTTAGTCTTAGTTTTTTTTAAGTGGATTTTTCCTTATCACATTTCTTATTTCTCTCATCTAGCCTTTGCTTCAGGTCATTCACTTCTCTCTCATTTTTTTTATCATCTTTGCTTGTTGATGCAGAGGTATTTTTATTTTTATTTTCTCTAATTCATTTCTCTTTTTATCTACTACTTTCCCCTTTTCTTTCAAATTTTCTAGGTCTTCCTGTAACTTTTCTATTTGATTTTGCATCCTTTTTTTCTCTCTATATTTATTTAGTAATGATGTGTACACAAATTCATTCTTATACATTGATATATTAATTTTGTTAGTATCTTTGAGTTCAGAAAAAATCAATTAAAAACTGGTCACTTGGTATTCAAATCGATCCATCTGCTTTGTTGGTTTTTTTCGAACTATGGGAACAACAATTGTGTACTCCATGATTTCTTTTTTTGTGTCAAATGTGGGTAATACCATGGTTGTTCTAGGCTCTGAAGTTATAGTAGACACACTCTCCATTAGTTGCTTCTTTTCTTTCATATACAAGTCAAACTTCTTTTAAACTCTTCAATGAAATCAAAACCTGGGGACATAGGAACAATGGAATGCTTGAATGGAAAAGGAAGAGTAATTATAGTTGCTAATGATATTGCAGCCAAAGTAACTATTAGTGGGTGAGTTCCTTGAAATAACTCCTTTGTGGTCGATTCACTGATAGTATGACTTGGACTTGTCAAAATCAATTTCCTCTTTTGTATGCCTTGATAACCTAGTGTTTGTGTGGTATATTGTATTGTTATCCTCTTGTGTGTAATTTTTTGTTGTAGTACATGTTGAACACTACTAATAATAATACCCATACCATTGTCACTAGTAGTAGTTCTAGTTGCACTAGGCTCTCCACCATGGGAATGACCAAATTGTGATTGTATCTGACCATGAGGATTAGGATTTGAATCTCTAACAAATTGAATTGATTTGGTTGTACTTGTATGCCCTTGGTCTACTTTTTCACCTCCAAACCCAAGGCCAGATTTATCAACTGGTTTTCTATGCTCTACATCTGTTACCATCCAAGGGCCTTGTCTTTGGGACCCCAAAGGACCACCTTCATAACCCACTTTTTCAGCTATGGATGCTCCTAAAGTATATGCTTCTTTTGTGGCCTCACTTAAACCAAGTTTGAAATTGGCATGGCTTTGTCTTTCCCTATCATCATTAGATTCGTCATTAGATTATTTATATTCATGTTCATTGAGATGCTCTATATTCTACAATTTTCTAAACTCACCATCTTCTTCATTATCTCCATACTCGGCAAGAGCTCTTGGATCACCTAGCTCCTTCCTCATAGACCAATTTTTATCTATAACTTGCCTATCTAGAGAATCTAGTATTTTTACTCTACTATATAGTTTATAAATTTTTTCATAAAAAATGTTATACCTACTAATTGTCCTTCGATGCAATGCCATAATTTCTGCTAAAAATTGTTCAAAAGAAATAACATTCTTAACAACACTTTTCTCCATTTCTTTTTTTACATCATCCCAAGAATCCTTGTTTCTCAAATTTTGAAGCAAGGGTTTACTTTGATGTTGGAATCTACTTGCAACATTCTTATTGGCCACAATAATTTCTTTAATGGTGTCACATGGATCATACTGCCAATGATAGACAACATCAAAATTAAAAAAATTCACAAGAGCATGTGCCACCTTATATGCTTTTCTCTCAAATGTGATCCCTCCACATGAAAAAAGTAAAGAAGGAAATCAGAACTTCTTCCCCTGATTGAAAAAGTGTAGTTCATTAGTACTCTTCATATTCCTTACATATTCCAATTCAAAAACCCTTTCTATCACATGTATTGGAAGGTTTGTATGGCTCTACTCCTAATCCATAAAAATATCTTAGCACAATACATTCTTCCACTAAGTACCAATAGGCCAATTGTATTTCTTTTCCTAGTTGAATGAAATTTCTCCATGACATAGGTAATCTAGGCATTGGAGTTTTTGTAATTTTTTGTACATTGATATTCAAAAGGTGTGCTTTGATGGGTTTGTTTATGAGCCTATCTAGTATTTTTTTTGTAAGTTTCAAAGGTGCACATCAAGATTGCAAGGAAGTTATGAAGTTTTGTGTTCCTATAGTTATTATGTTACTGTAGCAGGTGTTTCTTGAAGAGATTATAATTTTGATGAATTGATTTGTTGTGTACATTCTTGATATGTTTAGTGATGTTTCTAGATAATTCTCTATCAATATGGTATGTCTGCATTGATCGATGTGTTCATGATTGAATAATTTTCTTTGTGTGTTTGAGTTTTCATGTTCTTGACCGACATGATGCTGGTAGTGTCTTGCAGAACCATATGAATTAATTTTTGAATGCTTGGCATGTTCAATGATATTGATTTAGGTCCTAGCTATGTTGCAACCTACTTAGGTTGGTGCACATTGATATTTGTTCATGTATTGGGCCAAAAATTTGTAATTCATTTATTCCTTATTTTGTGGCCGACACAGTGTTGATGTAAATCCATGTAGAGGATATATAAGAGAAAACAATTTCCTCATTTTGAAGTATGTGCAAGATATGTGTGAATAAAGATAATATCATCCGAATGTAGAGTAGAGTGTGAATAATTTTGAGCGAAGAGTGAAGAAGTATTCTTGTGCCTAATCGAAACTGTCATCAAGCTAATGAAGAAGCTACTTTTTCAGTTCAACCTTATTAGATGGATTTAATTTGATTTTCCTATGTAAGGCAGTGAGCCTTCCTTTTCAGAAGTGAGCTCGAGGTAGTGTCCCTGAATGCATGTGCATTCTTTATTCACTTTCTATTATACTTTAAACAAGGTATAATTATGGATTAACCTCCACCGTGATTTTTTCCCTAACAAGGTTTCCATGCAAAAATCTTGGTGTTGTGTGTTTCTAATGTATTTATGATTCTTTCTTTCACTGTTAATTATCAGATTTGTGATTAAAGGTTTATCAAGGTAAGTAAAGTTTTAAATTCTTCAACAACTAACTCACCACCCCCCTCTCAGTTATCTATCCTTGTTTTACCAATAATTGGTATCAAATTTGGTTCCTCTGAAGAAGTCTAACAACTTGAGGTGATTTGATATGGCATCATACAAGAAGGGTAGTACCATATTTGATGGTACAAATTACTCTTTGTGGAAAGTTACAATGGAGTGTCATTTGAAGTGCATTGGTGAAACCTTCTCGAATATTACAAAGAACATATATAATATTCCTCAGAATGGTCCCACTACTCCTGATGAGATCAAAGAAGTTGAAACCAATATCAGAGCTATAGAAGCATTATTGAGTGCTTTCAAATATTTAGAGATGAAAAATGTGATACGTCTAAAGACAACACATGAGATCTAGAAGAAGTTGGAAATATTGTATGTTGGAGATGCACAAGTGAAATTTTCTAAGCTACAAAGTATGAAAGGAAAGTGGGAGAACATGAAGATGAGGGAAGATGAAAACATCTTTACTTTCATGCAAAAATTAAATGAACTGGTGATGGGTATTAGATGTGTTGGTGTAACCTTGGAAGAAGATGAGATTGTGGCTAAGATACTTAGATTTGTGCCTACTTATTACAAAACAAAAGCTCATGCTATTGAAGAACTCAGGACAGTAACAAATGTAACAAGAGATATGTTGATTGGTAAGCTTGTTACCTTTGAGTTGAGTGAATTTGGTGAATCTACTCCTAAAATAGAATCTGCATTCAAAGCTACTATGTATGGAAAAAGAAAACAAAGATATGATCTAGGAGAAAGTTCAACCAAGACATTCAAGTATGAAGATGAAATGAAACTGATTGAAGATGAAGAAAGAGAGTTAGAAGAGCTGGAAGCACTGATTGTAAGAAGAGAAGCCGAAGGACAATGTAAGTAGATAGGAAAGTTACCTATTAAATGTTTCTCTTGTAGTAAGATAGGTCATTTTGCAAATGTGTGTCTTGAAAGAGTTTCTAAGTACAAACTTGACAATTATAGATTTCAAAAGAAATGTTATAATGTCGAAGGTGTTACTGATGATGAATTTGATAAAGGAACTGGAAATCAAGAAGGATGGGTATTCATTGCTATTAAGGAAAATAGTCTGGTGTCCACTGAATCTGCTAGTAATAACAATATTGAGAAAGCTCTTGCAGCTAGAATTGATGAAAAGGATGAATGGGTGATTGACAGTGGATTATCACATCATTTGACTGGTGACAAAAGAAAGTTCATAAGCTTGGAAAAATATGATGGTGGTGTTGTAAAGTTTAGAGATAACAATGTTGGTGTGAGATGTGGTAGAGGCACTACTTCTCTTGGTTATAAATATAATACTAATGATGTCCTTTATGTTGAAGGATTCAAGCACAATCTATTGAGTGTTGGAAAAATGGTTGACAAGGGATACAATATTTAGTTCAAAGATGGAAAATGAAGGATTTTGGGAAGCTTTGGAAATGTAATTGCTTCAGGTACAAAGAAAAGAGGTAATATTTTTCACTTAAGTGCTCCCAGTGAAAGTTGTTTAGTTGCTCAAGTTGTTGTAAGATGGTTATGGCATAGGAGATTATGTCATGTGAATTTTGATAACATTGTCAAAGTAAGCTCCACACAAGAAGTCAAAGATCTACCTAAGTTAGTGAAGCCTACTAACACCATATACAAGCAATGTCAGATGGGAAAGCAGAAAATAATTTATTTTCAAAGAAAACAACATCATTCCAATATTGGATTTGGTAGATATTGATCTATCTAGTCCATCTAGAATCAAAAGTCTAGAAGGAGAAAGGTACTTTATATTTCTTATTGATGATTATTCTAGGTTGATATATGGCTTGCTTTCTTAAGAGAAAAATATGAGGCATTAGAGAAGTTCAAAAGCTTCAAAGCTATGGTAGAGAATGAGACAGGTCTGAAGATTAAATGCTTGAGATCAGAAAAAGGTGGTGAATTCACTTCCTGCGAGTTCAATTCATTTTGTGAAGAACATGGAATCAAAAGACAGTTATCTTCTCCCTGGACTCCTCAATAAAATGGAGTTGTTGAGAGAAATAATAGAAAAATTCTAGACATTGCCAGAACTATGATGTTGGAAGGAAATGTTCCTCATATCTACTCTAGAGAAGATGTAAGAATTACAATGTATACTATCAATGGGTAAATGTTAATAGTACTTTTGGTAAGACTCCTTTTGAATTTTGGTTTGGTTCTAAGCCTACAGTAAATTATTTAAAAATATTTGGAAGTAGATATTATTGCAAGAGAGGGGACCACCCATTGCAAGGCCCCAAGTCACAAAAGGCCAAGAGCGGAAAGGCTGCCTTAAATTACCTTAGTTCATAGGATGGTTAGGATAGAAGGGATGAGAATAATGAGGATTATGCATCCTTCGATCACTTTCCAATCCTGGTAATTCAAGGGAGACTAGGAGAGTCGCTTTCTATAGTCAAATCTACGTCTCAGGTAGCTCTCTATCTGAGGACAAAAGCATAATTTTGGAATGACATCACGACATGCTGGTGTCTCACATGTGCGTTGGCATTTGTATGGCTAGAAAACTAGAGAGACAAGGTTTTTCTCTAAGGAAGGACTAACAACCTAGTTTACAAGTTCCTATAGTGACAAAATAATATTAAGAAATATGAAAATTATAGATGATGAAGATGATAAAGGAAATATGTTACCGCAAGGGTGATGAAGATGATTTCATAGAATACTCCTCTCGCTAGCTTTCTTTGAGATATCTCCACCTACATATAGAAAAAAGGGGTAATGTTGGGGCTATTTAGGGGCCTGCCTCAGTCAAAACCCCGTATTGGTGTTTCCACCTCCATGGACAACCAAGTTTGCAATGATAGAAATAATGATAAAGAAGGGAAATACACACTATGTATGCAAGAAAAACTACAAAATAGTATGTACTTACTCATCTGAATACAATAGAGGAAATGAGAGGAGCTTACCACCTTCGTCAAAAGTTCTCAAAGCTTGTGGAGGAGTGAATGAGAGGAATTCAAGCCTCTATTTATGTGGTTTTTGTGTTGCGCTCACACTATAAGAGTGATGGAGTGGTAGATTACTGTAATGGAGTGAAGGATGCTACTACAAAGCTTGAAAATGGATACTCAAAGCATGGAAAGAGTGCTCAAATGATCTTGCAAAACTTGAGAATGGATGGAATGGTGAAGAATATGAAGGCAAAGATGAAAAATGACCATATTCGGGTCAACCAGCTCAAGAGGGATGTTATTCATCGACTTCTAAGCGAAAATGTAATGACTCTATAGTCTCCGGCCACAAGAATCTACCAGGGACATAACGTGTTGCACGGATGTCTACACACCACACGAGTGTCCCCAACAGAAACACCCCCATCGACACACAAACAAGGCTCCAAGTAGATTACAAGCATTGGCCTTAAGTGGAATTATACCTCTACTTTGAATTTTCTAAAGTGTAAAGGGGTGAAAGGGGAATTTGCATTAGGGGTGAAAATTTATGCTCATACATTTTTCCCCATTTTAGCAAGCACGAAACTACAAAGCTGAAGTATGAAATTACCTTACATGATCATTATCTTGCAAGGGGGTATCCTTCAAGAACTCTCACATGAAGAAAACTAGGGAAAGCAACTTACAACCCCATAGACTTGCAAGGAAGGTATCCCCCAAGAACTCTCACATGAGGGAGACTGAGTAGAGGGGACTCCACAGAGTTAGAGAGCATGTCATATTTATCCACAGATAGAACACATTAGGAAGCGGTCGTGTAGGCCAGTGAACGGAAAGTCACACAAACCATTTCTAAGTTGTAATATTTTCAAAGGGGTCCCTTTGGAACCCTTCAAAAGGAAGGAGGGTCAACTCAAGGGATGCATTGTTTGAAAGGTGAAATCTAGTCAGGCTAGCCCCAAGCTAGACGTAAGCATGTGAAGATGATCTAGTTGGGTTGCCCCCAGACTAGAGGTTGATGTGTGAAATCAATCTAGGCAAGCTACCCCCAAGCTAGATGCCATATAACTTGTTGTACTAATGTACTTCTTTTCACTGGGGCATCCGAAAAAAAAGCAGATTTTTCTTAATTTTGATGTCAGTAGAATCATTTTTTGAACCAATGCAACGAGTACATTGCTTCAAAGAGGGACAAAATGTAGACATGCAAAACTAACATCATGCATCCCGCTCTAATTAACATTCAATTATGCTATCAATCAATTAAAGCAATTTATTGATTAATTCCTTAAGGTTCATCATGCTTAATTAAATAAATTAAATTATTTCATTAAGTCCTTAAGTTCTTCTCATTTGATTCAATAAATCAAAATGATTTAAATCAAATGTCAAACTCCTAAAGTCCTCCAAGTTAATTAATCTGAATTAATTAACCTCTAAACATAATCACCCATTCTCCATCTTTTGACTCAACTGGAGTCAAATCTAAACTCTCAACTAACCCACCCACTTGCACAAATAAATCATTTCTTTGACTTATTAATTCATCTAATTTCTTTCAAAAGCGCATCAAGATGTAATATTCTACAAATTTGAATCTTCCCTCCACATGACTTGTCCCTTCCAATAAAGCATTAAATTCTCTTACACATGCTCTTGCATGTCTCTTGTACAAGTCAGACTTGGCATTTAATGCACTTTTCATCCCCCCTAAACATGTCTTTTCATGCAAATTCAAATTTTAATTTAGCACATTGGCCAAGACTTGCACATTCCTCACCCTCTCACACCTTGACAATTTTTATCTTGTCATTGGCTTGTGAATAATCCCACATTCATCAAAATATCTCAATCTCCTAACCTTGAATCTATAAAATGCAAAGCATTTCTCCAAAACAACTACAACACAATTTGAGGACAACACAACAACACATTTTATGCAAGGTTATTCTATACATGCAAGAACTAATCTTGCTCTTCATCACAACATCACTATCATCATCTTATCATCTTGGCATCTTTTTCTTATCATGGATTGGGAAAGGGCTGCTCCCTACACAAAAAAGTGGCACCAATTCTCTATGGAATAAGTTTGCATTCATGTTTATATGCTTTATTTAGTTTTCTTTGTTGTTCAATGTCTTAGCATGTTTAACGAAATGCAATATTTCATAAAGATGTTCATGTATGTCATGTTGGTTTGTGATTTTACTAACCATTTGCAGATTTTGATGTCTACAAAATGGTGCTAGAAGGAGGGCTTTGGATTTTCTTCATATTTGTTGTGTATTCACTTACTTCTAATTGTGTGTTAGCATAGCATTTGAAATTTTTTCTAAAAGCCTCTACAATAAATCTATTTTATGCATATCTAGATTACATTTCTTTGAAGAATCCTTTCAAAGTCATAACGTGCTTTGTCTATGCTTCCGTGTTTTGAATAAATTTATGTTGCTCATACTCACTTATCCAATGATTTGAATGTGGTGACTTAATGCATTTCTCTAGCAAGTATTTCATTAAATAGAAATCTACATTTTGCAAGTATTTTTTTAATAGCCTTCATCCCCTCATCACTTTGTTCTCAGGAATATGTGCACAGGTTTTGTTTATTTGTACCAATTACCTAGTCACCTAATGGTACATGTTTGCCTTTGGATTTGAAGACCATCCACTGCCTATGTTTGTCTTTACTGAGATATAGTTTATTTCTCCCTAAAATGCATATGTTTGAAGAAGATTTCTTTGAATTTGAAGACCAGTCGCTGCTTATGTTTGCATTTGCTGAGATACAATTTATCTCTTTCTGAATGTGTTTGTGTTCAGTATGTTTGAACTAGATTTCTTTGAATTTGAAGACCATCCCCTACCTATGTTTTCCTTTGCTGAGACAGTTTATTTTCTCTCTTAATGCATCCATGGTTCCTTAATCAACATTTCCTTTTGGAACAAATTCTTCTGGTTGTAGCCTCCTACTCTGTACTATTTCTTATAGTCTTGGAAGTCAATATGTTTGAAGTGGATTTTTGTGATCTTGAAAACCATCTTCTGCCTATGTTTTCCTTTGCTGAGATAAATTTTGTTTCTCTCTAAAAGGCGTACATTTGAACTTGCAGACCATATGTTGCCTAATGTTTTCCTTTGCTGAGATACAGTTTATTTCTCCCTCAATGCATTCGTGGTTCTTCTATCAAATTTTCCTTTTGGGAACAAATTCATCTTATATTCCACTAGCAAAGATATCAATTATAGGGAAGGCCTTGTCCAATAAAAGTTGAAAGAGTAAACATCCATTCCTCCAGCCCTAGGTCCTACCCCAAATTATAGAACACTTCAGGGTTTGCACATTCTTGAACTTTAGTTTGCCAGGAAATTTATCTAGCAGTTCAACGTTGTAATTCTTAACTAGAAATAAGTTAAGTGTACTAACAAAAACTAGATTGTATTTCTAGGTAGTTAAGTTAGTAGGCATTGTACTATGTGTTAAGAAAAATTTGTCGATGTAATTAAGAAGGGTAATGAATTTCATAACTTCTACTGGTCAATTGCCAAATTCGTTATAGTGAAATATGCCTAGAAAATTTATGTCTCTTGATAACAGACGCCTATCAATTATAGGGAAGGCTTTGTCCAATAAAAGTTGAAATATTTTACCCTCGCAGGTAAAGAATCAAGTCTGCAATTTTTTTTTGTTTGTTAAGAGTTCAGTATAAGCTTTGCAACCTTGTGATCATGTTGTATAGACACGATCACATATTTTCCATAGAGTGCACCCCACTCCTTATAGAACTGTTGTTAGCCAACCGTAAATCATGGCTCTACGAATTTACAGAACTCACACCCACATTTTGTTTACTAGAAGACAAATGACTAGCCTTCCTAGTCCTCTTAACCCCTTGTGAACTCGAACCCACTAGCTAGTGTTGTCTAGAAACCTGAAACAGATTCTTGATATCTAGACTGTTACTCGATTCATCTATTACATTTCCTGACATGAATATAAATTATAAAAAAAATGGTACATTTTATGATAGGTACGATAGCATAGTTTAGATAATGCAGGAGTGTTTATTACAAATTCTAACTCTTTTTGTCTGCAGATCATGGCTGGTGAGATTTAACAGTTAAGTCATTTGTCATGATATGTAATGATGAGTTTGCAAGTAAAGTCACACTTCATCGACGTATTGGGGGAAGAGCTACTGGGATTTCTCCAGGAGGTACGTGACAAATGAGATGAAAGATCAAACTTGGTTCTCTACTAAGACAGTGAATCCTTGGGCTGCTCTTAGACTGCACCATCAAGGTTGAATCATCTTTTGAAGCGGCCAATCTCAAAGAGAATTGTCTTTACAATTAAAGACATCACTGTTGGTGCATGTGGCAGTGATAAATCATTCTATGCCTATGATGTCTGCTGCCAACTATAGAGTTTGTAGCTCCCTGCAGTCATCTTCGTCTTATATAGCAGCATTGATTGGTGCAACCAACATTAAAGTGTGAGATGATGGTGATTTCGAACAACTGTGACAATATAATTAGCTTCTAGATTGATGTCAATAAATGTAGGAGGCATTAAAAATAAGATGTGATGTTTTCTGGAAGTTAGTTTGGTACGTGATATTTTGAAAGACTCATTTTTATTTTTATTTGCAAATTTCTCCTTCCAGCATTAATGTCACACTCTTTTTCATTGACTTCTATACTTGGCTATTTACTGCACTCTCATAATTTGAATTACCTTTCAAGCTTCATATCGATTGGGGCCTCATAAAATCTTCCTTTATTAGCTAGTAGCATTGAAGCATGGATTAATATTTGGTCACATTAAAAAGGGCAAAGGAGATTATCTTTATACTTTAAGCATAGCTTAGCGTATTCATGAAGTCAATTTGTCAATATATCTTTTAGGAAATAAAGTTGAGTGCTTTCTTGGACTAATTTTTTGAATCACATAGGCTTGATTAAATATTTAACTTCAGTTTTGGAAGTTAAATTTGAAAGTGGTCTTGCAGAAAACAACAAATATTAAAAATGGGAGAATTATAATGAAGGCTTAAAACTTATTTGAAACAACTATGTTTGAATAGGTTGAAAAAATGGGGATTTAGAGGCAAATTTTTACATGGATTGTTTTTCTTGTTTTGACATTATTGTAAATTCTTTATGTTTGAAAGTGTATTAATTATGCTAAGTTATTATTTTTGGAAATGAATCTACTTTTTTAAAGCTTTTTGATGTTTGCAGGGGTGCGCATAAAGAATAAGTGGCATTGGAGTTAAGCAATAAAAATCAGAGGCCTTATTTTCTGAGCTCCTTGCATTAAACATGACAAAAGCATTTTTTAATGGTATTGTAAAAGCTCGAAGCGTCCATTTCCTACTTTTGTTTTTTTTTTAAAACCAACTAGAACAATTTGGATTTAAAATTAATCAGTGATTGATTTTCTTTTTCAAAGTTGGATTAAAAAACTAAACATTAGAAACTCACTAAGATTTTTTGATTTGGGTTCTAAAACTGAACAATCAACTTCACACTTGGATTTTGGTGCTTAAAACGAACTCATCACTACTTTATGGATTAAACTGAACAAGTTTTTTTCATTTTTTGCAATCTTTGTCACAAATTAATATCATTTAAAAGGCCTATGCACTTCTCTCATGCCCCACAGCGATCTTGAGAATCAAAATTTTGTTGGTGATATTAGTTTGTTTAAGAGATTTCCTTCACACTTTGATCTGGGATCTAAAATTAAACAAACTTGTTTCATGTGGGAAAAAGGCATTGTGAGTGTTCTCTCTTTGGTCATGCAAACAAATTTGATCAAACTACGAATGCACTTACTCACTATTGTGTACCTTTAGAGGGCTTGCTTTGGTGGGAAAAATTACTCACCCCAAGGGAATGACTCAAGCAGTAATGGGCTAAAGCGAAGCTCTTCCAAACCGCTATATAAATTTTTGTTCATGGTGAAAGCCATGGACAATGGGAAGTGGTGCATGATAACTCTCCCCAGTATCTTTATGATACATAAAGCCCTTGTTCTAAGGGTTGGCAGATCTCTCACAAGGAGTTTATAATTGCACCCCCTAAACTAGATGCCCTTACTACAAACTTTTGTTTAGAGGCCAAAAATACCTT
Organism: Sequoiadendron giganteum; assembly: GCA_007115665.2. Classification (NCBI taxonomy): domain Eukaryota; kingdom Viridiplantae; phylum Streptophyta; class Pinopsida; order Cupressales; family Cupressaceae; genus Sequoiadendron; species Sequoiadendron giganteum. The sequence goes on from CM021101.1 coordinate 144,544,902, forward strand.
ATATTTGTTGGTGCAAAAGGTCATGTCCTTTAAAACCGCCCCACGTTATACATGCGGTTTTTTTGTAGAGATGAAAAGTATGTCATGGGAGATTTATGGGTACTGATGCTTGGCTGACCCGAGAAGTGTGTGTCGTGGAGGGGAGCCAATGTGGTCAAGCATCTAGTCATCCACATAGAATATGCATAGGTGGATTCATCCAAGTGGGAACCTGACAAATATTGCCTTTTTCAGCCTAGGGTTGTACATGTGCTTGAAATCCAAAACGCATTTCTTGGATCCAAAATAGTGGAAAAAAAACATTCAACACGAATCATCATAATTTCAAACCCTTTGGATGAACAAATACCTTGGAGGTGTCCAAATGTTACTGCTTGTCCCTAGGGGTTCTTATCCCTATAAGGCTTCTAAACATTCAAACATCTCAATTTGTTTCTCCCAAAGTCAACACTAGGTAAACTTTGCCTTGATTTCCTTGATTTCCACATAATGCACTTTGTGGGATGAGAGAAAGTTAGGACATTGGACATTCAGTTTGAAAAACATAATCAAGAAAGTGCTTGTATCAAAAAGAACTGAATCTAAGCAAGATAACAGACAATTGAACCACACATGTGCTTGCAATCTCCTATCTTTTAGTTTTCATGCAAACATTGGTCTTTTGGTTGAATTACTCTTAGGGAAAAACATGTTCTTCATCAACTGGGTCTTGTAAGTAAGTCCTCATAGGGCCATCTAGGATCAAGTCAAAACACTTCATCCATCTAAACATTTATCAAATTCCATTTCACCAACAACTTTTGGAACTTTGAAAACATCTTTCATGCTAGACTTTTCATTACATTTGACTTAATACACCTAGTCAAGTTATCAATCCTCTTGAACAAATTTACCTTTAGGATAACACAACTTCCTAAAGTCTACTAGCTCATGATCACTTTGATTGGCTTAATACACTTAGCCAATTCATTCTCTTGTGCGAGTTTTCCCTAGGATAACACAACTTCCTAGGTTTTACAAGTGCATTATCATCTTGTTTGACTTAACATTCTTAGTCAAATTATCAACCAATCAAAATCAAATCGAATCAATTCCTAAAGCCTAGCATTGATCCAAAGTTCCTAGAATTTAAAACACCTATATCATTCCCCCCTTGCATCCTTCATCTCATCATTGGTCCTAAGCCCTCAAAGGTCAACAAGATCAAAACACAAGAAAAACATGGAAAATCAACTTGATTCATACATCATGAGTCAACCAAACTATCCAAGTCTTGCAATACTAATTGATTATCAAAACTCACATTTATGCATGGCATCATTATCTCCTCCAAACTTCAAAGATACAAATGTGAGTATTCCCAATCTAAAGTTTGGAACACCTTTTCCAATGATATATTTAAATCCAAGTCCAAATCTACAAATCTATCTTCCAAACGCTCAATGCATGAGTTCTCCAAACATTATTATCCCACCAAATCCATACATGTCAAATACAAGTTTGTTGAACATGAACATTTATAGCCCACACCTGGTGAACTTTGGGATAGATATGCTTGCAAATCCCCCCAATATTGTTCAAAATCCTAGCAGTATATTGGCAAATCCATATGCAGATTCAAGTCAAGGTAACCTCATGCAAAATCAGAGTTACCTAAATCAATGAAATATTATTGCCAACCACAACAATATTCAATTTCAATCTATAACACCAAATCAAAGCATTTCCAGAATCAACTTGCCCACAATCCTAAGAAAGCACCACAAGGATGCATTCTAAATATGCTTGCTCAACAACCAATTCAACAATATCAAGAGTGTTAAGATCCAAATCAAGATCAAATTTTATGGGATCAAATTGCTTCACTTGCCAAAATAGTTGATCCATTGCGCCAAGAGACATCTCCACCACAAAATCAATACTCTTCCTTTGGTTGAACCATTCCATCAAAGAATTGAGTTGTCTCCACAATCACATCAAGAGGTTGGATATCAACAAAATCAATAACAAACTCAATCACCTCATTTCAAAGATCAATCACCGCATCTCAAATATCAATCACCACATTTCCAAAATCAATCTCCACAAGGTCAATTTAAAGAGAAAATCTCACAAGGTCACAAACGAAAATACACACCACTAGATGAACCAATTGAGTCGGTCTTGCAATGACTAATCCAAGAAAATCTCATCAAAATCCCTATTTATGTGAATTATCAAGAGCCCATGGTGAAATCACTAGGGTATGACGAGAAACACTTTTGTGATTTTCACAAAGTAAAGGGACACACAACATCAGATTGTATTTGACTCAAAAATCTCATCCAAGACCTGAGTGATCAAAAGCTAATAGCTATTGAGGAAATTAATCAGAATTTAACCACTAGCAATAGCATTAACAATCTCTCCTCCACACTTGTGGAAAATGGTGATCAATATCAATCCATCAATGAACACATTGAAGATGTTTCCATCTCATTCAATGATAAAATTAACACACACCAAGGGCCACCTTTAAATCATGATCAGAATCCACCAACAATACCCAACAAAGATCCAATTCAAGAGATGTGAACATCACTTAGTCTTAGGGTTGGCATCATTCCCATTCCACCACCGCCGCCGCCAAAACACAACACGAACAATTCATTCTCCATCATGTTGCAAGCCGCTCAACAATCTGCCTGCCAAAAGGCACTCCAAGACCAACAAGTTGCACAAGTTGCGCAAGCAACTCAAGTAGCCCAACAAGCTCAAGCTCAAGCTTAAGCCCAACACCAAGCCCTACAGGGGCAAGCAAAATTTTGGGCATTATTGCAAGCAATCCGTCAACAAGTGCATCAAAAAGTAGCTCAACAACAAGCCCAACAAAAAGAATTGTTGGCACAACAACGACACAACCAACAACAAGTGTTGTTGGCTCAACAACAAACACAAGAATTACTCACTCAACAAAGCTCGCAATAGATTCCCACCATAATGGTTGAAATCAAAAATCAAGATCAATCTATCAATAAGCACCTTGAAGATATTTCCACCTCGACCAATGATCAAATCAACATACACCAAGAGCTACTTTTCAATCACGATCAAAATCCACCAAAATACCCAACAATGATCAAATTCAAGATATGTCAACATCACTTGATCCTATGGTTGAAGATATTGGTAATCTCTCTTCCACAATTGTTGAAAACAATGTTCAAGATCTTGAAGATGCTTCTACCCCATCAAGTGACATAATCTATGATCCATCGACCAATGATCATATCGAAAATTTCTCTACATCGCCTTATGAGTTAGAGGACATATCTCAAGAATGTATTCCCAAGCATGATCAAAATCTATCACCAAGGTCGAGCAATGTTCCTTCCCAAGACATTTTGACATGCTTTGACCTCATGGTTATAGATATTGAAGGAATCGCTAGCTTAACATTTGATCCAAATCCACTCAAAGCTCAAGAGAATATTGAGCCACTTCCCAATGACGATGTCCAGGAACCCACTATAAGCAATCCATCCTTTGAAATTGACCCATGTCAAGAACTTGATCCAAAGCATGTTGAAAATAGTTCTAAAATCACTCAAGATCGAGAATTCGTATCTCCAAGATACTACAATGATCTAATGGGCACTCTCCTATATATACAAGATGCCACAAATGATGATCATACAAGATGCTTTCTTTGGACGAACATGTAGATGATCTTCATTCAAAACAAGAGTCTCATTCTCTTGACATCATTACCAAGGTACAAGAGTCTCTTACTCTTAACATTTGTACACATGATCAAAGTATAGAAAAATATAGAGACATACCAAAAGTGGATCATGAAGAACACTTCTATAGAAATTGTGAATCAGAGACATCATGTGGAGACATATCAAAAGTCTTCTACAGAAGTTGTAAACCAAAAACATCTTGTGAAGACACAACATAAATGGGTCATGAAGAAGGCTCCTACATAAGTCATGAATTAGAAACATCATGTGAAAGCATACCAAGAATGAATCATGAGGAATAATTTTACAAGGATAGTGAAGCATCAACACTTCTTGAAGAAGCATTACATTTTGATATCTCACAAAATCAAGCTAAGGATATCAATCAAGAATTCATCCCACATATGGAGGATCTTATCACTTATAAAGTTGGATCACTCACCTTTTTAAGGGCAAGCTATTTTATCAATGAAGAAGTAGTTACTTCTGAAGATACACCACAGAGTAAAAAGGATTAGCACCTTGTTTCCATGGTAAATCATATCCTATTGCAAATAAGTTTTTTCAGTAGATGAATTATCAAGGTAGAGGATTAGGCCTACATGAACAGGGTATCCTAGAACCAGTGCAGATTGTTGGCAATCCTAAGAATCAAGGCCTTGGTTATTCGGTAATCAAGGGATATAAACATATCAAGGATACTTCTATAAAACTGGGGGCAACTTCGTCTCAAGAAAACGTCAACATAGGGAGCACGAAGAATCCTTATGATGAAACTGATGCCAATACTACAACTAGCCACGTCATGAATCCTCATCCACCCATCACCCCATCCACGAATTGGGACCAATATAAAAATAAAGACTTGAATCGAAGCATGAAGAGCATTATCAAAAACAAAAAGAGCTAAGAAGCATATCAGACAAATCAAATACATATGGATACCAAAGAATACAAAGAATTATTATCCCTATCAAACTCCATTAGTCAAAGAAACTATGGGGCAATATACAAAAAGGAAAAGGTATCCATCAAAAATGTCCATAAAAGCAAGATCAGGCTTCTCAAGCGACATACAAAGTGTCTGGAGTTTTTGTTCCTGATTCCACACACACTTTCATATCCACCCATTATTGCTCATCTTCCCAAGTTTGGATAGTCAAAGGTTCCAAACTGTCAACCAATCCATCTTTTACTCCTAAACACACTCCATCCATGCCTCCATGCATGATATCTAATTCTCACATTGACCATGTTTTGGCAATGACCCTTCATCATAAGGATTCAGAAGGCACTCTATCACAATGTGTGCACAAAGATAGAGTTAACTCTAGTATCAACAAAGCAGAACAAATTTCTCAAAATTTGCTTTCAAGTGTGTGTGTCTTGGCAAAGCAACTTCTTCAAGCAGGATATAGATGGCACATTATGATAGAAGCATCTAAATCAATGACATTAGGTGGTTCAACATCAGCTTAAAATCTCTCATAAAATACAAAAAATATCAAAAAATATAAAAATCCTAAAAAATCAGAAAAATAATTGAAAATAGTAAAGAGAAAAATCATCCTCTAGTGAAAACCACTTTAGTGGCACTTTGGATAGGTACCATGATGAAAACCTAGCAAACAAGCGTCATGTGTAGAATCGAGCATCTACATGTGCCATTTTAGGATAAAGCATCTTATCACATTCATAATAAATCCATCATTTGAGCCATATTTTTTGCTCATCCATGAACTGTTTATCTAATCCATGTTCATATATCTGCATCCATAATCCAAGTTAACTTGATCTTGGAAAATTCTGGTGCACACTTTACACTTTCTTATAGTAGACATCTCAACATGGGTCATTTTCATTGATCCCATCCTACCCAACATTATCTAAGCCAGGAAGCACTATCCAAATGAGCATTCCTCTATTTGAACACCCTTACCTTATTGCAAGATAATCCATATCCATTTATCCAAGAATCTACCCATGGTCATTCAAACATTGCTAAACACTGGGGGCAGATGTTTGCATCTAGCTTCAGGAATAAATCTTGATCTATATCTTCCATCTAATTTGGTGATCTGAACATTGGAAAACGTAACATCAAATTGGTTAAGGCATTTGTGAACCAAAAAATCCAAATCACTAGCCCATGGCATATTTTGACAAGAAGGCACTCCTTATCAAGCTTTATCTTTCATCGAACATCAATCTAAACAATCAATATCAGTTGCATCTAATGTGCACATTAGTAGCACATCAAATCATCAAAACTATTTTGTTCCAAATCAAGCTTCATCAATCTTGATCAATCGAATCCAATCAATTATCACCTTGTTTCACTTAACACACTTAGTCAAACTATCATCTTGTGCATGACTTTACTCTAGGATAACATAACTTCCTAGAATTTACAAGTGCATTATCATCTTATTTGACTTAACACACTTGGTCAAGTTATCCAATCCATCATCAAATTGTTTGACTTAACACATTTAGTCAAACCATCCTCTTTTGTACAAATTACTCTAGGATAACACAACTTCCTATATTTTACAAGTGCATTATCACTTTTGTTTGACTTAACACACTTAGTCAAACTATCAATCCATCAATATGATCAATCAATCTTAGCTTGTTTTTCAAAAAAATCCCAAAATAGAGCACTGATATCATCACATATCCAAATTGTCAAAATCATGCAAAAAATTCAAAATAAATCAAAAATTCATCAAAAAAAACCAAAAACATTCAAAAAATTCATCAAAAAATCAAAAACATTCAAAAAATCAATCAAAACTCAAAAAAATTCAAAAAATCATTCAAAATTCCAAAATATGTCAAAATCCAAAATCCAAAAAATAAAAAATAGAGTCATCTTGCCAAACTATGTCGTCTGTGAGCGTGAACACAAGCAAGGTTGATCTTTGATCATCCCCTAAGATATTTAAGGTCAGTCCTTTAGGCGTTCGTTGCAATGACAATCTGTTTTCCCATCTAGTTTACATTTTAGGATTTTAGGCATCCATCGCATTGGCAATCTGTTTGCCCATCTATTTCATATTTTAGGTTAGTCCTTCAGGCGCCTGTTGCAATGCCAATCCGTTTGGTCATCTATCTCATTAGCAATCAAGTCAATTTTCATCTGAACTACGTCGTCTCTGACCTTAAACGTAGGCAAGGCCATCCTTGATTGGTCCCCAAGACACAAAATCCAAAAACTTTCATAAAAATCTCAAAAAAAATAGGTCAAAAACATTGAAAAATTCAAAATTCCAAAAAACAGCTTCAAAATATTTGAAAAAACCCAAAATGGTGCATCTGTATCATCTCGGTTTCACCCGCAATAAACATCTCTCATAATAAATCAATCATCGCTTTCACCCTTTGGTGATTCAATGAGAAGCAAGTCTAGTAGATTCCAAAGTGAACACCTAATCGTTAGATTCTTAAGCATAAGTCAGTAAGAAAGGAAGTTGGTCAACTCAGAGTATCAATAGCTTATCACCCAATCAATCTCATCAAAACCCTAATCACATGTCCTAGGATGAATCCTTCCCATGATGGACATAAGCATCAGGTACCCCACATTATTTTAATCTTGGCTAGCGGTATGAAGAACATTATCTTGTTTGTTTACTTTATTTGGTCTTTTTGACTTATCTTATTTTGTGCTCATTCCAAGGACCTCTCGATGATGCCTAAACAAAAAAAGGTTTAGAGAGAAAGGAATGGGGCAATGATCATTATCTTTTTGTCTGCTATACTTGTTGGATGTTCTTGTAAAATAACGTGGTGAATACTTTCTTTGTTGGGTCTGTCCTAGCAAGGTTTTTGTATGTCAAGTGTGAAAAAGAGCACTCCTATCTGTTTGAAGAGTTAACATCCATCACACTAGGCACCACGCCATCCTGGCTCTTAATACCTTGCTGCATTGCACCTATGTGTGTTATCAAAAATAAAGAAAGGTATGCTCTTTATCTCTCATATCCTTGGTTAAGAAATACATCAACATTCATCATCATATCCAATAAAGTCTCAATGACTAGTAGACTTATTGGACTTCTACATCTTCTTGGATTTAAGGGTTGATCCCTCTCATTCTTCTATCCTCTTTCGCGCTAACAATGCATCCATCCTACATCCATCTTGCATCTTTCATAATCATTTTATGTCATCACAGTACAACATCATCCATCACATCCATCTCATATACATTTCATAATCATCTAAATTGTTTAGGATAATATAAATTTGTTATTCTAAGCATCTTCCAAACATCTCATTTTCATCATCATTCTCATATAGATCATATAGTCTAACCATCCATACATTCATTTTGAACCTCTTTGTTGCGAGATCCACCTCAATCTTTTTGCTCGATCTCTCATGGGGGCAATGTACTAACGTACTTCTTTTCGTTGGGGCATCTGAAAAAATTAGATTTTTTTTTAATTTCGATGTCAGTGACATCATTCTTTGAACCAATGCAACAATTACATTGCCTCAAAGAGGGGAAAAATGTAGACATACAAAATTGACATTATTGATTAAACATCACATTTGATAATTCTTTCCTCTTAATTAATTAAATCAAATTAATTAATTAAACCTCCTAAAGTCTTGATTTAATTAAATCAGATATATCCTCTCACTTTGATTTACCCTAACCCACAAATTTAAATCAAAGTGTCAAAATCAACTAAGCACTAGCTTAATTAGTTAAATCCCTAATTAATGCTAAGACTAACCCATGTCCCATCCACTTGCACTATAAATCATTTTTATTGATTTATTAAAACACCTATTTCTCTCACAAGGGCATATTCCCAAGGAATACGCCCTCATTAACTCTCATGTTTGCCAAACACAATTCCCCCCAAAAATCTTCAACCATACTCATTTATTGCCATTTTCAAATTTGAAATGGGCACATTAGCCAACACTTGCACAATCATGGGATAATCCCATTGTGACAAGTGGCTCTCTCCTATTGGATGGGATTTAGTCCCACATCTCTCAATCTTAGCTTCTCCTATCTCAACTTCTCCTATAAATGCAATGCATTTTCTCTCATTTCATCATCTACAATTTGAGCACTATCATTATAGGCAACCTGAGTTCATTAGCATCTCATTGTCTATCATCTAATTTGGCTTATCAAGGATTGGGAAATAGCTCTTTCACATATTCAAGGAGCACCAATCCACCATGGAATAGGTTTATTTCATGTATTTATTTTATATGCTTTAATTAAGCTTGTCATGTGTTTTCATCTTGAAGCATGAGGTATTATTTCATGAGGATATTGGAGATGTGCTAACCATTTGCAGATTTTCATGTCCACACTTGTTAAGAGTTTTTTGAAGGGGTCCCTTGGGAATCCAACATGAAAAAAAAGGGGTTTACTTCAAGGGACACACTGTTCAAAAGCTCAACGTCTTCCTTCTTGAATCGATTCAACACCAAGGAATCCTTTTGAAATATGTTCACTTCATCAAGGAATTTGAAAGGAAGGAGATGTGTTCATGTGAGGGGAAGACTAAGACCACTCCCACTTCAAAGGAGGGTTTCCAAGTCCTTTCTTTATGAGCCCATGATGAAGGGAACTTGTTTTGCTAGAGTTTCAAGTTGAAAATGCAATTCTAACAAAGAAGTGTGTGAAGGGTCTTTGAGAAATTAATCATTGAAAATGAATGCGTTTTCTAAAGACCAAGTAATGTAGAAGAGGCATTGTCACACATAAAAGGGACAACTCAATCAAATATGAGAGAAAGATAAAGAGAAAAGTAAAGAAAATATATCACACACAAAGAGCACAAGGGGATATTTTTTTGCAAGGTCGGATCTTCCTTTATTTATAAGTAGTAGGTAACCACGACAAAAGGTGAAAGATCATCAATCCCAAACCAGATCGGGAAGAATGCATAGAAGAAAAATAAAAAATAAAAAATTGGGTCAACATGGAAGGATTCCTAAATGCTCTCGACGCTTTGCATCATCCCCAATTTACATAAATTCAATCACAAATATGGAAGAATAGAGATACATATAGAAAAAGGCCTACAACACACCTATATCTGAGCACCAATAGGGGTGATGAGCATCATCCAGGAAAATATAACATGATTACAAGGGAGGCACATCACAACACATACATGCATTTGATCTAAAGATCAAGAAAAGGGTCTTCTCCTAATGTTGGTCGACCAAGAGGTCATCAACTTCCCACTCTAGATAATCAAAGAGGGAAGGATGATGAGCCTGCAAAGGTGTAATGTTAAGGGGAGGATCTTTCGATCCTCATGCAACAAGGGCCAAGGTAGAAGGACCAGTGAGGTCAACAACCTCACAAATATCATCGACAAGGTCAGAAATTCATCCATCAAGTTGAACATACACTTAACGAGAGTGCCATCCTTCACCTTGATGGACGAAGGAGTTTGCACCTTAGGTTCACCACTAGGCTTACTGAGGAACTTAGGAGTGGTGAAAAACTCAGGGGAGGCTAGGATTAGTTCCATTACTAGGAAAGAACAAGTCAATGTGGGGCCACCTTTCAGAGAAGGTGGGCTCTTCTTACGTCCTCCATTGCTAGAGGGGCCACATTCTACCTTCTTCTTCATTGTAGGAGGTGAACTCCAGATAGATGAAACTAGGAGGGTCAAGGGAGAAGAGGAAAGAACCATAGTAGACACAACCGAAGTGTTCAACATGTCTATGGATTTTGGGAAAGGCAAGACAATTGGGACAGAGGTCAACAAGGGTGCCTCCACTGAAGGAGCGATGAATACTTGCACCCTCTTGGGCGCATGTGCCCTCATAGTGGGAGTGAAAAGAGATTTAGAGACAACAAGAGGTTTCATATTCTCTTCCTCCTTCTTTTGTAAAGAGGATTTCTAAGCTAGGAGAGCATTTTTCCAACACTTATGCTTGCATGCAGGGCAATTTCTATGGCTCTTCGAACCGGAAGCCAATATTTGTGAAGGGACAGAAGGATCCTGCTCAACCATGGTAGTGTCCTCCACAACCATTTCCAGTGGAAGGGTAGACACTTGAGTGGGAGAAGGAGGGGTAGGTTCAGAAGCGGTGGGAGGATTTGACTCTACCACCTTAGAGGTGGATCCTTTTCTATTCAGGGGAACATGAAGAGATCAAGGGGAAAATTCTTTCTGTGAGCCCTTCTTTCTATTGTACAAATAGTACTACAGTCTTGGGGAATTGCTAGGGAGATCCAATTTATTGACCTTCAGCTTTCACCAAGGAGGTAGCATTGGACTTAGCGGGTAGAACCCAGGCTTGTTCATCCAATAATCTTCCTAAGAGAGAGGAGTGGATGAGTCAGCTCGAGAGGGAGCAAGCTTCTCCTTTCTTTTATAGGAGGAGGAGGTCCCTAGTAGCTCAGCTATAGGAAGGGTCAACTTTGGTTGTCCCTTGCCCCCATTTTTGTACTTCACATAGCTCTTGTAAAGTAGGTCCATTCTCTTTGGGAGTGGATTGACTAGAGGGGGCCAAAAGTGATCCAACAAGTATCCTCCACAAGATACCACAGGCTAATATCTAGTGTCATGTACTATGTGCATGAAACCTTCATGGGAAAATTGAAGGCACTTATGAATCATAGAGGTAGTCCTATTCATGGAAGCTAGCCAAGGTATGTCTAAATATACTCTAAATAGGTATGACTTGGGGATAACATCGAATACCATGTCTACACTCCTAGTTCCAACTAGGATGGACAACGTTATTGATCCATAAGGTTTAATAGAAATTCCATCATGTGTGTGGATGATGGACTTCATTTTTTCATATTCATCCCTTTGTAGGGAGTTGAAGAGTAATGTGTCTTCCATGATGACTTTCACTCTACTTGTGGGGTCAACCAAGAACCCTATCAAAAATTTTCCATTGAGGTGAGAAGGAATGTAGAGCAGAGAAGTTTTACCATTTGTTGGGATGTCTTACAAAGTAAATGTTATATCCAGAAAACTAGTCGCAAGGAAGGAAGAGGGAGTAACAGTGACCATGTTAACATATGCCTCAGGGTGAGAAGAAAAATCAACATGATCGATAATCGTGTTAGCAAAATGTGATGGAAATGGGTCTGTGTTTATCTGGAATTCACTATTAGCTTTCACCACTTATTTTTTTATTTTTTTCTTACCTCCATAAAAAAGGATACTACCATCCTTGATGCTATCCATTATCTCATGATACAAGCACATACAAAATTCAATATCGTGTGTGTTAACTCAATGGCACTGACAATAATTATTTTCTTCATACCAATTAGGGTATAGTTCTCTAATTGTTTTAGGAGGTGGTAGGTAAGGATCTTATCCTTCACCAACTTCTGCAAGATGGAAGGATAAGATTTTGATAGCTTCCTAAAATTCCATTTTTGTCTGAGGCTATTATTATCCCCAATGGCTTCTACATTCACAATAATTTTCCTCTTCTTGAGATCGATACAATAGATCTTCCTTCAGAATGGGAGTGTGAGGGAGGACCCCTAAACTGAACCAAAATTTTTTGGTACTCTCATAAAGTTGCACACAAGTGTGCAAGAGAAGGACACTTCATGAGGGAAAACTTCTCTTGTCAAGGCCTTTGCAAGTTCCCTATGAAGACCTTTTGTACATCAGAATCGGGTAATGCATATGAGATATGTGAGAAGAATTCTTGGTACCGTGCTATAAATTCTATGATATTTTCATTGTTCCCTTGTTTGCATCTAACAAGGTCTGAGAAATTCATCTTTGGTCCAATATTGGCTTGGAACTATCACAGGAACTAATTCACAAGCTAATCAAATGTGAATACAGAATTATCAAGCAAGGGACAATACTAGTCCAGTATTGTATCTTTGAGGGATCGGGGAAATGGTTTGGCCATCAATGCATCGTGATGGAAAAAGTCTATGTATAAGGCATTAAATGTGGACACATGTTTCTGTGGGTCCCCTTTACCATCGTATTTCTCAAATTTTGGAATCTCCATCCCTTGCCGGAAATAAGTGTTTAGTATTGCAACCGAAAATGAGTTGTGTTGGAAGAATGGTTGGAAGATAGGCTAGGTTAAAGCTTGGGAAAGTTTTGCTAGCTGGTTCTCCATCTTCCCCATATTTTGAAGAAGGGTATTCAGAATGGGGTCATTAGAAGACATAGGACCACTAGAACCACTGCCAAAGCTACCACCATGACCAGGACCATTACCACCGCCAGAACCGCCACCAATATCACCACCACTAGTGTGGATTATGTTAGTGCCACCAAAGTTACCACCACCAAAGCCACCAATGATGCCACCACCACCAGTGTGAATTCCGTTAGAGCCACTACCATAGCCAAAGCCACTACTATGACTTCCACCAACACCACCTCTACCAATGCCACCCCCACTTCTGAATTTTCTACTACCAAAGCCTTCTCCTATCATTCTACCAAATCCTCCACCACCGGAGGTGGGAGAAGGGGTGAAGTGGAAACCCAAAGGGTTCTTATTTACTTTGACAATCTTCAAAATTTTGAAAGTATAGGGTATATTGATCGAGGGGACCATGTTAACCATGTACACAGATATAAGAGGCATCAACATCTCTAGCTACCTCTTGCATTCCTCAAAGAGGCCATCTCATATCATGCAACCAAGGCTTGTGGGGGCACAAGCTTCAACAAAACCAGTGAGACTAGCTAAGAGTTCCACACTTCTCTATTCTTTTTCCACCATGTATCTTATTTCATCAATCACCTTATAAGCCCTAGCCAACTTTGGGTTGCCTTCTAGGTGAATTTTCAATGCACCCAAACTTTTATCGAGGCTAACAACATACTCAAAAGGGATACGAACAACCTCATGCTCATCTACGGATGAAGACGTCAGAGATGCCGAAGGAGTAGGGATGCAATCACTCTCATCAAGAAATCTAGATTCGCCTCATCCTACGTGCTCCTATGCAGATAAGACAACCATAGAACCAGAGAAAAGGCTAGTAGAGAAGCTAGAGGAGACCTTCATCTTGGCCATCAGAAGGTGCCACTAACTTATTCTAACAATATTCCCAGAGGTCGTAGACTAGGTCATGAAGCTCATAAAATTTCACAACACACTAGGGTACAAAAACAAAGAGGTACATGAGAAAAGGTTTAGGATGTCGATAAATGAATAGACATTGGTTCACATCAAGTTCACCAAAAATGGAAGAGAGCGGGACCACCCACTACAAGGGCCCAAGTCACAAAAGGCTAGGAGTGGAAAATCTGCCCTAACTTACCTCAATTCAAAGAGTGGTTAGGATAGACATGATGTGAATGATGAGGATTATATGTCCTCCGATCAATCTACAATCCCGAGAATTGAAGGGAGACTACGAGAGTAACTTTCCAAAGTAAAATCTGCATCTTAGGTAGCTCTCTATTCGAGGAAAGAAACATGGCTTTTGGATGACAACGCGATGTGCTAGCATCTCACAAGTGTGTTGTCATCCTTATGGCCAAAAAAAAAGAGAGACAAATTTTTTCTCTAAGGAAGGAATAACAACCTAGTTTACATGTTCTTGGAATGAAAAAATAATATTAAGAAATATGTTACCACATGGGTGACAAAGATGATTTTTTTGAATAGTCCTCTCGCTAGCTAGCTTGGAGATCTCTTCACCTACACATAGAAAAAAGGGAGAATGTTGGGGCTATTTAGAGGCCTGCCTTAGTCAGACCCCTATCTTGGTGTTTCCACCTCCACGGACAACCAAGTTTGCAATGATAGAAATAATGATAAAGAAGGGAAATGCAAGCTACGTATGCAAGAAACACTACAAAACAATATGTGCTTACTCAACCGAATATGATAGAGGAGATCAGAGGAGTTTACCACCTCTGTCCGAAGTGCTCAAGGCTTGTGGAGGAGTGAATGAGAGGAACTCAAGCCTCTCTTGTCTTGGTGTTTGTCCTGCACTCGCACTATCAAAGTGATGGAGTGGTATATTATTGCAATGGGGTGAAGAATGTTGCTAGAAAGATTGAAAATGGATGCTCAAAGCATGGAGAAAGTGCTCAAATTATCTTGGAAAATTTGAGAATGGATTGAATGGTCAAGAATAGGAAGGAGAAGATGAAAAATTTCCATATTCGGGTCGACCAACCAAAGAGGGACATTACTCTTCGAATTCCAATAAAAAATGTAATGCCTATGAAGTCTCTAGCTGTAGGAATCTACTGGGGATGCAAGCACACTGCATGGACATCTACACATTATGTGGGCATCCCTGAAAGAAATGCCCCCATCGACACACAAACAAGGTTCCAAGTGGAAAGCAAACAATGAGCTTAAGTGGAATTAAACCTCCGCTTTTAGTTTTCTAAAGTGTAAAGGGGTGGAAAGGGAATTTTCATTAGGGGTGAAAATTCATGCTCATATAGTTATATCAAGAGAGGTGAAGATATTGGTAAGTTTGATGCTAGAAGTGATGAAGGAATCTTTCTCGGCTACTCTACTAAGAGAAAAGCCTACTGATGCTATGATAGAAAAGTGAAGAATATAACTAAAAGGAACAGTTGATTTTTGGCTATGGTATCTCAAGGATGATTATCTTACTTTGAATTCCTTTATGAATGAAAATTGGGTAGAAGATGTTGATGTTAGGAAAAGCACAAGTGGTGGTGCGTTCTTCTTGGGGAAGAAGTTGGTGTCTTCGCTAAGTTAAAAGAAAAATTTCATTTCCTTAGCTACTACTGAGGTAGAATATATTGTTGCTGCAAAACATTGTACTGAAGTTTTGTGGATGAAGCAGATGCTAAGAGATATCAGAGTTGATTATGATGAGCCTTTTTCTATATTTTGTGATTGTAATGAAATAACGTGCACAAGAAGAATATAATATGAAATATGCTGAAAATACTTGAGAATAATATGCCACTTCGAGGGGGCAACCTCCTAATCCATTTCGAGGGGGATACCTCCAATAGTCTTCAATAAGAACACAATACTCAACATGATCAAATAAGACTCACAACCTCCTATATATACCCATTTATGCCTAGGATATCACCTAGGCTAACTTAGATAACCCTGTATAAGTCTAAGGCTCACCTAAACAACTAAATAACAATATAATATTGATAATATGACTTAATTAAGAGTTATTGTAGCCACAATCTTACTACTCATAACCCGATACACACTATAGGGTAAGGGCATAATAGTGATAACTCAAGTGCCATAGATATTTCTAAGAATTTGCTGTTACATTCAAAGACAAAGCATATATCTATCAAGTATCACTTTTTGAGAGAAAAAGTGAGTGATAAAAAATTTAGACTGGAATATGTGCCTATAGAGGAACAAATTGTAGATATCTTCTTCCTCTTCCTCTTCCTCTTCCTCCTCCTCCTCTTCCTCCTCCTCCTCCTCCTCCTCCTCCTCCTCCTCTTCCTCTTCCTCTTCTTCTTCTTCTTCTTCTTCTTCTTCTTCTTCCTCTTCTTCTTCCTCTTCATCATATGTTCCTCCTCCTCCTCCTCCTCCTCCTCCTCTTCTTCTTCTTCTTCTTCTTCTTCCACCATGGTTTTCCCCCTAACAGGGTTTCCACGCAAAAATCTTGGTGTTGTGTGTTTTTTTTGTATTTATGATTCTTGTTTTCACTATTAATTATTAGATCTATGATTAAAGGTTGATGAAGTTAAGTAAACTTTTAAATTCTAGAACAAACGATTCACCCCCCCCCCCTCTTAGTTTTATATCCTTGTTTTTCCAATACTATCCTGAACTATTTTATTTATGAAAGCATTTTTCTCCCTTTCTTCCACTGCTTCATAATCACTAGCAAGCTTTTCTGGGTCAATGTGGAAATTTCTAAATTCTTTAGTTTTAAACCCCAACACTTTTCCAAGCTCTTCTACATTAATGGATAACAATTCTTCTTTGTTATCTTTATTAGCAATCACTCTTTTGTTATCATCATAGTGTTGGGCACAAACCATGATAAATTTATGGAAAGGGAAAACCTCATGTAACATCATGCGCCCTAATCCAGTTACCCATGGTGCACTGATACTATTAAATTTACTTTTATTTGTATCCTTATTCTAACATTAAAATCTAAGTTCTGAGGTATGCCTACAATAGATTTCAAGATCATAAATATCATGGTATTCATTAGTGAAAATTGGGGTTTTAAGAAATTTTACATAATGTATTTTTTTATCCGACATTGCTCTAGTGGTGTCGGTGGTAGACAAGCTTATACAATGTGAAATTGTGAATTCCCTAATACATATTAGTCCTCCTTAATTTTTCTTAATTCTTAAGTTTCTCAACCCTAAAGCCAAACTTCAATGTTTGACAAAATAAGATTTTAAGAAATGTCAAATGATGAAATGTAGTCATAGGAATTCTTTCACTTACGTGGATTTTGACTCTTGAAAAGATTAATGCTCATAGTCATCAATACTGGAATAGATTTGTTGGAAGTAGAACTATGGAACCCAAAACAAGGTGGTGCACTAAAATGAGAAATTTGAATATTGAAATATCCCCATGTGCTTACCCTCTCACTTAAAATAAAAAATCACTTGACACTTAGCAATACAAAGTTCTTTTTTTTCTCAAAATTGGAACATTAAACTGAATGAAATTTCTTAGTTCTACATGTTGAAAATTCTAAACCATTGATATTTGTAAATCTAATGGTTATAGGGTGATTTTGGAGGTTTAAGTTTGTAAGCCTATCACTCTATGCATTTCATTATGGAATGCAACTACAACCATACATAAAATTTTCATCAAATAGTTGAAACTTGAGTAATTTATGATATGAACTTAAAACAATAAACATGTGCTTTAAAGTTGTTTTAAACTTTAGTGGACTAGGATTGACATCAAGGCCAAGGGGCCGGTAACTTAACATTTGAAAGGACTTAAAAAAATGAATAATGATACTGGGAAATAGGGGGGAAGGTCAATGAAAAATCAGAAATCAATAAAATTTTGGTAAACCCTAACAAGAGTAAAAAAATTTAGTGTTTATAATGTTTTTTTTGCAATTTGATGGCAACTTTTTTTTTTCATTTGTATTGCTTTATGTTTTACTTTTAAATCTGCATAAAATTATTTCATAAATAGATAATACTTAATTTATTAAAGGAAAAAAACTTGATTTGAATAGATTCATAGACACTAAACTCATAATATAACTCTTTACTGTAAGTCTAAATGAATAACGAAGAATAACACAAAACTACCATTTATTTTATTACAACTAAATTGCAATGTCACATTATTACATATATTTTGCAAGATGAGTATTTGTAGAGTATGCAAGAAACTCTTGCTTTGTATTAATAACATATGTCAATTTACATACACAATTTATTTGAAGTTGTTTCTCGTGAAAATGGATTACAAATTGATTCCAATTTCCAAGCTTTTGCTAGTGACAACTTAATACAAATGTAACTCTAAAAATAAATGCCCGATTCCAATATTTTATTGGTGACAACGTAATTAAAATGTAGCTCTGGAAATAAATGCCAAGTGTTTTCCTAGCCAACCATAACTTAGGGAAAATGGAATTGTAAAGATCCAAAATGTATTTATCCCTTTCAGAACTAGATTCATGCAAAAGATGAGTAGTAGAATTAATCCCATCTTCTACTAGCACTGGGCTAGCACTTATCTCCATCAAAGCTCCTCATCCTATTTCAAAACCTATCAAAGAAACTTGTCAAGTCAACCAAATCAACTTGTTTCCAATTCCACCTATACTTAACTTGAAGGGAAATTTGTCTTTTAATCTGCAACTACATACCACGAGGCAAGAGAATTTATAGTATCCCCAATAATACCACATTATCTTCTTCTTGAATCCTAATTAAATCTAGAAAATGAAAACCCTTATGACACTATCCACTATCACTATCCATATTTATGAGCCACCAATGCTACTACTAGCTTGATCCTTGTTTACTTAAGCCTTATGGCTTACATGTACATTTTACAATTAAAATGTTTAATAATTAATATGATTCACATATGGCTACATGCAAACCGTACCTCAAACTGAAAAACTATCAAAATCGCCAATACCACTCAAACAATAATATATGAAATCATTACAAATCTTGTTTCACTAGATAACTGGATTAATGACATCATCATCAATGATTCTGTAGTTTTTCATGTAGTTTTCAATATAAAGCTATCCAGACAATCGCATTCACTTTAGATGTTCATATGGCGTTAATCTAATAAAAAATATTAAGAATTTAAATTAAATGAAATGTAGTACTTCAATGCATTGAAAATAGATAATTAAATAGCTTGTTTTAGCTTAATTCATAATAAATTTTGCTCACTTATGATCAAAACTATATGTTGATAATCGTTATTAGTTTTTAAAGCCATATTTTTATATTGAACAAAAAAAAGGAATTCCAGGAATGAAGCCATGAAAATTATTTTAATTTAAGTAGCTAAACACTGAAGTACATGGTATATAGCCACTGCTAGCCTGGCCAAAAAGCCATAAACTGTCACAAAAAACTAGTCACAAAATACATATTAGAAGAACTAAACTACATTGTACAATATAATATAGACACATGACAAGTCACACAATTCATTACTATACAAATTTATAACATTAACTGAGGCCATCAACTAGGTGTTCGAGTGGAACTTGGTGAATCGAATTTTAAAAAGTAACAACAAAGAAGAAAAGTGAATCACCTAAAGCCTTCCTCCAAAACTCTAGACTCTTTAATGGTTCATTTGTTGTATCACATAGCAGACTCTATCTCATATTAACTAGGGCAAGAGCCTGCATTGTAGAAGCATGCAATTCCACTTTCCAGAAGATTCTACCAATAAGCACTAACCCACTTTCAAAACTATAATGCTCCAGTGCCAACTCCAACATAGAAATAGAGTAAATGAAAGGATGCAAATAACATATTGCTAGCATCTTCACCAAATATTTATCCAACAAAATATCCATGCAATTGGACAAGAAAGTCAAAGCTACCTCAGAATATAGAGCACATGGGTTGTTCTGAAGTCATTCCCTACACAATTATAATTATAGCATCCTCAACCTACACACAAAGAATTTTAAAAAGCATAGCTAGCTTTCATCTCTCATATGCACCAACCATTCCCTTGATAAATATATAATTAATGCTTCAAAATAAAAATAAAAATTTAGTTTTGCACACTTTAGAAATGGCCATCCATTAGTAGTTGAATGAAAAACAACCCGTTAACTATTGTAGAACATAACTACTTCATAAATTTTATAGAGGTATTCATCACATATTTTATTATTATTGTAATTGGTTTGTTATCAATCTTTTTGACATCTTAAATTAAGGTTGGGCATTTTTAACTATTACATACAACGTCTCTTTTGAATCTTACAAAACATTTTTACAAAATGCTTAATGATGTACTTACAAATAAAACAACCTTGGTAATTATTTGGCTTGGAAAAATTCTAGGATGCTAAATCTATGTTAATTTTATCCTTATTGATATCTATAGTTTTAAGAGTTTATGGTAAATCAATTATGTTAAACTAATTGATTCCGTTGTGTTCATTATAGATTTTTCACAAGAGAAATCAATGAAACACAATTACCTTTAAGAGTTTATATTTGAAATTATTAAATGTTAACAATTTTTTTATGATTTTTTCCTATATTTTTAAGCTTAACATGATTATGAGTTAGTTATTCCTAGAAAATACTTTAAAGGGAAGACTATTTTCAAAAAATCATTTTAAAGAGGAATCATAATAAGTCCCAGTTCTTAGCTAATCCTGTGTCATGCATGGTATAACTTAAAGAGATTTTATCTCAAAACAGATGACAATAAGAAGAAAAAAATTATAATTATATAAATATATAATTTTTTAATTGAAAATAAATAGATTTTGAGACTAATATCTCTCTACATCTTTTAAATAGATGCATCTAAGATATATATCATAAAATTAATGATATACTCTACATTCCTATAAGATAATCCAATCATATTATATTATGATGCAACTAACCAAATATATTCTTACAAATGCACAACAATAAAATTAGAAAATTGATTTCTACAAATTGAATCTGAGTGCTTCCTATATAGATTATGTAATAAGATGGATAATCTAGATATAACAAGAGAAAGTTCCTACCAAAATCGTCTAGAATAGTTTTGTTTTAATTTTTTGTGGTTGGAAAGTCTTAGCAACAGTAGTCAATATGATGGAGAAACCCAAGAGGTCATCAATTGACTCTTCCCAATGAAGAGATGAGTTAACTTAGTGTAATTGAAACATAGGTGAAATTGACTAAATAGAACTGGCACCTAACCATGTCAATTAAGGATTGATGAGGTAGTGGTGGGACTTGTGTACCTCAAGTGAAGGTGTAGCTATTCCATTATTTCTTATATCCAAAGTAAAATTTATTAACTAAGTCCAATATTACACTTTGATAAAAACTATCTTACACAAAGTATAATATTTACGCCAACAATTTTCCCATAATCCAAAATAACAACAGTATGCATACATGCAAAGTAAGAAGAATCTTTTATAATGGAATAGATTTGAAACATAGGTAATGAGACATGGATACGAATGGTAAATGACATAAGTATGCTAAATGACATAGTCTATAAAAGATAATAACATACAAAAAAATTTCTAATAGATAATTGGGAGGGGAGGCAACTATTGGGGAGCTAGGTTGTGGCTCAAACCTGGGCAAACATTGGGAGAGTTTGCGGGTTTTAACACTGGACCCAACTCACATGTCCCAATTAAGGATTTAATAAGATACTTGGGAGGGGAGGCCACTATTGGGGAGCTAGGTTGTGGCTCAAACCTAGGCCAACATTGGGAAATTTTGAGGGTTTTAACACTCACCTAACTCACATGTCCCAATTAAGGACTTAATAATATTAAGTTTGGAAAAAAAAGAAACCTGTGCTCAATTTAGATTAGGGATTTAACTTTCCAATTGTCATGGTTCAAATGTTTTGATCTTGGTGACATTTTCATTCCATATGAGAGGCCCTTTGTGGAATTTATGATTACTCAATGGTGTGGTTGCGAGGAATTTGTCGTTACTCAATGGTGTGGTTGCCAAACTACTGCAACAAAGAATGTATCTGAGGCTCGGGATTCTAAAATGAACTATTCTTTAACATAAATACCAAAGCCAAACTATCATTTACTGAAAGACAAAGAAAATCATGTTGTTCTGGACTTGACTAGGGCTTTCCTAAACACACTCTACCATGAAATAAATTTTTAATGTGAAGCTAAAGGATATAAATTGAAAGAAAACAAAGCAAATATCAATGGACATGAATACCTCTCCTAGTGCAGGTGGAATGCTTGAACTACCATGTGTTTTGGGGTTGTGACAAATTATGCAGGTGCGAGTGATAATGAAGCCTCAAATACTACTACTTTTATCACCATGTTGCTCTTCACTGGTAATATTTAGGATTTTTTACAACTACATAAAGAAATAGTTGTGCCCACCACATTCACTCCAGCTAACGATGCACATTCATGGCTTTCCACTAATGGTGGCTTTCCACTAATGGTACTCGAAAATTCATTTGTTTAAAAAATTTTGTTATATAATTTGCATCTACACTTTAACAATACACAAGTATTTGTTAAATTAAAAAATACCTTAACTTGATTGTTTAGAATTTTTGTTTCCTTAAGTTTTTAAGTGTTTTTTTCTATAACAAATATAGTGAATTTTTTTTTTTTCTTAATAAAATTTTCACACTATTAATTTAGTTTATTTTCAAATTACATTTTTTTTTTTTTTTCTTAAAAATTAATCTTATTAGTAGTATTTTATTTCAAGGATTGTGGTTATAATTGGGGTTAGCATAAAATTAGAGTTATGATATAGAGTTTGATTTGATTTAAGATTAAAAATAGAGTTACAATTAGGATTAAAATTAATCTTCCTATTAAGGTTATCTAGTTAGAGTTAAGACTAGCTTATCTATCTTAATATATTAAGATATATATATTATACGCTGAGATATATCATTTTTGAGGCGTATTTTTCTTTTTCTTTTTTTCTTTCTTAAATTTAAAAAATACGCCTCGAAAATGATATATCTCAGCGTATAATATATATCTTAATATATTAAGATAGATAAGCTAGTAGTAGTTGCAGCGTGCGTAACATATTGAATAAATTAATAAATTTAGGCTTATGATTAGAGATAGCATTTAGGATTAGGGTTAGCATTAGGGTTAGGGTTTGGTTTAGATTTATTATTATGATTATGGTTAGGGTTTGGTTTAGATTTATTATTATGATTAGGGTTAGGGTTTAGTGTTAAGGTTGGGTTTATGGTCATAGTTAGTGTGAGAATTATGTTAGGGTTAGGCGTAGAATTATGGTTAGGGTTAGGGTTTGGATTATAATTATAATAGGTTTCAGATTAGGAATAAGGCTTTGGTTAGTGTTAAGGGTAGGGTTGGAATTACTATTAAGGTTTGGATTGGAATTATAATAAGGGGTAGGGTAAGGATTTATATTTGGTCAGGGTTATGGTTTGGGTTAGGGTTAGGGTCAAGGTTAGGATTAAATTTAAGATTAGCATTAGGGTTAGGATTTGGTTTACAATTATGATTATGGTGAGGGTTAGGGTTTAGACTTATGATTAGGGTTACATTTAATGTTAGGGTTTAGTATTAAAGTTTAGTGTTATACATTGAGTAAATTAATATAATTAGGGTTATAATTAGGGTTAAAATTTAGGGTTACAATTTATATCATGGTTAGGGAACTATCATTAGAGTTAAATTTTATATCATGGTCAAGGTTAGAATTAGATTTAGGGTTAACCATTTAGGATTAGGGTTTAGCATTTTAGGTTTATGATTATGGTTAGGGTTAGGGTTTAGGCTTATGGTTAGGGTTATAGTTACAGTTAGGATTTAGTGTTAAGTTAAGTGTTAGCATTAGGTTTATGGTTAGGGTTAGAATATTGTTCTATGGTTAGGATTATGTTTAGGGTTTACTTTAATGTTCAGGTTAGGGTAAGAATTATGTTTAGGGTCACAAAATGGGTAGGATTGGGATTATTATTATGATTATGATAGAATGATAGAATAATATTTATGGTAGGTTTAAATTCAAGATTAGGATTAGTGTTAATTTTAGAGTTCAAATAACGATTAGGCTTAGGGTTTACATAATGGTTAAGCATCAGTTGAATCTTAACCCTAACCCTAACCTTAATATTTATTTTTAACAACTAAAAATGACCCTAACCCTAACTCTAACCCTAATAGAAATCCAAATATAACTCTAACCCTAGAATTGAACACAAACCCTAACACCAACCCTAGCCTCAAGTTTTATTAAATAGAAGTCTAACCATATTGAAATTTAGCCCTAATTAAACTCTAATTCTAATTGAACCCAATTCAGAGCTCAAACGGTAATTGAAACCTAATCCTAAGCTTAATAAAATTCAACCCTAATCAAATTCTAATCATAATCATAAACCTAACCATCACCCTAACCTTAGTTTAATTTTAACCTAAATCTTTATCTTATTTATAACCCTAACCCTAACTATAACCCAAATTCTTGTTTTAACCATAACCATAATTTTAACTCTATTCATAATTCTATTTTTAACACTAACCCTAATTCTAATGGAAACCCTAATTCTATTTGTACTATTAATTAAACCCTAACCCTATTTGAACACTTACCTAACCTAACATTAACCCTAACCCTAACCCTAATTGAACCATAATCCCATCCAAGTTGACTCCTAACCCTAACCCCAATCAAAAGCCTAACGTTTACCTCAAAATGTATCCTACAACCCTAACTTTAACCTTAACCCTAATTGAACCCTATACTAACCTTTACCTCAAAATTTATCCTATAACCCTAACTTTAACCCTAACACCAATCAAAAACCTAACCTTTACCTCAATCTTTATCCCATAACCCTAACTTTAACCCTAATGTTGATTAAATTGTAATTAAGAAGCCTAACCTTAACATATCGTTAACCCTCATTTAACTCTAATTGAACCATTTTGAACCGTAACCTTAATTGAACCATAATCCTAATTGATCCTTAACCCTAACCCTATCACTAATTCAAGCCTAATCCTAATTGTTCCTTAAATACAACCCT
Organism: Sequoiadendron giganteum; assembly: GCA_007115665.2. NCBI lineage: Eukaryota > Viridiplantae > Streptophyta > Pinopsida > Cupressales > Cupressaceae > Sequoiadendron > Sequoiadendron giganteum. The sequence continues at coordinate 144,569,810 of CM021101.1, forward strand.
ATAACTCCTAATCCTAATAAAAATCCAACAATAATTCTAACCCTAATTGAATGTAAACCCTGACCTAAACCCTAACCCCAAGAATTATTTTAGAACCCTAATCCTTACTCTAACCTTAACATATCCTTAATCCTAATTGAACTCTAATTGGATCCTTTTGAAACCTAATCATAATTGAATTATAATCCTAATTCATCCTTAACCCTAACCTTATCCCCAAATTCATCACTAATCCTAATTGATCCCTAACCCTAACCCTAACCCTAACCCTAATCCTAACTATAACCCTAATTTTTATTTTTAACTCTAACAATAATTCTAACTCTATTCATAATTCCAAGCCTAATGCTAATTGAACCCTAATCCTAACTGTATTAAAAACAACCCTTATCAAATTCTAATCGTAACTTTAAACCTAACACTATCCCTAACCTTAGTTGAACCATTTTGAACCCTAACCTTAATTGAACCCTAATCCTAATTGATCCTTAACCCTAACCCTATTCCTAATTCAAGTCTAATCCTAATTGTTCCTTAAATCCAACCCTATAACTCCTAATCTCAATAAAAATCCAACAATAACTCTAACCCTAATTGAATGCAAACCTTGACCTAAACCCTAACCCCAAGAATTATTTTAGAATGCTAACCCTTACCCTAACCCTAACATATCCTTAACCCTAATTGAACTCTAATTGGACCCTTTTGAACCCTAGTCAAATTGAATTGTAATCCTAATTGATCCTTAACCCTAACCCTATCCCTAATTTATCACTAATCCTAATTGATCCCTAGCCCCAACCCTAATCCTATTTGTAATTGAATCCTAAGCCTAACTATAAACCTAATTTTTATTTTTAACTCTAACCATAATTATAACTCTATTTGTAATTCCAAGCCTAATCCTAACTGAACCCTAATCCTAACCATATTGAACACAACCCTTATCAAATTCTAATCGTGAACTTAAACCTATCGCTAACCTTGACCTTAGTTGAACAATTTTGAACCCTAACTTTAATTGAACCCTAATCCTAATTGATCCTTAATCCTGACCCTATCCCTAATTCAATCCTAATCGTAATTGTCTCTAAAATCTGACCCTATAACTCCTAATCTTAATAAAAATCCAATAATAACTCTAACACTAATTGAATACAAACCTTGACCTAACCCTTACCACAAGAATTATTTTAGAACCCTAACCCTTACCCTAACCCTAACATATCCTTAACCCTACTGAACTCTAATTGGACCCTTTTGAACCCTAATTATAATTGAATTGTAATCCTAATTGATTCTTAACTCTAATGTCATCCCTAATTCATCACTAATCCTAATTGATCCCTAACCCTAACCATAATCCTATCTGTAATTGAATCCTAACCGTAACTATAACCCTAATTTTTATTTTTAACTATAACCCTAATTGTACCTAACCTTAACCACGTCCTTGAACTTGAATCCTAATTGAATCCTAACCCTAACTAAAACCTTAAGATTTATTAGAGAATCCTAATTGTACATTAAACCTAATCATAAGCCTAACTAAATTCTAATGCTAACCCTAAACCCTAATTGACTAAAAAGCCTAATTTAACCATAACCCTAACACTATCACTAACCCTTACCCTAATTTAACTCTAAGCCTAAGCCTCATTGAACCTTAATTGAACCCTAACCTGAATCCTAACTAAATTTTAACCATATATATTTAATAATATATATATAATACGTTGAGAAATATCCTTCTTGAGGCACCTACCTTTTTAATCAATTTTTCACATAAAAGTGTAATAGACTCCTCAAGAAGGATATCTCTTGGTGTATTATATATATATCATTCTTCCATAATTGTCATGTATTTAAGTGAACAGTAAATATCTTTAAATTTCATGGCATAGCAACATTTCTTATGGAATATGTGTTACCTTAACTCATAGTGGCTAGTAGAAGGGAGAGTGAAGGTTAGAATTTAAATTGATGATAAATTTCATGTGTCATTTCCATGTTCCTTAAGGTTAATCTAGATTAATTTCACAACCTACAAAAAACTTATTGAGGGATTGAGTGATGGTCTTGAGTTAAAGAATGAATGTATTCAATTTTATGTATATGGGGGTAAAATAGGATGCATAGGAATTAGGTTGTGAGACAAGTCCTACATAAGAGTATGCCACTTGTTACTATGGTATTGCATTGACACATTCCCATAAAAATGAACACAAAACTAAATGGGAATTAGAATGAGAATATTAATTTACCATTTCACTATTTAACACTTTTGTGTAGTTTTCCTTTCAATCATTAATTACCCAAGCATTCTGATCAAGTATTCTCTCTTTCTAAAATTTATGATTAATTCAGAGGCATGCATCTAGTAAGATCTTTAGCAATCAATTACCATAACCTTGTAAGCTACATGAGGTTCAATTATAACAACATATTAGTCATGCTCAAAATTATGGATTTATCTACTCAATAGGTTGTATCAATCCTTTTGGCATTGTGTTTTGTTCTAAAGTTAATAGTGATTAATATCTCACACTTTGTAGAAAGTTAAACTACTCATTATAGTATCAAGAGGATCTAGATCCCAATGTTGGGCTATCATACATCTTGTATCAAATACATCTTAAGCCTTATACTATCAATAAATCTATGTTATTTATTAAAAATATATTCTTTAATATAATTAGTCTCATAACCCATTCTAATTTATTTGTAGATTTCACTAATTCTAAGTATATTGTAACATGTTAAAACAAATCTTATTAAAGAATCATTAAACACAAAATAATTATATTTTAAATTATACATCAAACAAAAATAAATATATTTTAAGATGATTTCTCACTAATTCTTAACTCATTATGACTTTTATTTCACCTAACAATTAAAGATTTATAATATATTCTATCTCCACTAAAATTTATTTAATAAACATAAGTTAGAAATAATATATGTAAATATTTGTGCATGCTTCTATCTTATTTGAATATAACATTTTAGATCTTTAAAAATAAATTTTAATGATTTTTTACAAATTTTTCTTCATCAAAATTTTACAAACTTCTTATGAAATATTGAATAGGAATTTTTTTTTGTAAGTGAAATTGATTTGTATTTCTGTAAAAGATCTTTATATCTATTAATGTTAAGTGAAAGTCAAAATAAATTTGAATTGCTCTCTACTTAAAAGACCAAATAATGAAAATATATTTACTTATAAAAAACTATTAATTAATCATCAAAAATATATATATAAGTATATATTTCATAATAAATATGAAAAATATTCTTACAATGATACACAATAAAATTATGAAAAGGATTATTCAATCCTCTTCTTAATTACTGTCATAAATGTACAAACATGGCACCCAAAAAAAAATTGATACAATTTAATTTAATAATAATCTTTTATTTTAATATAATAAAATTTAGAGAGTCGCTAATGACTATCATGTCTATACAAAATCGGCAGAAGTTCGAAACTTCATCTATAATATGAAAATAAAAGAAAAGAAAAGATGACAAATCTGTTGTTCATCTAACTTTGAATGCAAAGATTTCAGAGAAGGGAAAAAGTTTAGTGCATTGTTTTGTTTAGGGGCTATTCTTCAAAAATTAAACTATCAGTTGACTATACATTTTTTCAAAATGACATTAATGTTTTTTGTAGATCTGTTTTAACATTCTGATAAAATCAAAACACAAATAGTTTGACCCAAAATTCCTACATTCAAGGGTTATTTCTGTCCCCGTATCTGTATTTTGGGAAAGCTCAAATAGTTGTCAATTCTTGGGTTTTCTGGGCGAACTTTAAAAAAAAAAAAACTGAAACATTATTCAGTCTGAAGTGAGGAAGACCAATCTTAGAGCCTGTGAGATTAACGTCTCCCTTAACTTGTGCCCGAAATGCTTTGAGGTGAATCCTTTGTATTAGCAGCCGCCTCTGGTTTGGGCTGAGCAGGTAGGTACCTCTGGTTGTTGCAGCCATTTATGTATTTTTTTTAATTCCTTCACATCTCTAGATTTTTGCAGCCATAAAGATGTGATAAATAATTAATTCCTTACTACCTGCCAATACACCACTTGGTTACAAAATACAAGTTTATCATCTGCCAATAAACTTGTATTTTGTTCCAGCTTCCAAGCTTGGAGAGTTGTAATAAGTAATAATTTACAGACGAAAAAATAATGATATTGTAAAGTAACAATGGCATTATGTACAAAATAAGCTGATAAGCCTGAATTATATTTAAAAAAGAAGTCTAGATTAGGTTAAGGCCAAAGGAGATCCCCATGCTGCCAAAACGAGATGCACACAATTCGCTCCCTTCCATATCTTCGCTTGAGAAAGTAAACTCACTCTCTATCCTCTCATCGCCGTATTCATTTTGTCATATACTATTCGATCACATGCCCATCATTAATACATCTTGATTGTTGCCATTAGCAAGCAGGCCTTCCGTTAAAATAGATAAATTTTGTACTGCAAAATGATTAATGACTTCGGCAAAATGTTCTAGAGTTTTATCATCGCCTGCCGAGTTTTCCCCATCGCCAACGGCAGCAGCAGAAAGAGCAGGAGTAACGGGCTTATGGCCTTGGAAGGGGCATGAATAATATGAGCTTTTGTCCTTGGACCTGCTGGATGTAACGGTTTATTTGCTTTTGTATTTCTCACCGTGGGGTGCACATCGTCTCGCCGAAACTCTTTCCCAAAGATGCTGCACAAATGGCTGTGCTCTTCAAGAATCTCAGCCTCTTCCATTTCTACAATACTCTCTTCGCCTGCAAAGCTCAAACGTTGACATTGCGACAAGATCGATGCAGATGTGGAGATTACCTAGGCAAATTCAAACTGGACAAAACACTCCTGCAAAATTCCGACAAAGGCTTAAGATTTCTATTTCTAATTCGAAACTCAAAAGAAATAGATGCAGTAATTGTAAACAATAGGAAACAAACCAAACCTGCGTACAAAGCAAAGAAGACCTTCCATTTAAATTCTTTAATGGGTGACTCTTCAGCTCTCATCACGTGACTCTTGAATTCCGTTACAGGTTGATGCATATCGCAATGACTGCATGAGATGGTGCTCCTGTTAACAGCTAGAAGAATACGAATCAATTCTTTTTGTTAAGACCGTTACTTGTGCTGGGCTCTTATAGGGGCTGTGCTGTCATTGTAGGGTTACACCTAATTAGAATTAGAAATAGAATTATATTCAAATTTTGAATTAAATTGTATACATTAAAAGTAATATTATTATATATACATTATTTATTGTTATATATATTTAATAGGACCAATATTATTTATAAATATTAAAATACTCATAGATTCTCATTATATAGCTACTTAACACTATCCATTAATTATAGATTTATTTTTTAAAAGATAATTTATATATATATATATATTAATATTTCAATTTTTAAAAATTTGATATCCCGACAATATTTTTATTAAAAAAATAGTTTCAAAGTTCTAAAATAATTAAAATAATTATAAAATAACTTTTAGCTAAATAAAATCTCCAAATAATTTTTTAATTAAACAATGTAAATTAAATTAAATCATTTTTAAATAATTCTAAAGTAAAATAAAATAATTCTTAATAACTCTTCACATTAAAAAACTAATGTAAATAAAATAAAATTGTTAAATAATTATTAATTAAAATAAATGAATTGTGAAGTAATTAATATAATTTCTATATAAATAAAATCACTCTTCAATAAAAAAAAATAACTTTCAGTAGTAAATAGATAATAATTTATTACTATTGATATTTTTTATGTTTATTATTGTTTTGTGGTAGAAAAATGTTGTAATAAAAATATTTATTGTTAGCATATCCACTCATTTTTAGCCAATCAAATTGGAGAAAAATAATTTTTAGAATTTATAAAGTTAAAAATCGTACATTTAACTTTAAAAAAATTCAAATACAATGTACTAAAATAAAAATACTGAAATTTAATTGAAAAAACTTATGTAAATAAAATAAAATTGTTCAATAATTATAAATTAAATAAATTAATTTTGAAGTAAATAATATAATTTCTACATAAAAAAAGTCACTCTTCAATAAATAAATAACTTTAAGTAGAAAATAGATAATAATGTATTAGTATTGATATTTAAATAGTTTGATATTTTTTATGTTTATTATGGTTTTGTGGCTCAAAAATGTTGTCATAAAAAATATTTCTCGGTAGCATTCTTGAAAATCCGCCCTTATCGTTCAAAATTTTTTAGCCAATCAAATTGAAGAAAAATAATTTTTGAATTTGAAAACTTAAAAATCATGCATTTAACTATAAAAAAATTCAAATATAATATATTAAATTAAAAATATAATGTATAAAAAATAAAATAATGAAATTTGATTGGTTACAAGCAAAACATTTAATAACTAGTTAAAACACAGGTGATGCCTATAATTTCCTTGAGAGGAACTAATAATAGTGAAAATTTTAATAAATAAAGAAAAAATAATGTAAATAAATAAAAATAATTCTTGAATAATTATAAAGTAAAACTATCATACATTTCTTTAAAAAATCATGTGAGACAATAATAAATATCATTTTTTAAAAAATTACTCATTTAAAAAAAAAATTATAATCATATGTAATTATAATATAACTTCTATATAAATAATACCGACACTTTCAAAAAACAATATCTTCATACGTAATTTACATTTTTTTTTTTTCTGAAAACAAATATACTAAAACTAAGAAAATAAATAACCCTCAACCCTTAACCACTTAACAGCACGACTACTGTCCCTCTCCCCTAAAGGTATCGAATGCCCTATCTATTTGTCAATCATATTCCCCGTTCATGTTTGTTAAAGGTAACGTATGCTTCTTTGTGAGTATACATAGGGAGCAGTCGAAACACCTGCCATTACCGTAACGCTTCACTGGGAAAGCGCTAGAAGTTACCAGACGCTTCGCCTCCCATTTCTTTCCTCTATATAGACATCATCGCAGCCAGAGGCAAATAGTCCGCTTTCAGCAGCTTGCTTTGGTAGGTTAAATTGCAGTTTGAGTAAGTTATTTAGTTTCCCTTTTTAAGGTAAGATTGTTAAGACTGGTTATGTTTTAGGGTTTTTCTGTTTGCAGTGAGTCAGACGAGGAGGTTGATAGTATTCCAGCATGTCTTCAGCACAGTTGAACGGGGGTAGGAGAGGTGGGGTGATGATGGATCCATTCAACCTTGATGTGTTTGACCCACTGGGTCTGTGGGGCCTCAATCCTACAGTCCCTATTCATGTTCTTGTGGACTGGCTTGAAACTGATCATACTCACATCTTCAAAGTTAATTTGCCTGGTATTGTTAATTAATTCATGTGGGCTTTAATAAGTTGATAATTTAGATGGTATTTTTTCAATTGTACAATGATGTTTTTAAGATTTTGTTGTGTAATTTTCAGATATTTTTGAAGAATTCATATCAATGTTTTTATTTGATTCTGATAATTTTGTTTTCGAAGGTTTGAGCAAAGAGGATGTTAAAGTTCAAGCGGAAGAGGGACATGTTATGCATATAAGTGGAGAGTGTAAGAAGGATGAGATAGACAAGAATGACAAGTGGCGTTTTATAGAAAGACCACATGGCACTTTCTCTCGTCGCTTCCGCCTACCGGAGAATGCCATGTTGGATCAAGTGAAGGCCAACATGACAAAGGGGGTGCTGACTCTCACAGTTCCCAAGATAGCTGGGAGTAAGCCCAAGGTCATGTCAATCGACATATCTGAAAATTAGCTTCACACTTATTGAATGGTTTTGTGTGGGAAATAAAGCATAGAGGGAAATGTTCTCTGATGCAATAAAGCAAAATTTCAGTTATTTCAATATATTTATTAAAAACTACTTATTTTGATAGAGATCTTTTTAATATTTGTTTTTGAGTCTTTTATATATAGTTTATTGCTTCTAGATATCTGGTTCGATGTATCAACCAGCACAGAGAACTCAAATTTGAGAAACAGACCATAGATCTTAAATTGCTACAATTTTTACTTTAATTTCTTAGACTGCTCATAGTTTCTAATTTTATTTTGTTGAATGGTAAATTTGTAATTTATTACAATTTTTTTGATCTAAAGGATTTAACTCAAATTTATTTAATTTTAACTTTTAAAAAAAAAATTGATTCCTCTTATCTTCCTTTTTAATAGTTTATATTTTTAATGTTTTTATTTCTCTTTACTACATAAACATTTATTCCACTTTAATATATTGTCTTTATATTTATTTTTTGTGCTCTTATAAATTGAGATTTTTATACAACTTATTTTTTGACAAAGATCATCTTATGACTTTTTGATGGAAAGTTGAGATAATTATATCTTATATTACTACAAGATCTAATCTCTTTTCTCATTATGTCATATATTGTTACATGATGATTCTGATTTTCTAAAAAGTTTGTTCAAAAAAAAATCTAAGTTGTTTTATCAAAAATTGACTGTCCTTACCTTCCTTAGTAATAGCACATATTTTATATTGCTTTCAATTCTCCTTTGTCCCATAAATATATTTAGACACTAACATATTGCCTTCCTAAAGAAAAAATAGTTAGACAATAATTATTAGTTTGTCTTTCACTAATCCTTAGGTCCATTTGTGTTTATTTGATCTATTAAAGGATAAAAGTCTAAATCTACCTTTTTATTGAAGGTTATGAATCTATTATGCATGTATATAATGTACTTATAAAATTAATTTTATGGATAAAAGACTCTAAAATCTAACTTCAATATTAATGTTCTTAATCATATAATATGTACTTTTTAATGTGAGCAGTTGGTAAGAGTTTTTATTTATATTTTTATTTGTTTCTTATAAATGATATCAATATATAAATGCACTTTAAATATTTCATGGATTGTATTAAAATAATATTTTATCATTTTAATTATTTTTCTTTCTTTCTAATCAAGGTTTGAAAAATTATGAGGAATGTTGCATGTTGATAAAAATTTAGTTATATTATTATGAATCATAAAATAAAAAATAATATTAAAATCATATACAAGTTATGTTTGCATATTTGATAGATTGTCTAATTATTCTAAAAAAAAATTGATGGAAGATTTTATATTATCCACAAAGCAATTTTAGCTACTCAAACACAAGCCGTTATATTGAAACCTATTTAACTAAGAGCGAGACTAAGGATTATTATACTAAATTAATAGAATATGAATTTAATAGAAATTAGGTGTTGATGGATATTGTGAAAGAAATTTTAATATAAATTAAGCATTGATCAATATTGTCAAACAAGTTTAACTTTTTAAAATGTTTAAACATTGTTGTATTCTTATTTGTAGAGTATAATTCTTATGGTATCATTTCTCCTCTCCTACTCTTCCTAATAAGATAATGGAATGATTGTGTTTCTTGTAACTCAAGAATCTATTTTTTATAAACAACTTTTACTCTGTTTGAACTTGTATCTACAAATTTACCAGGTTTTATCGAAACTATATTCTATAGAAAAATCACAAACCTTTTTGACAACGGATGCTTTCCCCCAATTTTGATTATATTTCAATATATGTAGCTTCAAATCTCCATGAATTGATTTTAATATCTTAGAACATTAGATCACTATATTATTTTTTACCGTTTGGTCCCCATCATTGAGATATTATAGGGGAAACTTTTAATGTCTATTGAATCTTTATTATTTTTTTAATTTTTTTTAATCCTATTTCTATCATGCAATTGTTTGTATTAATCAATGGAAAATGATGGTGTGATTAAGGGAAAAGGTTGGTGCAATTACTAATAAACTTATACACAAATAATGACAAAAGCTAGTAGGGTTAAAAAAGAGGTGTGTCAATTACGTAGTCCATATTGGCATCACTCACTTCAACATCAATGGCACCATTACTTTCATTAGTTTGAGAAAATTCAAAATAAAATTCTTCCATTTCTTATTCAACTACTTTTTCAAACATGTTATCAAAAATTATTACCTCATCCATTACCTCCTTTGTCTTTGCCTCATAGTTTTGTACATCTTTCTTCTTACTTCACAACAAGCTTTCAATTCTTGTGCACTCATCCTTCAAGTCTATTAATACATATTTCATCCCATCATTCTCAACTCATATGTGTTGTTTTTCTCTATTATACTTAGTTTCCTTGTTACAATTCCACAACCTTCCAAACACAATGTGACATACATCCAAATGCATAATATCACAAACTATTTCATCCTTACAACTGCCTATATGAAACTCAAATTTACATTTCTCACTTATGGTTACTTTATTACCTATTTGAAGTCAATTCAAAAAATAGGGTGTGGGGTGTGGGGTGTGGTATTCGTCTCAAACCCAATTTATCTACCATATATTCAAAAAGAATATTATTTATGTAGATATCTGAGATCACAACTTGATAGCATTTACCATTAGACTTGCAAGTGTCCATAATAAGCTTTCCTTTCTTCCTCCTATATAATCCTTTCTATTTATTCCTTTTTTATCTTCTTTTCCACTTTGAACTTGATCTATTGAGTAATGATGATTCCCCTTGCCCATCTTTCTACGTATTAAGAGCCATCCTTAAACATCAAATCTCACTAAACCACATTATCCAAAATAATAGATCATTTCCAAAATATATTCTAGCTCTGATAAAAATTTGATGCAAAAAATAGGTGGATAACCTCAAAACCAACTCAACCAATCAAACTTTCAAAGTTTCAAACATCAAATGGTTGGTTTTCATTCATTAGCCCTCAATCTCCTAGTAGTCATTTGAAATTAGCTTTCCAATCATAACTATTAGAGTAAGCATGATCTTGAAAATGTAAAATAAATTTTAGATAGCCTTTTCCTCATTTAAAAACATACTTCAAAACTAAGGCATATTCCTTTGTATGGAAACCATAAAAAATGGACAACTCGCTTTTAAAAATCTAAAACTTGGGAGCAACAATCTGATGTTGTTTGGTCATAACATTTCGTGAAAACATGATATCAAAAATGTAAACATAGTTTTAGACACCCATTTTTACCTTATACAACATATATTAGAATCAAGGTGGGTAACTTTGTACGGAATTCTTCAAATATGGACTACCCTTTTACCAATTTGGCTTAAAATATTAAGAGATCTGAACTAGGGCATCCCCAAAACAACTGCAAACCTTCTTTCTTGGACCGAAAATTTGGAGGAATTAAAATATACACAATGGCAAGCTATTTCACCAATTTTTAATAATTTCTCTTGTGGGAACTACAAGAAATGCATTTTTCAAGTCCACTAGGAACCCTGGCTAGGGTTTTTGACTATTTTCACCAAAACACTTGTAACTTTCTTAATACTCAACTAAAATAGATGAAAAATAAATAAAATGAAAGTAGATTCACATAAAAAAAACTCCAATTTTTTTTATATTATTAATTGACCATACAAGGCCATACCAAACTCTGAAACAACAATTTAACATTCATAAATGTAGAAACAAGGATGTCATTTATTGATTTCACTTCAAAAGTGTAACCACCCCTTTGGTTTCAACCTCCCGAAGGCTATTTAAAAATGTACCAACCATTTACATCTTATTTTAAAACTACAGCTATTCTAATTCCTTCATTTACACTTGTGTCTTTTCATATTCCATGTTTTGCAACATTTGCCACATTGACAATATTTTATGAAATTGACAACTTTAAGAAACTTAATACTCCAACCCACCTATAAACCTAATATGGACTCTAACACAACCAAAATGTTCTTATATTACCTTATTACATAAAACCAACATAAGAAAACAAAAATTACAACTTGCACTTAACCTACTAAACATAAGGTGCTCCTGCACCACCATCAAGAATAAATAACCAAGAAAGTGCACTTGATATTTAGGCATTCCACTTGAATAAATTTTTTAATGGATACACTTCTAATGAAATCTTCAATTAGATTGGCATGATGTAGTTTAATATAGAAATAAAAAATTTAACAATGAGTTTATATAGGGAGAAAATGTCCATGCTATTACTAGTGTTGACCTCAAATCTAAAACTTTTTTGAAGAAATGTAAAGAATTTCAATGGGACATATTAATATTTTTTTTAGCTCAAATGATTTTCTAAGTATCCATTCATAAAAATGGTACATAATTAATATGGAAATGGTGTACCAAAATAAGTTATCTATAAGATTTACAACCAAAAATATAAAAAAGAAAATGTGCTGCAACTAAAATTAGACATGATTGAGAAGAATTTAGGTAAATTTTATGAAAAAAACAAATAAAAATGGAGATTTGAAGTTAGTGATGCACTATAAAATTAAAGATTAATGTGCTCATGATCAAAATATAATTGAGTACAAATAATACACACAATCAAAGGTGTGTGACTATATATTTTTGGAGATTCTATATTTTTCATATTTAGAAAGGTGGTGGAATCAAGTCAATTATCCAAATTTATACAGCTTATAACTATATTTTATATATTAAATAAAATTTATTTGAAAATAATATATACTAGCTTCATCTACTTGTAGTTCATACAATAAAATAAGATCTACCTCGACTAACCTTACAGAATTTTCAAAAATATTTTGATGTGTATTCAACTCAGGAATTATTTGGTGATTAGGATGAAGTTAGTCTATGTTGGGATTGATATGACATTAGTCATGTAGGGTCACAGAAATAGTCTTACTATTAATTTGAAAACATCTTGTTTAGCATAAATGATCAGCATTCACTAAAAGGCCCACAAAATGATTTTGCATTATAAAATTGGGAGTCATTTTTCATATATTTTAAAATCTTATGATCTTGTGTTTGAGTTGTATACATGTTTTTGTAGAAGTCCAAAGAAATTTTTAGAGTACTAGATATTTTATTAATAAATTAATCCAATTAATTAGATACTTAAGGATTTTGATACCAAGTGGATATCATCAAACATAGATTAGAAAATAGATTATTCCAAGAGTTCTAGTCATTGATTGGATTTTTATACTATAACAACTTCTCAAATCAAACACACATTTTGGTAATATTTAGTGATATTGAGACATTATTGATTATATATAGGATTATTCCCTTATTGGAAGAAATGAATGTTGTATCAAAAAGTAAAAAAGAGAATAATTTACATTGAGAAATACTAAATTGTGCAAAAACTATCATTTCTTACTCTAGACAACTCATATATCACTAAAAATGAAGAATTTATGACTTCAAATTTTCTAAGTTGGCAAGTAATGACAAAATTTCAACACTTAGATAAACTCTAAATTGCAATGCTTTAGGTGGTTTATGTGAATCTATACATGGATATAAGATAGAATTATTCTACTTTATTAAATTTTAACATAGCTATAAGGTCAAACAAAAAATAGTTATAAGGGAGGATTTCATTATATTGTCTTCTACAAAGGATACATTGTAGAAAATTGCATGAAGTTTTTCATATAAGATCAAAGAGTTCATTTTCCTCATAATGAACTTCTAGAAAAAATTGTTATATTTTATACTCAATATTGGAATACCATTCTATCTTCTATTAATTTATTAGAAGAATTTTAGAGAAATGTGAGGTACTTGACTAATCATTTTAGTAATTAATAATTTAGAATCCATGGCCAATTAAAAAGCTATGACATTGAATAAAGAATGTCAATTTGATTCAAAGGTCTGAGGTTATAGAGGAAAAAATTTCATATAGTTTTTTATAAAAATAACACATGTAGTGAAAAATGTGGTTGAGAACCTAAAGAAAAAACTCATATATTATAAGAATTTATTTAAGATATTTTGAATAAAAGATACATGTATCTAGAAAATAAATAAATAGAAAAATAGGGAGAAGACCTAATGGATCTTGTTGATGAGTATATATTTAAGAGTATGTCCCTAATATAGGGGATAAGGAATTTACAACATGTTTGATGGAGTTAGAGAAAGCTTGTGAGTTGATGAAAAAACAAAAAGTGGATATAAGGGAACTTAAAAAATAAATTTACCAAATTATAAGCTACTAAAACATAGTTAAAGGATAAATGAATAGGTCTTGTAAAGGAATATGAGAGAAAATTGGAGAAATTAAAAAATGATTGGTTCATTATGCATACCAATAGAAAGGATAAATTATAGCAATTAAGAATGGAGAAATGTGTTCAAAAAAATTTAAATTAAGAAAATTAAGTTTCGAGGGATAAAAATCAATTGATTTTAGCATTGACCACTAAAATGCTATAGTATGGGTACCCTACATGACTCCATGAATTATGGATATATATGAAGAGTTTCAAAATCTATGAGTATAAAGGGTGGTTAAAGAATCATCAAAAACCTAGATACACCTATACAATTATGTGAATCTTATTTAGGAAGTAAAGTTGAGATCCGGGTATGTGCAGGATCATCATGGAAAAAATAGGCCCTTAAGTGGCAATAAAATTTAGAAAATCAGAGTTAGGCAACTTGACGTAAAAATTTGAATAAGTTATCTATATTATTTCAAAAATGTGTAACAATAGAATCTATAGAAAAATTAAAGTAGTTTGTAAAATACTAGGTTAATTTGTTTTTAAATAGTTTAATCTATTTCGTGAAAATTTGAAATTTCAATGCAGTAGTACTTAAATTTCAGGGAAAAATAAGAAGTAGGTGTTTGTCTAACCAACCTAACCATAATAAAATGATAATATTTTTTTAGAATATTTTAGATATAAGTAAGGGACTCATGTCCCAATGTGATGCATATTTTTTTGTAATTTGTTTCCAAGTAAATAATTAATTATGATTTTTTTATTAAAAAATTTTTAAAATATAAAAACTCGTATGTCTGACCACCTTAACTTGCTCAAAACTTCATAAAATTAAATTCTTTTTCTTTTAATCCTATAGTATGTGAATCATAGAAGGTGATGCATGTTTTGGATTCAAAAAATGTGATAGTGTTTGAAAGCTATAGATTTTTTTCAATCATCCTATCAATCAAGACTTTAGTCATAATTCAAATAGAAAATGAATAATAATTATTTATTAAATTCAAAGTAAAGAATAATTTATATTGGTGGAAATCTGAGAATATCCTTTAAAAACTCTTTTCATTTCATCAATTTTGGGTTAAAAAAAAGTCATCAGCCACATGGGCTATCATATCACTTAGATATCGTCACTTTTTGGCCCATCATGATCCTGCACATACCCATCTACTATATCCTCTAAGAATACAAATAGAGGCAAACCTTTGTCACCTCTACACATGACCCGATCCCTCGAAAAGTCATTTCAAGTGTTCAATTTTTTGCTTTTTCACAAATTGAAAAAATCTACTTTTTGAGTGTTAGTGTTTTTTCCTTCATGTGCAGGAGCACCTACTTCAACACAAAGTTGTATATTTCAATATTTAATTTCAAGGTGTAGTTGTACTTAGCAATAAATGAGGGTTTTTAGTGCATTTTTGCTTGGTTTAATTTAGTTTTTAATTCTCATTTTTCTTAACTTTACCTTCGTCTCAAGTCTATGTGCATTTTTTTCCTTCATTTATTTTTGGTATATGTTTATATATTTTCAGTGATGCACTTTGGGTTTCTATTGGGTTTTTTATTATTTATGACATATGTTTTTATTTTTAAGTGTTTTTCGTATCATTATGATACCATTACTCATATAGTTTTGGTTCATCATCATGTATTGTTAAATATCCAATATATTAAGAAGGGGGGGTGAATCATTATATTCTTAAACTTAATGAACCAATACCATTCAATCAATCCAAATCATATGATAATTAAGATAACTAGAATCATCAACAAAACATGAAACACATAACACAAGAGATAGCCAAATTTTTACATGGAAAACCCAAAGTGGGAACAACTGCGGTGAGGATTAACTCACAATATAGTATAACCAGTTATAAGATATTACAGAGGGGTGGCTCATTGCTAGGACTCACTGTCCAAAAATGGCTAACCACCATAATTGAACTGATGAAAGTACACCTCAAGTACAAATCTAGTTCCTTTGTAGCTCAATAAATTTGCATGCCAACATATCACACTTCACCCTTTTCGCTTCCACATATATCTACTAATATTTTCTCAACATACCACATGCTCCTATCTTCAAAAACCTCTTGTATATATGTGTCTAATTTTTCCAAAGATAACAATCAAGTCGGCTTGAAAAATCTTCTCAACAATAATTCAAACTTGTGGCACACTACAACTTGTTGGCATGGATTACATAAATAAAATATAATCTATCCCATCTTCAACTTTTTGATAGGTCAGCCAACAATAGACCTAATAGAAAAATTGCAAAGCAAAAAAATGATACTGGTGATAACCACAAGTAACTATACGCACAATTTCCTGTCCATGTATGCATTTGTCAGACATAGACTATTTCTCAAAACTGAAGTACTAGTTATTAACCAAAGGGGATTCTAGAGAAAAATGTCATAGGCTAATCCTACATTACCAATTTAGAATATTGGATAAATGGGACCTTGAGACTTGCATGGACTCGACCCATATATCATTGTGACTTCAATCACAAAAAAATTGTTTAACAATAGATAGGATCTTCTTAATTCTTCCAACATATATAGCCATATCCATTTCCATCCTCCATGTTCATATACCCAGCTTTCAAGTCTTTTATCCTCATCGTCACATTGGAACCATTTATACTAGGGTGTGTAGTGTCGGTTTAAAACCTCAATTTACATTGTTACCAGTTCGCGTTGTCAATGATGCATGTTGAGGTTCATTTCCTACATCCCTCATTGTTTTCAATACATAAGATGTTGGTTTGGATTTAAATCTCAACCTACACCTATATAAACCACGACAAGTTTAAGATGTTAATTAGGACCTTTAAATCTTGGCACATCAAATCATTCACTCTTTGTATGAGATTGTGGGGTTTTTTGCCACAATGACATTGCCACACTACAACCTACATTTAGATCATGTTTTAAAGCTCAACTAATATGGATTATTACTACCCTCAAAGATGTAGGTTAGGTTTTAAAACTTTAAGAATATACTTTATTCATTAATCGGCCAGTCAAGCACACATGCAGTATTGGAATTTTTCTCCACATCTACTCTTGATATTTTATACCCATGTATAGGAAAAAAAATTCTCCTCTTTACATTTGATTTGTCCTATCCCATGTAGGGGTGGGGTATTTCTCTACCCTTACATCAAAATGTATTACCCTCATGCAAGGGTACAAAAAAAAATTGTGTCTGCATCTAAGCTAAAATACCCATGCAAGGGAATAATCTTTTACTGCCCTTGCATCCAAGTTTTGAAACACATGAAACATCTCAAATTTTTCCTGCCAATGCATGAAATCCTACAATTTTCACTAACATTGAGAAACATGAAATTTATTTTTGTGGCTACTCCTACATGCTATTTCAAGAAATTGTATTCAATTTATTAAATAGGTTTAATTATTTTTCTCACCATCATTCTAATGCTATAGGTGCTCCATAAATTTCTTATCCATCACCAAGTAAGAAAATCATGAAGTACAAATATCAATGGTTTTTTTCAACAACCTTTGTTTCTACAATTATCAATGAGATCAAAGACATAGAAATAGACCATGCTGATAAGTCTAAGTTTCTAAAAGGGACACTGAATAAGCCATTAGATGTCGGAATGGTATGAATTATGGAAAGTAATATTCAATTGGTGGTTACATTTTTGGTATCAAAACATAATCCTCAGTTTGTACTTGTAGTGGTGGCTCATTGCGATAAATAAAATAGAAAAGTTAGGGATCCTAATGGGAATACTATCATAAGATTGGATGAGGAGTTCTTTGATAAGATCTTAAAATGTCCAAGAATTGATGCATATTCTAACCTCACCTTTGAGCATGCACAGGTTCTTTAGGATGATAATCCAGACAAGTGTAAGAGGGAAATCAATACCAAATGACTTAGAACTCGAGGGTGAATGTTTCAATATGGTATAAGATCTTTCCTTGTAGTGATTTCATTGAAGAGTTAAATGACTTGATCACCCTTCTCAGTAGAATTAAGGGATTTCCCACTTCTTCCACTTTTTAGGACTGGATGTACTTTCTAGGGTTAACATCAAAGTGTGATGAAAGACATGTTACAATTTATCAATATTACTCCCAATTAACCTTAAAGAAAGGTTTCCAACATTTTATGAGGGTCAATGATACTTTCTTTACTCCATATTTTTGTATTTTTGATAGAGAAATAGAGAAGAGGAGAATATAATATGAAGCATGGGTAGTGTTCAATAAGGTTGGTTGTTTGTTCCTGCAATTCCCCATCTTCACATATACCCAAATTGGGTGCTTCATCACATACCCATATATTCTTCCAAGGTATCCAACTGACAAAACTATACAGATGGAGCTATGTAGGAAAATCATGGAAGTTCATAGTAGCCAAGAAGAACCTCCCAAGCCAGGATCTAAGTTCCCTCTTACAATTACCACGTTCTCTATCACCACGTCTCCCAAAGCTAAATCTATGGAAATAGAGATGCAATGAGTCACAATGAAAACATGCAGAAGGAGGTCTAACTTTGATTATAAAGGAATGAAGGAAAATCTCAAAAAGAGCTATACACATGTGCATAGATTGGAGGATATATGGGAAAATTGCAAGATAGAGGAAGAAATTTAAGGAAGCTAGATTATTGTCAACTCACCTTAGATCAGATTGTAAATCTTGATTTGGTTGATATCCTAGAAGACATGGCAGATGAAGATAACATCCTAGATCCTACTTATGAGAGGAATAATGTTTTTGAAACCCCTCTCCCTCCCATCCAATGGTCCAAAAAGGAAACAACCTCCATCAGGGAAATATTCCAATCAATTCTTTCTAACACCAATGTTTGGTTATAGGAGAGGGACATAAGATTGAAGTATTTTAATATCGGGTCTAAAGAAGAGGAACTTGAAGGGAATACTGGGAAGAAGGTGGAGATTAGAAAAAATAATAAATGTGATGCACCAGTTACTAGTAAAACCCCTAAGCCTAAGTTCATTTTCATAATGAAAGGGGGTAAGAGAAAGGATTCAGAAGTGAAATCTACTCTCACAAGAGAGGAAATAGCTCAAGATGAAGAAAAAGGAGAGGAGGGTCAATATGAAGAAGGACAAGAATCTCCACATGATTCTTCTCTAGAAGACTCTCCTATTTCTTATGCTCCCATTACTACTACATTTCCTAGTCCCAGTCGTCCTATTTTTTTAATTGAATAGCATGTGCCTTTACAACTATTATTTATGTTGATCATACCATATTCTTTCAATATATTCATTTATCCCAAAGTTTTGGGTCTATTTTTTAGATTCCTAGGAATAACCTTGAAAATGTTTTTGGCTCCTCGCCTATTTTTCCAATTCTATCTTCTCCTACTTTGATGTGTCTACTCAATATAAATTGGGTAAATTTATGGTTGAAACCTCACATAATGTATCTAATATGGAAATTTCATCTACAATTCTTACCAACACTCTGTCGCTTGTGACTACTACAATTGTGAGTGTCATTTAAGGAACCTAAGGTAGTGAAATAACTTCAACTAGAGTTCTAGAATTAAACAAATACTTCTTCTCCTATGTCTTGTTTAAGTTCTCCATTAATTATTCCCTTCACAACTCCTAAATTTGATAGTCTACACCATCCTCTACCATCTCATGTGCCACATAGATTGTGGTAGCATAAACAGAGTTATCCTTATTGGTGTAATAAATTGTGTAGCCAATAACCATAGCCGAATATCTAATATTTGGGTTCCTAAGAGGATTAAAAACAAGATATCTTTGATTAAATGTATCACCTATTTTGTCCATCACCTCTTTATTTTTAACTAACTTTAGAATGGGAACAGGTTTGGTGGAGCATAAACCACTGATTTCTCTTGTCACTTCCTTTATAATCATGTGAGGCATATAAGTCCAGACAAACTAATCATGAACTTTGCTCAAGTCCATTCTAATCCACTTGAAATCATAGAATAAAGTGGGAAACAATTTCTAAACATATAGTTTCATTTTGGCTAGGTTTCTTAATTTCATCTTTAGGGAAAATTCCTCACCAATTAAATCATTTTACCATATATCACTCAACTAGTGCAGGGACATCAAGAGCCTTATACACATATTTTTTGTATTATTTTGGTTTTAGGTTTTTTAGAATGTTTTGGAGTCTAATAATATCATTTATGACCATTTAGAATCATATGGATTCATTTTGCAGTGATTAATTGGGTTTTTGTTTTAAAATTGTAAAAGTTGACAAATGTTGCTATAAGTTGTCATGCAATTTTGAAAAGGTTTCAAAAAGAAAGAAATAGTTATATGAAAATAAAGAAACCATTTGAAATATTTATTTTTAATTGGTAATTTATAAATTCACCATCCAAAACTTGAATTGGGGGGTGGGAGAAATTGTTCTGAAGTTTTGATGAATGAAAACCTTAATTTGTGTGCATTTTTCTGAGTCTTACATTGTTTTTAAGTAGAGTTCATGCATTGTACTGCCTAGGAGAGCCTCATATCAAGGAGTATAATATATTGATGTAAATATATTTTTATCTATTTTACAATGATTTTTGTCTCATTAAATTTCATTGATTTTTGTGGGAGTTATTGCCATTTTCGTGAAGGCTTCCCTATTCTAACAATGTTTTCTAGAATTTGCAGTCTAAAAATGTGCTAGTATGGACATGTATGATATATTATATTCTTCAAACTAATTCTTAAATTTGAATTCGTGACTCTAGTTTCGTATATTTTTTTTTTGAGAAAATTTTATTAAGTTTTGAATGTGTTATGCTATTTTTGGTGAAAGCAAGTTTGTGGCTGGCCTAAGGTTTCTAGTTTTCAGAAAAATGCCATAAATTTATTTTCCACGATTGGATATTGATTAAAATTGGACCCAAAAAATCTATAATTATGTTATATTCAATCCCACTAGAGTGATTGACTTCATTATTCGTTTTGTGGAAATTATTAATGACTATTCCTTTCATTTGAGGATTGTCTTGTCAATGTTTTGAAGAATCGGTCATTGAATGTTTTTGGTATTATTTTCATTGAATAATCAAACTATTAGGATAATTATCTTCCATTTTTCCGTGAATATATTCCCTAATATCCATTTTCAGTAAAACACCATATGGGAGGTGCGAGAAAGCACCTAGTGGGTCATCGCCAACCACTTTTGCAAGGTATTGTTTGAATTTGGTTTATGATTTCTTTGTAACCTCTATAAATTTTGGTGTATCCATTTAAATATATACCCAGACTAATTTCAAAAAAATATTTCTAAAATTTAGGGCCTCCAAGATTTTCTAAATACCTTTTTATGTATTTTTCTAAACTAGGGTTTTGATGCTTCTTATCTTAATTCACTTTATGCACTTCAAATTCGCTTCTCATAGGTTTTCTCCTCTTTGAATTCTTGTGCAAAATAAATTTTCCTTAGTAAATTTTCTTATAACCTCTCAATTTTACCTAATTCTATATTGAATGCTTCAATATACAAAGCTAGAAACACTTAAACTATATGCATAGTCAGTGTCCAAAGCTATGAAAACTTCCACGTCGACATATTTTCTTTCATAATATTCACCAATAGATCAAGAATTTTGATCTACATCAAATATCTTTATGCTACAGAATCAACACATTTTTTCTTGTGGGGGATAAAAGATATCCATTAAAGCTCTCCCTAAGCTATAGATCTTGGCTTAGTTTCTTGAGGAAACATTTGCACTGAAGGATGGTACAAATTCTTCCTTCCTTCACAAAATATTTTCCATTTACTTCTTTACTTCAACCAAGTCAAATTTTTTAATTGGTTCATTCCTCTTTACCAAATTATCTTTCCTTGTATTTAATTTTCTACAAAATTTAGCAATATTTCTAGGTCTTCTCCAATTGTGACATACAACATTATTTTGAATAGTATTCCTTCCATTCATTCTAGATATTCATTGAATAGCCTTGTGTCTAAATACATAGAATGTGTAATAGTAACCATTGAAAGATTGAATTATTCTTGTATTGTTATACTCATTCATCATTTGACTTCTATATTCACTAATGCTATGAACAAATATTTCGCATGTAAAACATTAACCAGTAAACGATGGAGAATTCAAATTCATTTTTATTCTACATTCCATTGCTCTATGTCCAAATTTATTATAAGATTAACAAAAACAATTGACAAATGGGTACCTTTGTGCATTTGGTTGTCTGACCAGAGGTCTTCTAGATTCATTTCGTTGATTTCAGATCTTGCCATTATTCTTTTTGTCTTCAGTCTTCTTTGGTTCATTGATCTTCCCTTTTGTATTACACATTTGATATTATTTTTAGCTTTCACCTTTTTCAAATCCTAAACCACCTTTTTCTTTGGATATTTTTTGACTTGCAATAATCTCATTAACCATTATAGAACTCGCCTTCAATTTGTCTTCATGGCTTCTTGCTTTCTCTAGATCTGATCTCAAATTTAACACTTATTTTTCAAGCCTTATGCATTCATCATATTTTCTTTCCATCATTGCATTCAAGAAATCTTCAATTATTTTCTTTTCTTCAACTTGCACTTTCAGTTCGGTGATGATTTCATTTGCTTGTTTAAATTTCTCACTTACTTACTTATGCCTTTCTCTGAACTTCTTGATTTTCTCTCTCAATTTTTGGATGCATTCATTTACTTATTTAATGTTTTCTTTTAGATCTCTATTTTCACCTAAACAATTCTTTCTAAATCTTCAAGATCAACTTTTATTTCCCCATCTTTTTCAAGAACACAATATTCTTCTATGTATCCAA
This sequence comes from Sequoiadendron giganteum, assembly GCA_007115665.2. Taxonomy (NCBI): domain Eukaryota; kingdom Viridiplantae; phylum Streptophyta; class Pinopsida; order Cupressales; family Cupressaceae; genus Sequoiadendron; species Sequoiadendron giganteum. The sequence goes on from CM021101.1 coordinate 144,592,702, forward strand.
CATCAGGAATTATTCTGGAGGGATGGGGAACTCCTATCAACCATGTTTTCAATCTCCAAGACCTTCCCAAAGAATTTAATCTCTTTCTAAGGATCCAGGCTTAGATACCAATTCTTGAACACCCACAATACTAAGAGGGGGGTGAATAAATATTCCCTTAAACCATTCAAACATAAAGAATTGAATAACTAATACATATTCAACTACAGTAAGGAAAGAAAGCATGAAAACATCTACAACATCACATAACACATGAACACGAAGATTTTTACATGGAAAACCAAAAAAGGTAAAAACCACAATGAAGATTAGCTCACCATATATTATAAATATTTATAGTATATTACAAAAATAATCATTAAATGTGGATGCATTGTCCACGTAAACTCATGTTGTCCATAGAGAAAATATAGAAAATAGATGATGGCACATAGCCTATTTGGAACTGTTACAATTACATCTATAATATGCACAAAATGAATTGAAATCTCGAGAAGTGAACCCACCACCTTTGTCTAATATCAAGCATTTGATCTTAAAACCTATATCATTTTCTGCCATAGCCTTGAAGGTTTTGAATTTCTCTAATGCCTCATGTTTTTATCTTAAGAAAGCAACCCAAACTATTCTAGAATAATGATCAATAAGCAACATGAAATACCTTTCTCCTTGTAGACTTCCGATTCTAGATGGACCACATAGATCAGTGTGTACTAAATCCAATACTCCATTGCAATTATGTTGTTTGCTCTGAAATGAAATTCTTGTCTACTTTCCCATCTGACATTCCATGTGCATATAGTGTTAGTACGCTTCACTAACTTAGGTAGATCTATGACTGCTTGTGTGGAGTTTATTTTGACAATGTTATCAAAATTCACATGATACAGCCTTATATGACATAACCAGCTTACATCAACTTAAGCAATCAAACAACTTTTCCTAGCAGTATTCAAGTGAAAAATATTACCTCTTATCTTTGTACCTAAAGCAATCACATTTCTTGAGATTCCCAATATCTTGTATTTACCATCTTTGAATTGAAGATTATAACCTTTGTCAACCATCTGTCCAACACTCAAAAAATTACACTTCAAACCTTCAACATATAGGACATCATCATCATTTCATTTTCTACCAAGATAAATAGTACCTCTGCCACAAATCACACTAGTATTGTTATCTCCAAATCTTACAACACCACCATCATATTTCTCCAAGCTTAGAAACTTTTTCTTGTCACCAATCATATGATGTGAACATCCACTATCAATCACCCACTCATCCTTCTCATCAATTCTCGTTGCAAGAGATTTCTCAATATTCTTAATACTAGTTGATTCAATGGACACCGAAGCATTTTCCTTGATATAAATGAATACCCATTCATCTTCATTTATAGTTTATTTATCATATTCATCATTAGTAACATCTTATTCACCATAATAATAATTCGTTTGAAATCTAAACTTACCAGGTTTATACTTAGAAACCCTTTCAAGACACATTGATGCAAAATGAACTATCTTACTGCAAGAAAAACATTTTATAGGAAAATTTCCTTTGTACTTACTGTTGATGGTGAAAATGACATAAACAATGTTAAAATAGAATATTTCTACTATATTTCTCCTCAAAAAGAAAGACAACATATAGTAGCCTAACTCCCAAGGGCCTGGTAATTGGTTCTCAACTGTTTGGTGTCACTCAATTGATTCATCTAACTGTAATGTTCAAGGGGCCTGTACTGCTAACAAAAGATTCAAGCAATGAGTCATTTTATCCAACTGTTCTTGTAAATAAAAGGGGTTTCAAAAAAAAGAAAAAGATAGATCAAAAGGTAAACAAGTAAGTATGAATCAAATATATCTAGCATCTGGACATATAACTTCAATAATGAATGTTTTCTAACAGATCACAAAACCAAAGCCTGACACAATTTATAGAATAAACTATACCATTGCATGCATCTAAGGTGCTTAATTTAATACCACTATTCACATATCACAACTATCTCCAAGATTTCAAAAGAACACACATCCATGCATTGCCAAGGTCATAGATCAACAGACTTTAATAACTTCAATTCAATGATAATCTAACAAGATAATCCTTAAATCTAGTTTCTTCTAATGACTTCCATCACATAAGAAACTAGCATGCTTTAGCACAATCACTGGCATTCAAATAGATTATAACTTATCAGCCTTATCAAGTAAAACAACTCAATTATAACACCATATTGCGTAAACCTATAATCTCTATTAATTATAAAGTATCTAGTAACAATGTATCTCAGTAATCACTACAAAATTCTATCTCCTAACATTAGGTAAGCCAATTCTATTCTCAATCAGCCGACCTTTACAATATGCTACCCATAGGGTATTTATAGATATACAAAATTTGAACTCCACCTCTATTTTAAGTCCTCGGCCCTTTTAGGAACAAATCTTTCTTAGAAACTCAGATCGATTTGATCTTGAGTTCATACATTAGACATTTAGTTAGACTAGAGAATAGAAAAACAAAATAAAAACATGTCATGCATCTCAAAAACTGTCAGTGTTGCATCCAACATGCAAAGAAGAAGGAAATCATGCATGCAAGAGATTTATGTGTGTGAAGCTGGATCTCCAATGAACTCATCATAACTGGTGAAGACTTGCTGTAATGTATCTATTTCCGACCCGTCAACCTAGTTGTCCTCAAATTTAATTCATTCCAACTCTTCTACAGCAAACCCTCTCATACCTTTTATCTTTGTCAACTCTCTTCTAGTAGCTTTTATTTCTTCTCTAAAATTCATCAGCTGATCTCTCATCAAATCTTTGCCATCATCTCCTTTCTGTATGAGTCCTCTAAATCTTTCATCTCATTTATCTTTTATCCGACTCAAAGGCATGCCTTCTTTTGTTAATACATTTACATCTATAATGATAGCAATGACTGCTTCTAGCTCCTCAAACTGTTCAGTTAGAATATTAACAGCCTCCTGAACCTCATTCCTATGTTCACACAAGAAATTTGCTCTGAATTAGAGTATATGAGAAGTTTTTCCAACAAAATCTTTATTATCTTCCTCAAGTATTGACTACTCCAGAAGAGTAGTCAAAGGCAATGTATTAACTTTCTCCAATTTTTAACTATACTCTTTATACTCCTCTTCTTGTTTCTTCGACGCTTCAATATACTGATGCATTTCTCTTATCAACTCTTCAGTGCCTTTATAAACTTCAAAACCCTCAACCAAAACTTCACCTACCTCCCGATTCAACTTGTCTACCCATTTGTCCACCATCTTTGCTTTACCTCTTACCTGCACCAAATCATCTACCTCCTTTTTGCTTAATAAAATAGGAGTCTCAATGGTCGTTACCTGTTGTGATCTTGGAGAGGACACTTTTCAAAAATGAATGTAATTGATCCAAATGAGCCTTAAGCTCACCCTTCTTTTGTTTATCCTTTATCATTCTTGACTTGGTTGTTGAAGCCACCACATCAATTAGGTTCATCTGCATATTCCTAGTGGGCCTTCCCAAGTTGATAGTACTCAACTCATAATCCGTTAGCTACATGTCCCCTACCTCCTTTTCTATCATTGGCATGGCACACTCAACAACAATCTATCCTTTGTCCATGAGTCTGGTAGAGTGTAGGATCTTGGCCTTCTTTTTAGGCCTCTCTTGTTCAATCTCCTTCATCATATCCTCCCAATTAAGAGGTTGTGAAGGTGTTACTACCCTCTTCTACAGGTCTAGTTTTAGCCAAGTGGGAGCACATGGAGCAGTATTCATCATAGTAGAAGAGGAAGTAATGGTAGAAGGTGGTTGCATATTTACCTGGGGTTGAGAATCACCCCTTGATTTATCTTGTTGTTCTTGCACCACATGCATCTGCATAAGCCTTTCAGCCTCTTCCCTATCTTTATGTTCTTGTATCTTCTTATCTTCCTCTTCTTTCTTCAACCTCTCTTCCTCCAACCGATCTCTCTCCACTTTTTCTCTTTCCAATCTTTCTTTTTCTAATTTTTCTTCCTCTAGAGCTTCCTTTTCCAGTTTCTCTTTCTCTAAAGCCTGTAGTCTTTCTCTCTCTAGTCTTTCTACCTCCAAATCCTTAAGCTTTTTTGCCTTTGCTTCTTCTTCTTCTTCTTCCTTAACCAACTCTTCGGCCTCTCTTTCCTTTCATAATTGTTCTACTTCTCATTCCTTTTGGTGAGCCTCCTCAGCAAGTTTTAACTTGGCAACCAAGATTTCTTTCTCCCTCTGATTTCTTGCCTTCTCTTCTTCAAGGTCATGAATCTTTTGTATTAGTTCCAACTTTTCATTCTCTTCTTTAACCTTGAGTTCATGTTCTTGTTGCCTTTTTTCTCTCTCTACTTCATCAACTACTGCCTTAGCTTTAATTTTTTTGGCTTTTAATTGTTGTTGGTGTAGTATAGCATCAGCTTGTTCCTTGGCATCAATTTCCTTTTATTTCTCTAAGGTTGCAGCCCTTGCATTAGAATCCCTTTTTGCCTCTTCAACCAATGTCCATTGATCTTCTTGTGTCAAAACCTGCTCAATATCCTCCTCTAGAGGCATATCTTCTTGCATATCCTTTTCTGACTCAGTCTTATCTAAATCTGTCCCAACATCATGAACCTCTACCCCTTTTCCTTTCATGGATTCAGCTATGGCATAAAGAGTTTCCTTTTCCACCTATTTACCTTACCTCTTTGCTACTGGGACTTGAGTACAAGATTCCCCTAAGGCCGGTGTTGAAACAACTGATCCAATTTGAGCCTCTTCTTCTTGTGTTTCTAATTTATCACCTACTGCTTCAAGTTCTATCTCTTCGATGTTTCGAGGAAATAACTCCAAAGGCTCTTTAGGAGGTGTCTTCCTTTTGATCCTCTTGTATCCCTTACCCTTTTTATGGGCTAGACCTGGAGGAGTCTTGGTTCTTAGAACTAACCATTGCACACTCCTATCTAATACTGTGCTTTCGATCTACTTAATATCAATGGTTTCCTCACTATCCCAGTCAATTGGATCTAGGCTCTTGGTGCCAATGTTCAAAGCTTCATAGGATGGATCCAATACAATTCCATCATCCACCAATGTGTCAGGAATGTTATCTTTTACACCAAGCTCTGACATGAGTGAGACAGATAATCTTTCATAATTCTTCTTTCTTAGATCATACTCATCTTGTCGATCACTCCAAAAGTCTTCTAACAAATTGAAATGTTTGTCAAACACTGAAGGCAACAAGGCATACATCTTACCCTTCGGGTAAAAATACTTACGAGTTATGTATAAACCCAATTTCAACTGTATCAGCTCCCTACAAACAACCTTTGGTCCTACTAGATGCGGATAGCCATACTCACCCAACTTAATGGGAAACTTGTGACATCTTGTCTTATGCTTTAAACCAAACTGAGTATTAACTCCAAGAGCCTGATATACAAATTCCATCAACACTATTCTGTTATTGCAACACCTTGGAAGCATATGTGGATGGCCTTCAAAACTAGCTAACCTAAAATATGTGAATTTGGGGTAGTGAATGTACCAACATCCCCATTCAGCAATGAATGCCATAGCTTCTTGACTCAACCGGTACCCTGCATCTCCATTCAATTGGTTGATGACTACATATATGAATGCATCATTGACTCTTCTAAAATTAGTCTCAGCAACCTGAAGAGACAACTGGTCATAATCCTCCCACACTTTCTTCTATCCATCCAAGACTCCCATTATGCCCACTCTGTTCAAACTTGGGAAAATACCTAACCTTGTTGCTGCATACATAATGTAAGAAGTCATAAAGAAGCATTTAGTTTTCCTGACGCTAGTCAGTTGATCATGAATAGCATTTGACACAATCATCAACCAATCAAACTGCTGGGCTCCATTTAAGATTGTCTGGATGAAAGGAAACATCCACTCCTCTAACTGAAATGTATCTCTCTTCCCAAAAACTCTAGACAACATCATGATTAAATTTGATGCCTCCTTATAGAAATCTGCCTTCTTTGGCTGGTCTGCAAGCTTTCTTCGAGACTTATTTTCTATCTTCAATTAATTTTTGTTCTAATGAGACTTACTGAAGTCCTTATACTTACTATATTTCTCCAAGGCCTCTACCTCATCCAATTGCACCAAGCTCTTAGGATCTGGGACATTAAATATATTTTGAAATTCCTAAGGAGTAAGATCAATAATCACATCATTTTGGGAATCAATGCACTGTCTGGTCACAAGATTGTAGGCATTGGCTACTATTAATATCAACTCTGGGCATTGGATTGACAAAGGAAACAAAGTGATATGAGCCAAACCAGACTCAACAATCCTCTTCATTCTAGGCATTGCATCCTCATTAAATGTTTCAGCATATACCTCCTCAAAGTTGTATTGGCCCAAGTTTGTGTCAGTGATGTCTGACCAGTCGGATTCCACCTTTTCACCTTCACAATAGGACTCCTATGATTATACCTCAAGGTATAAGGTAATTTTTCAAGCTTGATCTTCTTTGGTTTAGGCGCTGCCTTTGATGTTCTTGCAGGCCGATTCCTTTAAGCAGCTTTTCCTGATGTTCTTGACATTTTCTAGCTTTCCTGCCACAAAACCCTCTAGTTAAATCTTTAAATATTATCATAAACCATCCTTTAAACCCATACCAATCATGTATACATCAGAGGGGGAACCAGGAAAAAACATCTTCTAAACAATCTCTTTTAACACACTGCAGAGATCGGAGTCAAAACTGGAATAGTAACTCTACTAGCAAGAAGTGGGCTTGGAGTTAGAACCAGAACCAGAACCGGAATAGAAACGAACTTGGTTTTCCTCATATTTTCTATTTCATATTCTTATTTCGTTCTGATTCTGCTTTTGTCTAGGTTATCGTTATTTTTAAGGAACACTTCTCACTATAAGCGGAGCTGGAGACGGGATGAAAATAGAATCGATACCTTTTGAAAAACATAATTTCCAAGTTCAAAATCGATTATGATCCCGCTTCTGCCCTAGTTGACCATGATGTCATAAATAACTTCATCAATTTAATGTAGAACTTCATGGTTTCAAACTAGGTGATTTTCAAAATGACATGGGGCTAACTTGGAACTTGATAGAACCATCCCCATATGACCAGGGGCGAATGTATTCTTAGGGCATCATTTTTAAACCTTTTAAATGCAATCACCGAAACACACAAAACCCTAATCTAGAAAACATGAAAAAACTAGGGCACGGATTTAACCCCTCCTAATTTACCAGATTGAATGTGCGACAAAACCCTAAGTAAAAACAAGATTCAATTATCTATAACTCACTGTAAAGACATGAGTTTAATCTACCTCACTATGAAAAAAAAAACCCTAACTAAATCTATATTAAAAATCTAACCCAACACGATGCGATCACGTTAAAACGTGAAAGCATCCGTGCCCTAACTCACTATAAAACAAGAAACACAACACAAAAAATCAAGAACATCAAACAAAAAGAAAGAACACACATGCAAAACTTCAAGAAAGCGATCATGTTCAAAGATCCAAATCAAACAATACGAACGAAGAACACGAAAGCAAAAACAAAGAAAAATGAGAGCAGAACCCTACCTCGAATGCAAGACCTGGCTAACCTTCTGAATTTACTCGCAACAATTATCTCCTTCTCCTTCAATCGATTTGCTCAGATGGACTCCACAACAGCTCTATTTCACTCTTCAAGTTTTTTAACAATGATAATAATGATATGTTTAATCCTTAATGAAGGTAAAAATCTGAGTTCTTACCTATGCCAAGTTGTTGTCATTAATGCATTGAATGCAATCGGGTAGAGTCAGAACTAAAAGAGAACAAACATTTCTCTACAGTGCGACTTCAGCCAAAAATTCAACAACCCAAAAAATGGCGGGGGCAGAATCAAAATGGAAATGGATTCAGAAACTTAAGAAATTTCCTAATTTCATTCCCATTTCGGGTCCGGGTCTACTAACAAAGCACAAAATGAAACCAAACATAAAGAGTAAAAAAAAGACCGACATAGAACTCAAGGACTTAGACTAAAACCAAAATTTCAAATAGCAAAGGTGGAGACGAGATGGATTTTGATTTTGTAATTTTCAATAAACACCAACTTAACATCCACTCTAGTTCTGACAGAGACTACTGGCTTATAAACACTTTAACTTGAATAAGATCAGATATTTTTAAGATAAGTTTGAGCTAGAATCTCAGATGTATGTGCTCATGAGTTATTTCTGAATCTGATTGTGTGCTTATATTGTGCATCATTCTTCATAGATACTTTCTCTACTCCTTGAACCACCCTACCTAAAATTCAAGCTACATGAGTTGAGTCTTTTAACTATCGTGCAGTAAAATCCTGGGTATTGCTCCGCTGCTAGACAGGCATCCATAGCCCCAACAGAGATGCCTCTAGTTCTCACAAAGCATTTCTCTACAGCCATCCAGGCGTCCATAGCCCCGATAGAGATACTTGATTACCCACTTGATATTGAGCTTGCCTTTTCTTTCTTTCTTTTCATTCTCTTTTTTTACTTCACTTGTGGAAATTCTTTTATACATCTTTCTCAATACTCAAATTCAATGAATCTAAAATGTGGGTTGAGAACTACAATGGATTTCATGATAGTCTTGGAATCATATTTTTCACTTGAATCAAAGGTAGAGTCATTCTAAAACAGATAGGAATTTACTCATGTAGATGTTTTATCTAATTTGGTGACAGATTTTTTATGATAATTCATGAGATATTCATAATGTATCTTTTTATCTTTAAATAACTTCTCAAACCCAAACTAGAATGATCATAAGACATAATTTTTAGAATGATATCCTTTTCAATGATGATGATGAAAATACACAAACCAATTTCTCTCCTAGTACCAATAGTATACTTTGAACAACAACCCCAAGTCTTGAGATGGACAAAAGAAAATCCCCAACGAAACAAAACACAACAAAACAAACAAAAACAAAACAAAGAAAACAAAGAAAAAAAAACAAAATAACAACAGTAAGAAAACCTAACTATAACAAAAGACTCAATTAGATATAATATAGTATAATACATTATTTTCCAAAACATTAGACCTTCTATGCACCAAAATAGTGCTTGAGAAACTGACCATTAACTAGTAATGGAATAGGCTCTCCTGTTAAGGTACTCAAACAAAAAGCATTCTCACCTAATATTTCAGCCACTTGATAAAGACCTAACCAAAGTCTATCAAACTTCTAGTGATCTCCCTTCTTTTCTCTAGCCTTATCCCATAATAACACAAGATCTGATATTCTAAAGGCTTTTATCTTGGCTATTTTGTCAAACCATCGTTTGACAATAGTCTGATGTTTAGAGAATTGTTGCAAAGCAACATCTCTTTGTTCTTCCATATTTAACAAGTTAAGTAGTCTAACTTCAATCCTATCATCCTTGTTATAAAACTCCTACTTAAACTTCAGAACGGGTATTTGTAAATGAATGGGGAAGATTGGATCTTGGCCATAGACTAACTTAAAAGGTGAATTCCCTAAGGCTGCTTTGATTCTGGTTTGATTTGCCCATAAGGAAAATCTCAATTGGGTGTGTCAGTCCCTAGGGTTACTTTCTAACAACTTTCTTATAACTTCCAACAAGTTTTTATTTGTGGACTCAGCCACTCCATTCCCCTGAGGATAATAATTGGAAGAATACTTCAACACAATCTTATGTTCATAGGCCCATGAAATGAACTCAGCAGAAGAAAAAGCAGGGCCATTATCACATACCAGAGCAAATGGAACTCCAAACCTGGTTGTGATGTTTTCAATTAGAAACTTGATGACCACCTCTGTGGTACTATTCTTGCAAGGTTGTGCCTCAGTCCAACGTGTGCAGTAGTTAGTTGCAGTCAAGATGAATTTATGCCCTACAGAAGAATTTGGATTAATTACACCTACAAAATCAAGTGCCCATTGAGCAAATGGCCTTACCTCATATACTGGTTGTAGGGGCATTGCAGGATTTCTTTCTCTAGGTACGGAGGTTTGACATACATGGCAAGTCCTACAGTGTTGATGTGCATCTCTAAACACATAAGGCCAATAATAGCTTGATCTTAAAATCTGATGAGCCAAAGCATCAGCAGGCCCATGTCATGTTCCATGCCTTCCATGAAATTCATTTATGGCATGCTTAGCTTCTTGCTGATCCAAACAACGTAGATAAATTCCTTGAAAATTCTTCCTGTAGATTGATCCCCCTTTGAGCATGTAATGGGTGCTATTCATCCTCAATGCTCTCCTTTGAGTAGCATTCATTCCTTCTGGACATTTGTTATTGAGGAGGAAGAAAAATAAATCTGTATACAAGGGATCCTTAGTGAATGATTGAACCGTGTATTGTTGACAAGTAATAATTTTGTCCACTTCTGCCATTGCTTTTGAAAAACCTTGGCCTCAAACAAGTTTTATTAGATGAATCTCTAGGTCAAATTCTTGTAAAATGGCCATCCATTTTCCTCTTCGTTCCCCTAATTCACTCTGCATCAGAAGAGATTTCACAGCTGGATCTGGAACTATGGACATCACTTGACTTTGAATTATATAATGCCTGAACTTTTTCACTGCTCGTACCAATGCAAAGGCTTGTTTTTCTAATGGTGAATACCTTACTTCTGCATTCTTAAATGGAGAGCTCATAAAAGTGATAGGCCTCTCCTCATTCTCTTCTTTTCTCTGTGTTAAAACTCCTGCACATGAATGCTCAGAAGTAAAAGAATAAATGTAGAAGGGTTTTAGATAATCTGGGCTTGTCAACACAGGTGCCTCAGATATAGATTTTTTAATCTACATGAAATCAGACTTAGCCTCTTCACTCCATCCAATCTTTGCATCCTTCTTCATCATTTCATTGAGGGGTTTGACAATCTCTGCAAATCCTATTATAAATTTCCTAACAAAATTGATCCTCCCAAAGAAAGACCTCATTTCTTTCTTACTTCCTGGCTTTGTCAATTTCAAGATGGCCTCCACTCGGTCAGGATCTATGGAAATCCCCTCCTCTGATATAATGTGACCTAAAAGTTTTCCTTCAGAAACTCCAAATACACATTTCTTTGGGTTAAGAGAGACACCATAACTTATACATTTCTTTAGCGCCTTTCCCAAGTCAGCAGCATGATCTTCTCTATTCTTAGAGAAGATGTTCAAATCATCAACATAGATGATTATACATTTCTGTGTCAGATCTTTAAAAGCTACATCCATCACCCTTTGAAAAGTAGCACCAGCATTGATGAGACCAAAAGGCATTCTTCTGTAGGCAAATGTGCCCCATTTTGTAGTGAAAGCAGTCTTTATCCTATCCTCATGACTTACAAGGACCTGATTGTATCATGAATACCCATCCAACAAAGACATCATATGAGATCCATTAACCTTTTTCAATAAATCATCAAGGGAAGGTAATGGATAGTTGTCCTTCTCCAAGGCCTTGTTTAAATTCTTGAAATCCACACATAATCGAATTTCACCATTCTTCTTCCTTACAGGAACTAGATTAGCTACCCAAGTAAAGTGTCTAATTGGAAAGATTATTGTTGCAGCCAAAATTTTTTGCACTTCTTTTTGAATTAGAGGCTCAATTAATGCATTGACCGAGCATTGCTTTTGGAAAAATGGCTTAGCTTATGGCTTGAGAGGAATTGTATGGGTGATCACAGATGTATCAAAATTTTTCAAGTCATCATAGCTCCAAGCAATTGCTTCAATATTCTTTTTCAAGACTTTGATCATTTCATCCTTAATTTCTTGAGGAAAAGTCTTCCCTATAAGAACATTCCTTTCTAAGCCTGAGCGAGTCAAATTAATAGATTCATACTTACCTCCCTCACTCTTTGTAGGCACTCCTTGATAAGCTTGTAGGTCTGAATCAGATATTCTTTCTAATGATATCATCCATTTTGGGATGTTATTGCTCTTTAAATCCAATATCCCTTCTGGACTATTATTTTCTAGATCCCAATCTCCCTAATCTCTGTCAAATTCATCAATTATCTGCCCTTCAAAAATATCAGAATTTTCCAAAAAGGCCAATATATGTTGATCATCATTAAATACCTGAAAGTGTTTGATATTATTAGGAATAGCTAGGATTGAAATCAATTCAACTGAAAACCTCTTAAGATTTGAGTCTTGCATAGGCTCTAATGTACTAGTAGCAACAGCAACAGCATCTGTAATTTGATTAGCTTCCCTTGGGATGAGAGTAATCCCAAAGGCATCAAAATCTTCAATTAAATTTCAAACCCTATTTCTATATGCAGCCAATATTTTGTTATGGCATGTGTATTGGCTATGTACCTATTTCACAATCACCTCAAAATTTCCCGTCACTGTAAGAGCAGCAACCTTCTTCTTATGAGAAAACATAAGCCCACGAGAAAGTGCTTCATATTTAGCCACATTGTTAGTGCAACCAAACTGCAATCTATAAGAAGCAAAGTAAGTCTTCCCTTTCGGGTTAGTTAGCTCAATCTATGCTCCACTTCCTGCTTTAGATTTGGAACCATCAAATTTAAGAGTCCATAACTGTTCTTTGGTTGGGAGTTCCTTATTCTTAGGAATAATAGGGGATGACTGAATTGAGAGGTGTGGCGGCTTGGACTTTAGTTGTTTATCAGAATGTAACTTGGACAAAGTCAAGTTGAGGATTTTTCTATGTTTTCAGCCTGCTCAAGAATTACTTCTTGAACACCCTCTTGGGTCAAATTACCATCCAACTCACTTCTTATCAATTCCTTGGGTATTGGAAAAGTGTGTGGGGTAGGTGTATCAAATAGGGACTAGGACATCTCAACTTCCTTTTGAACTTCAAAACAAACAACCTAAGTCTGTTCTTCTAGTGAAAGACCTTCCTCTTGAGAAAGACTAGCTCATGTAAGAATAGTTGCATCCTTAACTTGGAAGGAAAACTCATTGATGGGGGTCAGGGCTTGTTCCTCTTGATATATTTTTTGATGTTGATCTACATGACTTAGAATATCTAATCATGATTGACATGTTAATTTTGAATGGTTATGATAATGTATCCTACACCAATTAGGAAGCAACAAACTACTCAAATCCGTTTCTGCTCCTAAAACCAACTTATCTTGTTGTAATTTTCTTATTAGAACTTACTGGTTGATGCAGATCATTGTGTCATTATGTTCTAAGGATAATGTATCATCAGGACTAGCTACAGAGAAAGTAAGAACCTCCTCTTGTTTGTAAACACCTATCTTAGTCTCAAATAATGCTACTTCATTTAAAGCATCATATTCTATGATCATGTGTTTGAGCCTAGGTTCACTTTCAATTCTTATTTGTGTGGAAACTCCTTTCCATGGTAACCACATGTGTGAGAAATCCAAGGACAGATAGCTCCCTATGCTCTTCATTAACTCCTGACTTAGAAGCATACCATATGTTTCTAGAATATTGGCTACTTGGATATCTATATAGGTTTGGATCCTTGGGTCTGATCCAACCTACACATGCATGTTCTTTAATTCACCCATAGCATTGACTTCGATCTTATCTAACTGAATCACCTTTTTATTGGTTGGGATAGGACTCAATCCTAACTTCTTACAAATTGAAAAGGGCATGACATTCCCTGATGCTCCAGAATCTAATAAACAATTGTGCAGATTCTTTCCAAAGATTCTTAAACTTAACAAGAAAGGTGGGGTATTGGTCTTACCTTTATAAATGGCTGCATTTGTCTCCTTTGTGGGAGTCACTTTACCTTTCCCTTTTAGGTGATCTGCTCTTCCAAAGCTTTGAATACCACCTCCCGTTGAGTTGGGCACCACTTCATGATGTCAAAGAAAGATAGTGATGTCTTCTGCCTTTGTAATTCTGCAATGAAATCAAACTCTAAATCATTCCTAGCTTGATATTTAGGAAAAGGAGGCGGATTACCTCTATTCTGAGAATTAGAAGGTCCCTTTGGTGGTGGCGGATTGTTACCTACATTCTGGTTAGGTGGGACCATGTTATTAGGGGGTGCAAATGTAGTGAATGGGCCCTTATTCTGATTTCTCAGAAAGTGACCTCCTTTGGACTAAAAAGATTGAGCATCATATACATCTTCCTCTGGCTCATTATCTCCTTGCATAGGTAATTGATATTTCTCTTCAATGGTTTCATAAGTCATGGCAGTGCTGACTGGCCCATTATCCTTATTGGAATTTCCTACTGGAGGATGGGCATCAGCCTGTGTGATTTTCATAATTTTCTCCATTTTCAGGCAATTGACCTCAGAATGTGCTGTTGTATCATGTAGCCTACACCAATTGGTCATAAAATTCAAATCAGCAACATTAGCAGTATGTGGTCTTTCCTCACCTATTTGATAATTATGAGGAACTCCCCCATTGTTTGGCCCAGTATTCCACTGCTTATTATTGTTGTTATTGTTGAACCTTTGATTATATCCTCTATTTTGGTTTTGATAATTTTGGTTTGAGGAGTTCTGACTCTGGAAGTTCCTATTGGTGTTCTGATTTTGGTTCTGATTAGAGTAATTACCCTGATAGTTATAACCTCCATGATTTTTGTAATTCTGGTTTTGATTATGGGGAGGATTTTTCCTAAGCTGTGCCATGTCATTTGACATCTGAGAGAGAGTCTTCTTGAGAGTCTCTAACTCACTTGTGAGTTGAATAGTTTGTTCATTCTACACATTTTAGACTATGGCTAGGGAATGGACATGGGTTGATCCTCCCACTTGTTGTGGTTGATTTTGAGGTTGATGGGACGAATCTTGTATGCTATTGCCAAAGAAGGGCATAGTGGGTGGAGCTTGCAACTCTGATATAGGTCCATATTGGGAATAAGACATCCCTGGGATAGTATTGTATAATGGTGGATTAGGCATCTGATAATTCATGGGAGGAAGAGTTGTGCCTAAACCTCTAGATTACAGACTTATCTATTGTTGCAATTTGATAGCCAAATGATAAATCTTAGACAGAGAGTCAATCTAACCAGGTTGATAAGTTCTTTGCAAGAATAGGCCAATCAAAGGATCAATAGCTCTCAAATATGCATGTATGGCCATACCCTCTGGCACTAAGTAAGGCTCTTGTAACCTACGATACATCCTTTGGAACCTAGTGTTGAACAAGGGCAATGGTTCATGATGTTCCTTTCTTATGGTGGCAAATTGGTGATATAATATTGCAGGGTCCACATAAACCTTAAATTGATTAATAAAAGCATTTTCTAAATCTGTCCAACCCAAAATAGATCCCTGGGGTAGATTTAAATACCAATTATATACCATATCTCCTAAATAGTAAGGAAACAATCTACATACCACATCTTGATGAGAAACTTGAGTTTGTGTGCAAGCATCTTTAAATGATTGTATATGTTCCTTAACACTTCTCGATTTTCCATGCATGTATTTCAAACAGAACCTCTCTGAGTTATTTGGTAAATCATGGGATCCCCCAGGAATAGTCCCTAACGGGGAGGGATTATTCACAAAGTAAGCCATTGATGGGATTGGTTGGGCAGGCTGTGATATAGGCTGAATTGGTGGTGACACAGGCCTAATTGGAGGTGGTGATGTAGGTCAAACTGGTGGTGGTGTAGGTGGATTTGGAGGAAATCCAGGTCGAGTAACTGGTGGTGGCAGTGTAGGTATCAAAACCCTATGAGCATGAGGTCTTGGTCTAACTAGGGTTTGCAATTCTTGTAATGGTTTAGGATCAGTAGAAGATCTGAGAATCCTTCCATATTTTTCCGGTGAGAATGACCTTATGTGAGCCAACTTGTTCTTTCAGCAAAATGCCCTCCCTCTAGCGCCAATTTTTGTTGATAGTGAAAATGACACAAACAATGTTAAAACAGAATATTTCTACTCTTTCTCCTGAAAAAGAAAGACAACATATAGTAGCCTAACTCCCAAGGTCCTGGTAGTTGGTTCTCAATTGTCTGGTGTCACTCAATCAATTCATGCAATTGTAATGTTCAAGGGACCTGTGTTGGTAACAAAAAATTCAAGAAATGACTCATTTTATCCAACTGTTCTTGTAAATAAAAGGGGTTTTAAAACAAAATAAAAAGATAGATCAAAGGGTAAACCAATAAGTATGAATGAAATTTATCTAGCATCTAGTCATATAACTTCAATAATGAATATTTTCTAACAGATCACAACACCAAATCCTGACACAATTTATAGAATAAACTATACCATTGCATGCATCTAAGGTGCTTAATTTAATACCACTATTTGCATATCACAACTATCTCCAAGATTTCAAAAGAACACACATCCATTCATTGCCAAGGTCATAGATCAACAGACTTTAATAACTTCAATTCAATGATAATCTAACAAGATAATCCTTAAATCTGGTTTCTTCTAATGACTTTCATTACATAAGAAACTAGCATGCTTCAGCACAATCACTGGCATTCAAATAGATTATAACTTATCAGCCTTATCAAGTAAAACAACTCAATTATAACACCATATTGCGTAAACCTATAATCTCTATTAATTATAAAGTATCTAGTAACAATGTATCTCAGTAATCACTACAAAATTCTATCTCCTAACATCAGGTAAGCCAATTCTATTCTCAATCAGCCGACCTTTACAATATGCTACCCATAGGGTATTTATAGATATACAAAATTTGAACTCCACCTCTATTTTAAGTCCTCGGCCCTTTTAGGAACAAATATTTCTTAGAAACTCATATCGATTTGATCTTGAGTTCATACATTAGACATTTAGTTAGACTAGAGAATAGAAAAACAAAATAAAAATATGTCATGCATCTCAAAAACTGTCAGTGTTGCATCCAACATGCAAAGAAGAAGGAAATCATGCATGCAGAAGATTTATGTATGTCAAGCTGGATCTGCAATCTCATCATAACTGGTGAAGACTTGTTGTAATGTATCTATTTTCGGCCCGTCAACCCAACTATCCTCAAATTTAATTCATTCCAACTCTTCTGTAGCAAACCCTCTCATACCTTTTATCTTTGTCAACTCTCTTCTAGCAACTTTTATTTCTTCTCTGACATCCATCAGCCGATCTATCATCAAATCTTCGCCATCATCTCCTTTTTGTATGAGTCCTCTAAATCTTTATTCCCATTTCTCTTTTATCTGACTCAAATGCATGCCCTCTTTTGTTAATACATTTACATCTACAATGATAGCAATGACTGCTTCCAGCTCCTCAAACTGTTCAGTTAGATTATTAATAGCCTCTTGAACCTCATTCCTATGTTTACACAAGAAATTTTCTCTGAATTGGAGTATACGAGAGGTATTTCCAACATAATCTTTATTATCTTCCTCAAGTATTGACTGTTCCAGAATAGTAGTCAAAGGAAATGTATTAACTTTCTCCTTTTTTTTACTATACTCTTTATACTCCTCTTCTTGCTTCTCTGATGCTTCAATATACTGTTGCATTTCTCTTATCAACTCTTCGATGTCTTTATAAACTTCAAAACCCTCAACAAAAACTTCACCTACCTCCCGATTCAACTTGTCTATCCATCTGTCTACCATCTCCACTTTACCTCTTACCTGCACCAAATCATCTACCTCCTTTTTGCTTAATAAAATAGGAGTCTCAATAGCCATTACTTGTTCTGATCTCAAAGAGGAGACACTTTTCAAAAATGAATGTAATTGATCCAATTGAGCCTTAAGCTCATCCTTCTTTTGTTTATCCTTTATCATTCTTGACTTGGTTGTTGAAGCCACCACATCAATTAGGTTCATCTGCATATTCCTAGTGGGCCTTCCCAAGTTGACAGTACTCAACTGATAATCTGTTGGCTACATGTTCCCCACCTCCTCTTCTATCATTGGCATGGCACACTCAACAACAATCTCTCCTTTGTTCGTGAGTCTAGTAGAGTGTGGGATCTTGGTCTTCTTTTTAGGTCTCTCTTGTTCAATCTCCTTCATCATATCCTCCCAATTAAGAGGTTGTGAAGGTGTTATTGCCCTCTTCTGCAAGTCTAGTTTTAGCCAAGTGGGAGCACATGGAGCAGTAGTCATCATAGTAGAAGATGAAGTAATGGTAGAAGGTGGCTTCATATTTACCTGGGGTTGAGAATCACCCCTTGATTTCTCTTGCTGTTCTCGCACCACATGCATCTACACAAGCCTTTCAGCCTCTTCCCTATCTTTCTGTTCTTGTATCTTCTTATCTTCCTCTTCTTTCTTCAACCTCTCTTCCTCCAACCGATCTCTCTCCACTTTTTCTCTTTCCAATGTTTCTTTTTCTAATTTTTTCTTCCTCTAGAGCTTCCTTTTCCAGTTTTTCTTTCTCTAAAGCCTCTAGTCTTTCTCTCTTCAGTATTTCTACCTCCAAAGCCTTAAGCTTTTCTCCCTTTGCTTCTTCTGCTTGTTGTTTCTTAACCAGCTCTTCGGCCTCTCTTTCCTTTTGTAATTTTTCTGCTTCTCCTTCCTTTGGGTGAGCTTCCTCAGCAAGTTTTAACTTGGCAAACAAGATTTATCTCTCCCTCCAGTTTCTTGCCTTCTCTTCTTTATTGTCATGAAGCTTTTGTATTATTTCCAACTTTTCGTTTTCTTCTTTAACCTTGAGTTCATGTTCTTGTTGCCTTTTCTGTCTCTTTACTTCATCAACTGTTGTCTAGCTTTAACTTGTTTGGCTTTTAATTATTGTTGGTGTAGTATAGCATCAGCTTGTGCGTTGGCATCAATTTCCTTTTGTTTCTCTAAGGCTGTAGCCCTTGCATCAGAATCCCTTTTCACCTCTTCAAACAACATCCATTGATCTTCTTGTGTCAAAAATTGCTCGGTATCCTCCTCTAGAGGCATATTTTCTTGCATATCCTTTTTTGACTCAGTCTTATCTGAATCTATCCCAACATCATGAACCTCTACCCCTTTTCCTTTCATGGAATAGGCTATGTCGTAAAGAGTTTCCTTTTCCACCTCTTTACCTTGCCGCTTTGATATCGGGACTTGAGTAGAAGATTCTCCTAAGGCTGGTGTTGAAACAACTGATCCAATTTGAGCCTCTTCTTCTTGTGTTTCCGATTCATCACCTGCTACTTCAAGTTCTATCT
This sequence comes from Sequoiadendron giganteum, assembly GCA_007115665.2. Lineage (NCBI taxonomy): Eukaryota > Viridiplantae > Streptophyta > Pinopsida > Cupressales > Cupressaceae > Sequoiadendron > Sequoiadendron giganteum. The sequence goes on from CM021101.1 coordinate 144,611,833, forward strand.
CTTCGATGTCTGGAGGAAAGAACTCCAAAGGCTCTTTAGAAGGTTTCTTCCTTTTGATCCTCTTTTATCCCTTACCCTTTTTAGGGCTGGTCCTTGAGGAATATTGGTTATTACAACTAACCATTGCACACTCCTATCCAATATTGTCCTTCCAATCTGCTTAATATCAATGGTTTCCTCATTGTCCAAGTCAATTGGATCCAAACTCTTGGTGCCAATGTTCAAAGCTTCATAGGATGGATCCAATACAATTCCATCATCCACCAATGTGTCAAGAATGTTATATTTAACACCAAGCTCTGACATGAGTGAGAAAAATAATCTTTAATAATTCTTCTTTCTTAGATCATACTCATCTTGTCGGTCACTCTAGAAGTCTTCTAACAAATTGAAATGTTTGTCAAACACCGAAGGCAACAAGGCAGACATCTTATGCTTCAGGTAAAAATACTTATGAGTTGTGTATAAACCCAATTTCAACTGTATCAGCTCCCTGCAACCAACCTTTGCTCCTACCAGATGTGGACAGCCATACTCACCCAACTTCATGGGAAACTTGTGGCATCCTATCTTTGCTTTAAACCAAACCGAGCATTAACTCCAAGAGCCTGATATACAAATTCCATCAACACTATTCTGTTATTGCAACACCTTGGAAGCATATGTAGATGGCCTTCAAAACAAACTAACCTGAAATATGTGAATTTGGGGTATTGAATGTACCAACATCCCCATTCAGCAATGAATGCCATGGCTTCTTGACTCAACCGGTACCCTGCATCTCCATTCAATTGGTTGATGACTACATATATGAATGCATCATTGACTCTTCTAAAATTAGTCTCAGCAACCTGAAGAGACAACTGGTCATAATGCTCCCACACTTTCTTTTGTCCATCCAAGACTCCCATTATGCCCACTCTGTTCAAACCTGGGAAAATACCTAACCTTGTTGTTGCATACACAATGTAAGAAGTCATAAAGAAGTATTTAGTCTGCCTGATGCTATTCAGTTGATCATGAATAGCATTTGACACAATCATTAGCCAATCAAACTGTTGGGCTCCATTTAAGATTATCTGGATGAAAGGAAACATCCACTCCTCTAACCGAAATATATCTCTCTTCCCAAAAACTCTAGACAGCATCATGATTAAATTTGATACCTCCTTATAGAAATCTGCCCTCTTTGGCTGGTCTGCAAGCTTGCTTAGAGACTTCTTTTATGTCTTCAACCAATTTTTGTTCAAATGAGACTTATTGAAGTCCTTATACTTACTATATTTCTCCAAGGCCTCTGCCTCATCCAACTACACGAAGCTCTTAGGATCTGGGACATTAAATATATTTTGAAATGCCTGAGGAGTAAGATCAATAATCACATGGTTTTGGGAATCCATGCACTGTCTAGTCACAGGATTGTAGGTACTAGCTGCTATTAATATTAATTTTGGGAATTGGATTGACAAAGGAAACAAAGTGATATGAGCCAAACCAGACTCAACAATCCTCTTCATTCTAGGCATCACATCCTCATTGAATGTTTCAGCATATGCCTCCTCAAAGTTGTATTGGCCCAAGTTTGTGTCAGTGATGTCTGACCAATAGGATTCCACCTTGCTCACCTTCACAATAGGACTCCTATGATCATACCTCAAGGTATAAGGTAATTTTTTAGGCTTGATATTCTTTGGTTTAAGCATTTTCTTTGATGTTCCTATAGGCCGATTCCTTTGAGCAGCTTCTCCTGATGTTCTTGACATTTTCTAGCTTTCCTGCCACAAAACCCTTTATTTAGATCGTTGAATATCATCATAAAACATGCTTTAAAACCATACCTTTCATGTATACATCAAAGGTGGAACAAGGCATAAACATATTCTAAACAGTCTCTTTTAATACACTAACAGGATCAGAGTCGAAACTAGAATGGTAACTCTACTAACAAGAAGCGAGCTCGGAGTCAGAACCAGAACCGGAATCGGAACAGAAACGAACTTGGTTTTCCTCATATTTTCTATTTCATATTCTTATTTTGTTATGATTCTGCTTCCATCTAGGTTATCATTATTTTGAAGGAAGGCTTCTCACTATAAGCAGAGCCGGAGACGGGATGAAAATAGAGTCGATAACTTTTGAAAAACATAATTTTCCAAGTTCAAAATCGATTATGATCCCGCTTCCGCCCTAGTTGACCATGACATCATAAAAAACTTCATCAATTTAATGTAGAACTTCATGGTTTCAAACTAGGCGATTTTTAAAAGGACATGGGGCTAACCTAGAACTCAATAGAACCATCCCCATATGACCAAGGGTGAATGTATTCTTAGGACATCATTTTTAAACCTTTTAAATGCAATCACTGAGACACACAAAACCCTAATCTAGAAAACACAACAAAACTAGGGCACAGATTTAACCCCTCCTAATTTACCAGATTGAATGCATGACAAAATCCTAAGTAAAAACAAGATTCAACTATCCCTAACTCATTGTAAAGACATGAATGTAATCTACCTCACTATAAAAAAAAAATGCTAACTAAATCTATATTTAAAAACCTAACCCAACATGATGCGATCATGACAAAACGTGAAAGCAACCGTGCCCTAACTCACTATAAAACAAGAAACGCAACACAAAAAATCAAGAACAGCAAACAAAAAGAAATAATACACACACGCAAAACTTCAAGAGAGCGATCTTGTTCAAAGATCCAAATCAAACAATATGAACGAAGAACACGAAAGCAAAAACAAAGAAAAACGAGAGCAAAACCCTACCTCGAACGCAATACCTGGCTAACCTTCTGAATTTATTCACAACAATTATCTCCTTCTCCTTCAATCGATTTGCTCAAATGTACTCCACAACAGCTCTATTTCACTCTTCAAGTTTTTTAACAATGATAATAATGATACATTTAATCCTTAATGAAGGTAAAAATATGAATTCTTACCTACGCCAAGTTGTTGTCATTAATGCATTTAATGCAATCGGGTGGATTCAAAACTGAAAGAGAATGAACACTTCACTACAGTGCGACTTCAGTCAAAAAGTCAACGACCTAGAAAACGGCGAGGGCGGAATCGAAATGGAAACTGATTTGGAAACTTAAGGAATTTCCTAACTTCATTCTCATTCCGAGTCCGGGTCTGCTAACAAAGCACAAAACAAAACCAAACATAAAGAGTAAAACAAAAAACCAACATAATAAAACTTAACTCAAGGACTTAGACTAAAACCAAAAGTTCAAATAGTGGAGGCAGAGACGAGATTGATTTTGATTTCGCAATTTTCAATAAACACCAACTTAACATCCACTCTAGTTCCGGTAGAGACAAAACAAAAAAGATTTAAAAGAAAGACCGTCGGGATGGAAAAAAAAAACAAGTTTCAAAAGAACTTTCAGAACCCAATTCAGTTCCGGTTTTGATTCCGACAAAGAAGTTTAAGAAAAACAAAGTGTTGGAAAAACAAGAATCCTCACTTTGTTTGAAAAACAACTAACAAAAAAACAAACAAGGGGGACCCCTTTTGACCAAGGCAAAATATGAGGTGGTTATGCAAGGCATAACACTTACCTTGTCCTCTAGCTTCTCTTTTCACAATCAGTGCTTCCAGTTCTTCTAGCTCTCTATCTTCATCTTCAATCAATTTAATTTCTTCTTCATATTTGAATTTTTCCTGGAACTCTCTCCTAGATCATATCTCTGTTGGATTTTTTCTAATACAATAGGTTTGAATGAAAATTTTGTCTCAGGAGAAGATTCACCAAATTCACTCAACTCAAAAGCAGCAAGTTTTCCAATCAGCATGTCTCTTGTCACATTTTTTATTGTCGTGAGTTCTTCAATAGCATGAGCTTTTATGTTGTAATATGTAGGCACATATCTAAGTATTTTATCCACAATCTCATCTTCTTCCAAGACTCTACTGACACATCTAATGTCCATCACTAGTTCATTTATTTTTCTAGAAAAAGAAAAGATGTTTTCATCTTCACTCATCTTCATGTTATCCCACTTTACTTTTAGACTTTGTAGCTTAGAAACTTTTACTAGTGCATCTCCTTCATACAATGTTTCCAACTTTTTCCAGATCGCATGTGAAGTCTTCAATCCTATCACATTTATCATCTCTAAATTTGTCAAAGCACTCAACAACACTTCTATAGAATTTTCTTCCATGATCTCATCAACAGAGGAGGGACAATTCTGAGGAATAGTATATGCATTCTTTGTTATCTTCCAAAAAGACTCACCAATGCACTTCAAATGACACTCCATTCTGACTTTCCACATAGAGTAGTTTGTACCATTAAATCTAGGACTATCCTTCTTGTATGATGTCGTATTGAATCACCTCAAGCTTTTAGACTTCTTTAGAGGAACTAGTTCTGATATCAATTGCTTGTAGAAAAAGGATAGACAATTGAGAGGGGGGGTGAATCAATTGCTGAAGAAATTAAACTTATTCAAACTTAATCAACCTTTAATCTCATATCTGATAATTAATAGTGCAATCATAAATCAACATCACATCAGAAACACATGAACACCAAGATTTTTATACGTAAAAAACCCTCTTAGGGGAAAAACCATAGTGGATGTTAGTCCACAATATTATACCTTGTTAAAAGTATAATGAAGAATGAATAAAGAATGCACTTGCATTCAAGCACACTACCTAGAGATCACTACTCAAAGGGAAGGCTTATTTCCTTACATAACACAATTAGATTAAATCCATCTGACAAACATGAACTGAGCAATTAGCTTCTTCATAAGCCTAATTACAATTCCAGTTAGGCACAAATATACTTCACTCAACCTTCTTCACACTCTACCCTACATTCGGATGATTTGATCTTTATTCGCGCATAGCTTTGAACATACACCAAGCATACACCACATGCACACTGACAATCTCATACTCCTCAAATCAAGAAATAATCATTCTTATATATCTGCTACATACATTTTCATCAACCACTTTGTGGGCCACAAAGTAATGAATGAATTAAAAACTGTCGGTCTCAATACATGAATAAATCTTAATGTGCACCAACCTAAGTTGGTCACAACATAGTGAGGACCTAAATAAACATCTTTGAATATGCCAAGAAATAAAATATTAATCCCTAAGGATCCACAACACTCTACCACCATCATGTTGGCCAAGAACATGAGAAACTTAAACACACAATGAAAATTATTCAATCATGAACACATCGATCAATGTGAATGTACCACACTAATAGAGTATGATCTAGAATCATCATTGATCATCTTAGGAACATACGCAATAATTAAATTCACTAGAATTGCATTCTCTTCTTCTCAGAAACACTTGCTATAGTGATAGAATGACTATAGAAACAAAGCACTTAATAATTTTCCATAATCTTGATGTGTATCACTGAAACTTTTGGACAACATACTAGATAGGCTCGGCAAAAAACCCTTTCGTGTCTACCTTCTAATTATCAATGTATAGAAATTTCCATCACTCTTACCTTCTCAGCTTCAATATCTTTCTACACAATACATTTATTACAATTTTCCCAATCTCCTTGACATATACAGCTTTCAGAATCATCAAAGCTAATAGTGTTGACATCAATGATAACCACATATTAGCAACACAACCTCAACATCCAATACTTTTCATTTTCTAAAGATTCTAATTTAAATAATCTAGGAATTAATGCAGAAAATGAAAATAACTTAATGTTATCTAGAAGTACCATGAATTATATTTAAAATTTAGCCCAATCTATGTAAACTTAAAATTCAATGCAAAGTCATAGAATGAAACATAACTTGCAGATTTCAAATAATGTAATTGACTCATTATATTATGTAATGATTTGAAAATGACATGTTATAAAAGTGAAAATGTGCAATGCATGAAATGAGCTAATTTAGGCCAATTTTAATAAAATTCATGCTACAGAAACACAACCTAGTGATACAAAGAGATAATGGAAAAAAAAGCATAAAAATAGGGTTTTTAGTTCTATAAAGGATAGTTTCATAGGCCTAAAGGGACTAGGTCACCTAGGGTGGTGACTTAGTTCTCCTAGTGATTCGGGATTTTTGGATGGATTCAAGTGGTTTTGTATTGGGTGATGCAAACCTAAGATGAAAATGCAAAATTTTAGAATTTATTAATGTTCTAAGATGAAAAAAATGCAATCTATATGCACTTTTCACTAATGGAAATTTTGAAACCCTAGGATGCAACTTCACTATTGCAACATGCAATGAAATATAATACTAGGAAAATGATGGACTCCAAATCAAACAAGGGGGTAGGAAATTCGAGTTCTCCAAAATCTAATGAATATTTTAGCACCTTAATTCTTTCTTAAGCTTTTAGGGTTTTCCACCTAAAAGGAGAAATATGGGCCAAAATGCATGGGTTACATTAAAACATGGGTTAGGGGCTTAAAGTGATATGTGTGATGATCCCGTAAATTCTAGAAATGGAAAATAGAAACTAAATGCTAATGAAAAGCCTACGAAATGAAAATACACTAGAAAACATGTAAAGACATGCAAAATAACCTAGGAACCATAAATAAACAGCTACAAAAATTGATAGAAATGAATAGGTGCACTTGGAGGTTGAAGAGGGATGGCTTGGAGGTTTGGAATCCTGGAAAAAACTATTGCAAGAGCTACGAAGGACACTTACACCATTCTAGGTGACCTAGTCATTTTTCCATGAAAATCTTTCGGAACCCATTTCTGCCAAAAAGGTACTCATATCCACAAAAAACCCAAAAATTCTTGTATGGTGGTAGTGGTGACCTAGTCCCTTTCAGCCTTTCGAGAATTCTGAAAGTGGAATCTGGAGGTCTCATTCTGCACTTTCTACTTCTTTATGTACTTGGATCTGAAACTTTGATTCTCGACATGTAGGTGTCTTTTTTGTGTAGATTCTTAACCTCACCAACAAGGAGGTATCTTCAACAAGCTTTAAATCCAATCTTCAATGATCTCCAAGCTTCCAAGATACCTAAATTTGCAAACACACAAAGAAGGAAGAAGAAATTTTGATTGTTAGGGATTGGGGGTTTGCCTTGGTCAAACCCCTTTGTAGATAATCAAATCAAATGAAGAGACAAGATAATAAAGCATGAAATGTAAGACAAATGGACTTAGTACCTTGAAATTATGAGAGATCTTGAGTTGCAGTAAACATTCGGCCCTTGAATGCCTTAGAGATAGTGGGAGAGTGCTTGAAAAGATTGAGTGAGGAGAAAAATGAGATGGAAGAAGTGCAAAATGAGGGGGAAAACCCTTATTTATAGAAGTTGTGCCCTAATTTTCCTGAAATAAGAACATGCAAGCTAACCTTAGGGTTTTAGAAACAAAATATTGAAAGAATTTTAGGTTAAATTTGAAATTTTTCCACATGGGACTACGTCACCCAAGGTGATGACCTAGTCCACCTCGGTAATTTTCTTTGGTTTTGGGGGATTAAAGTATGATTATTGTTGCTTGTCAAGATTGATGCATGTGCATTAACGGATCATTATAGCATAAGAAAGTGTTGATTTGGTGATGAAAATCCTAGGAGAGTATGAAATTTTTTTAAAACACCTTACAACACTTCAACACAAGGCTTAGAAAGGGGTAAAAAGAGGCTAAAAAAGGTCCAAAATCCATAGGCGAGAGTCCAAATGAGTGAAAAGTGTCAAAGGCTACACTTTTTGGTGACATATTTAACCCCCACTTTAGTAAGAGGATGAACTTGCTTCAAACTCACACTAAAGTAGTCCAATGGAAATCGTGAAGAATGATAAAGATGAAGAAGGCAGTCAAACCCCCAGGATTCAAGATTCTAAGTCAAAAATACATTAATGCAGTTGACACATTCAAGGGTGAATAATTTGTGGCAAGACGAGATACATGAGTATGCAATGACAAGGATTAAAAGTGAGAACAACAAGGTCAAAAATATGCACTCACTCTCAAGCCACAGAACATCAAGTTGTTTGTGGGTTGAGTTGTCCCAAAGAATGTGAGAAACATGCACATGGTTGGTATGTACTCACACACACAAAGGTGGCTATGGGGAAAGACGTGTCACGGGTTGGGCTTCCCACTTAACCATACCAAATTTATACCTCATGATAACTTTGATAAGGTACCACAAAAGAAAATAGTTTGAAATGATATAAGGAATGTTCAAAGGGATATTTCTTTTGTTCATGTGATGTCTCATCTTAAGGAACATCATGCCTAATGTCACCAAGAGAGGAAAAGTGTAAATGAACTCATCTTGTATGCAAGAGAGGAAAAATGCAAATGTCTCATCTTGGGTAACATTGTGCATAATGTTTTCAAGAGAGGAGATCACAAGAGAAAGGAAATTGCACAATGAAATGTGAGTGTTGATGTATCCCCCCACTTTAAAGGATTTTATACACTTCGTTCTGTGAGCAATTTCTTTAAAGTAGAAGAGAAGGAACAAGACATGAGATCTTGTTTGGAAATCCCTATGTCGATTCATATGTTTCCCGAGAAGCTTCATCATGAAGAGGGGTGTATGTCATGTGCGAGTCAATCTTAAGACATGTCGTCAACATCCCAAGTTTTCTCTTCAATGTTCATGAAAGCTTAACAAGTAGTCAAAATAGGAAACGACAAGTGTTATATGAGAGAAAAGGCTAACTAACCCCTTGCACCGACTTAGTGCAAGACAAGAGTGAGTCGAGAAAGGTGTGATGAGATGCAAGGTAGAGTAAAAATCAGTATTGATTAGAGGAATGAGGAGCCTCCACATAAGGAAGAACACCAAAATCCTTAAGATGTATTTTTATACTCAAGGCCTTACACTCATTATTGTGATGACCATAAACTATGTGTTAAGCACAAAAAGAATGTTTGTTGTAACATTCCTTTCAAGTTTGCAAAGGGAGAGATATCAAGTTGTCTTTGAAGGAGTCTCAACAACATACCCTCTTGATCGAGGGGAGAAGATGTTCCTTTGGTTGGTAACAAGGAAGAATCTTTCTTAGTATAGGATTTCATACTTATGCAAGGTGCTAGAGATTGTTAGATTTTGTATACTCCTTTACAGGAGTGTGTAAAATCTAAATCATTAGTATTTTGTGAGATGGCATTAGCATTAAGCAAAGAAGCCTTTGAAGGCACTAAAAGGTTCAAGATCAGAATCGTGTACACTTTGTTGTTGAATATGTACATCTTATGATGAAGAGTGGAAGGAACTCCATTCATTGCATGGATCCAAGGTCTTCCCAAAATGAGATTAGATGAAACATCATTTGGTATAACATGGATTAGTGTGTCTAATGTGGCCATTCCAACTATAAGAGGAAAAGTGATTGTGAACTTTACTTCATGAACCACTAGCCTTTGTGGTTATCTTTCTTTCATGGCTTCACCATATTTTTTATCGCTTGCAACTTTTCGGTGTTTTTCACATGGCCTCCTATCAGAGGGTCCTTCCATTCCATATTGCTTTGCCTCTATCAAGTTTTGTGTGTGTGATGTGTGGCTTTCTTTGGCCATTTCCTGAGTTGGGCCCACCATGCAGTTCCTTTTGCTCGGCATTGCCCACGTGGCTTCCTCTCAGAGCTTTTCATTGGGGCATCACTTATTCTTTTTCCAGGCTCCATGTGCTCGATGCGTTGCATTTTCTTATGCACCGTTTATGTGGGAGTTGCTGCCTGTACAATTTTTCTCTTCTGCTATCATGTTTTATTCTTTGATGTCGTGTGTCCTCTGTTGTTGCATGGCCTTATGTTCTTTGTGGATGGGTTTGTTGGCATGCTATTAAGCGATCTTCTTGTTTTCTGACAGCTCGAGGTGATCTGGGACATCAATTTTTGGTTGAGGCATCTTTCTCATGTGGTTTTCAGGGGATGGGTTGGCTTATTTAAGCAGCCTTGTTTCTCTTTTATTAGTTTTTTGTGGGTATGTGCAGGATCATCATGGAAAAAATAGGCCCTTAAGTGGCAATAAAATTCAGAAAATCAGAGTTAGGCAACTTGACATAAAAATTTGAATAAATTATCTATGTTATTTCAAAAATATGTAAGAATAGAATTTGTAGGAAATTGAATGTAGTTTCTAAACCACTAGGTTTATTTAGAAAAAAAAAAAAAATCTATTTTGTGAAAATTTAAAATTTCAATGTAGTAGTACTTAAATTTCAAGGAAAAAATAAGAAGTAGGTGTCTGTCTGACCACCCGAACCACAATAAAATGATAATATTTTTTTATAATGTTTTAGATATAAGCAAAGGACTCATGTCCCGATGTGATGCATATTTTTTTGTATTTTTTTCCAAATAAATAATTAATTATGAATTTTTATTACAACTTTTAAAAAATATAAAAAATTGTACGTCTAACCACCTTAACTTGGTCAAAATTTCATGAAATTCTTTTTTTTTTAAATCCTATAGTATGCGAAGCATAGAATGTGATGCATATTTTGGATTCAAAAAATGTGATACTATTTAAAAGCTATAGAATTTTTTCAATTAGCCTATCAATCAGGAATTTCCTCATATTGGTGGAAATCTGAGAATATCCTTTAAAAACCCTTTTCGTTTCATCAATTTTGGGTTAAAAAAAGTCGCCAGCCACATGGGCCATCATATCACTTACATATCGTCACTTTTTGGCCCATAATGATCCTACACATACCTTTGTTAGATAGACTAAAAGCTTCTCGAGCACTCTGAATAGCCTTTGTAATTTATTTTATTGAGCTTGAAATCTGCAGATTATGCCAATCAATTCATCCTTTTTTGTTTTCATTCTTTTGATAAGATAGTTAAATTGTACATTTATTTTCAAATAACATATGAATGCCTATTCTTCAGCTTTTGTAATCTTCTACAGCTTAATAAATACAGATCATGTTTTGACTCTTCTGTGTTGGCAGAGGTTGTATTAGATTATGCTATGCAATTAAAAGATGTTCTTATATTTGAAGTGCTTTTGAGAAAATTTATTAACTAAATAGTAATTTATTGTTCGAGCCTCTGCCTTCAACATTGTGTTCAAGTAATTTTGTTCATGATTTGGTGCATCACCTTTAGTCTAGATTTAATATTTCCTATTATCTTTCTAACCATTTACCTCCCCCACTAAAAATAAATATCCGGATTCGATAAAATCCGAAGGTTACTTAGCTATGCGCACAATGTCCCCCAGTAGGTAAGTTTCCCTTAAGACTGTTGTCCCTTCCAAAATCTTGCATCAACAGTTTTTTTTTGGCATGCCCCAGTGGGACAGTGAACTTGCACATTTGCTTGATAATAGTGTGTATGAGCCATAGGCCTGTAACTAGGTCACAAACTACAAGATTCCTTGGCCTACTCATACCACCGTTCGTTTATGTTCGCCTGAGAGGTTGGAAAGGTAGTCCTTCACCTCCCCCTTCTCCTCCATCTCCTGCGCAAATGTTTGCTAGAAATTATGTAGCTTGGGACACTGATAGTCCTTTAGTAGTGCCTGTGCCTCCTCGAGTATGGGCTCCAATCCCCACTTCTTCTTTAAAATCTATTCCTAAGTTTTATGGAGATGAATCAAAGACTCCCACAGAGAATTTGCAAGATGTGGTGGACATTTGTCTAGTGCATGGTGTTACTAATGAAAATATAGCTCTAAGATTGCTTAGCACCTCTTTCTAAGGCAAGGCTTTGAACTAGTATCTCACTCTTCCGGATAATTCAATTGCTACTTGGGATGGCCTTGGAGACCCGTTCTATGAGTGTTTTTCAAATGCGGACGATAGGTCTTCACTATAGCATCAACTAGCTAGCATAAAGTGAGCTCCTCATGAAGGTCTACCTTACTTCAACGCGTGGTTTCATTTGACTTGGCAATGAGTTCCTATTAGTAGTCAGCTGCCTCTAGATTTGGCATTCATGTTCTAGTTTAAATCCATTAATGTTGATATTTCCATGGAGCTTCAAGCTCTTTGTGGAAATACTCTACCCAATGCTTAAGGTCTTTCTGTCACTGCGAAGAATAACCTTATTGCTACTGGAAAGCTAGTGCCAAGACCCATCATCCCATTGTTTCTTGAATTCAATGTTGCGAAAGTTGAAGCAACTTCAACCAAGATTCCGGCAACTCCTCCCTAGTCTATGTACGTGTACCCAAACGAAGTTGAGTGTGGCTCCAGTGCCTAACCCCCTAATGGCTAAGATGAATGAGATGAGAGAATAAATATGGACTATGACAAATGAATTGACTACCATGAAGCGAAAATAGTATAGCTATCAAAAGTCATCTTACCAAAATAATCAAGGCGAAAAATCTCCTTACTAGTAAAATCAGTGGTAAGATAGATCGTGCAGCAATAATCAAGCTTAGCTGAATAACCATGTTCTTTCAGTGACCTTGCCGATGCAGACTGTCCATCGTAGTTCAAGTAAAGAGCTAGTTGTAGTATAGAATAATTTAGTCAAAGACACTAATTCATGGTGTTTTCCTTGCAATGATGCACACATGCCTCGAAATTTTCCACAAGGGAATTTGCAACAGCATATTGCAGAGCAACGTAGCCAAGGCAATATCCTTGATCCTACAAAACCTATATATTCCTCTCAGCAAATGGATAATTCAATCCTCACTGCTCAAATGAAAGGAATGTATATAGAATAGGAGTTAGATATAGCTCTGAATCAAGTGCTCTATTCATGGATGGTAGGAGAGGAATTAGCCTTTCTATATGACATTCCTATGAATCAAGTGCCTTAGGTTCAATCAAATTTCAATATGTGTTCGAAGTGAAGACTCACCAAAGAATTCACATCTTTGTCGACTAATGGTCCATCTCAGTCAAACCCCAGTCTGTTGGTAGGCCCATCGTCAGTTCCACAGTAGTCTAAGGTGGTTTATCCCAGTTCTCTGAACCCACCCCCTCTAAAAGAAAAATCTCCTATGATCACCCCAATTGTTGTCAAACAGCCAGATGCACCCGCTGCTAGGCCGAAGGAGCAAGCAACCGTGACTCATCAATCACGAACGCAATTTAATGTGGTGGAACAATAAAAGAAATCCTCTGCCAATGTTTCTCTATGCGACATCCTGGCTAGTCTGGAGCAAAAGGTGCTATTACAGAAAGCATTATTGAGAGAAGATGTGAAGAAGCCTAGTCAGCCTAGTGAAGAAAAGACATCTAAGCCAGGCCTAGATAAAGTGCTAATGAGTCAACCGGAAGAAAAGCACAAAGCCAAAAAAGAGTGTAAGCCTAAACCTAAGTCTTTATTTCTAATGATTATCATTGGTGACAAGTTATTGCATAATTGTATGATCAACTTTTGTGCTAGCACCACTATCATGTCTAAGCAAGTAGTTGATGCTTTGGGGCTAAAATATGAGCCTCTTAACAAGGGATTCATGTAGCTAGATGGAAATAAAGTTGATATCATCACGGTAATCAAGGGATTTCTTATGACATTGTTTTTCTACCCTAGTATCATTGTGAACCAAGATACCGTACTCATTGATGTACCTCCTCTATTTGAGATATGTTTGTCCCGAGAGTTCACAACAAATGTTGGAGGATATCTACCACTAGATTGGTCACACCTGATCTTGAGAACCAAACATGGAGCTAAGATGAAGCTACTTCAGAAACTTTGCATCTTGAACATGTTGTTGATGACGGCTTGATCAACTTTGAAGCAACACATACTTCAATTACCCAGGAAGAGAGGTTCAATGTTAAATTTTTGGAGGAAGAATAAGCAACTAGCTCTCAGATAGAGAGTGAAGAAGCTCTGTTGAATGAGTTTATAGACATGGACCCTTTTGTAAATTATCATGCAATTGGGCTCGAAACCTATGTCATACATGATGGACAGATTATGTTGAGAGTTAGCAAAGAGTCTGGAGGCAAAACATCCTCAGAGTTATGGATTTCACACTTCGACGGAGCAAGATGCAGACTAGGAGTTGGAGCAAGAATATGTTTGACATCTTTGTCTGAAGAAAAGACCTTGAGGTCTTATCACTTCTAGCTCGCATGCTTGAATAACGAAGCAGAATATGAAGGTCTTGTCCATGGTTTAAGCCTTGCAGAACAAATGGGCACAAAGCAAATAAAGGTGTATGGAGATTCAGAATTGGTGGTCAACCAAATCCGTGGGCTTTCTGTTAGAAAGAATGTTTGTATGCGATCCAACTGGCACAGGGTTTGGGATCTTATTGAAGGCTTTGAGGCATTTAACATTCAGGCCATATCGAGGGAGAAGAACTCTGAAGCTGACCGAGTGGCAACTATCGGAGCTCAGTTTGAGCCAGCTTCTGAGCTGTTAAAAAATAAACATGTAGTGCAGGTAATTATATGGCATGTTGTTCTGAATAATGATCAAGACTGGAAAGTGTTTGATAGTGATGCTCATATTGCATCATTTCTCTAGCTATCTGGAGAATTTTCTGACCAATTGCAACCAAATATCGTCGAAGCCTATGGGGATCAAGTAATCCAATTGAAATCCAACAAGCTTCCCAGAGGCCTAGTTACTCTGGAGAGTCTCTTTGATTTTGTTGATGCAAGGAAACATAAAATGAAGTCGATTGCTGATGAAGGTGACTACATTGATTTGCATTTTAGTGAAGACAAAAAGATCAAGGTCGATAAGGGAGTATCTCTGAATAATAAAGATAGGCTAAAGAACTTCTGCGAGGAACATCCAAGCGTAGTAGCCTAGTCATATGATGATCTTAAGGGATATGATCTTGGGCTTATTCAACATACAATTGAGCTACTAGAAGGATCAAAGCCCATTTTTCAGAGATAAAGGCCTGTGAACTCGAAGATTGAGTCACTAATGTCACAAGAGCTAAATAAGTTGATTGCATCTCGGATAGTGTTTCTGATCAAGCATAGCACTTGGGTGTCTAACCTGGTGCCAGTCTGGAAGAAGAATGGTGATATACGACTATGTGTAGACTTTTGAGACTTAAATAGGGCATCCTTGAAGGATCATTACCCCCTCCCTTCTATGGAGGTAGTTCTACAAACCTTAGCTGGTTCTGAAATGTTTTCAATGTTAGATGGTTTTTTGGGTTACAATCAGATTCGTGTAAAGGAGGAAGACCAACACAAAACAACGTTCACCACAAAATGGGGAACATATGCATATGCTAAGATTCTCTTTGGACTTTCAAATTTCAAGGCCACTTTTCAAAGAGCTATGGATATTGCCTTTAAGGATTTAATACATAAGATTATACTTATCTATCTAGATGATCTGACAAGTTTTTCAAAATCTGTCGATGATCACTTTGATCATTTAGAACTTATCTTCCAGAAGTGCCAGGAATTCAGGATTTCTCTAAACTCGAAGAAATGTGTATTTGGGGTCCCTCAAGGGAAGCTATTGGGATATGATGTCTCAAAGGAGGGCATTGCTATTGATCCAGAATGAGTTGATGCAATCAGGGAGCTCCCCTTACCCGTTAACAAGAAAGGAGTGCAATATTTTCTAGGTAAGGTCAATTTCATCAATCGATTCATTGCAGACTTTGCAGGGATCATTTGGCCAATTACCTTAATGCTGAAAAAAGACTAGAATTTGAAGTGGATGGTAGAGGCCAAAAAATATTTTGAGCTTATAAAAGAGGTCATTTCTTCAACCCCTGTATTAATCAACCCGGACCTATCTAAGAATTTGATCATGTATGTTTTTGGTGGTGGCAACAGTATTGCCACTGTGCTTATGCAAAAGGATGATGAGGATAAAAAGGAATCCCATGTTGTTTTCTACTCACACACCTTAAAGGAGTATGAAGTGAAGTAAAATTTTGTAGAAAAGTAGGCCTTTGCTATTGTGAAAGGGTTTAAGAAGTTTTGGCACATGATATCATGTAATAAGGTGATTGATTGTGTACCACATCCTAGTGTGCAGGAATATATTATGGAAGGAGAGATCACCAAGAAAAGATCTAACTGGATTACCAAGATCCTGGAATATGATGTTGAGATTAGGCCTGTCAAGGGAAAAGGACCGTGCGAGTACCTCACCAAAAATAATGAACCAATGGCAGAGCTCGAAGTCTCAGAACCTGATTTACTAAATGAATAAAACTTCAAAGAAGATTGGTTGGAGGATGGGATAAACTTCATGCAAACAGAAAGGTATCTGACAAATCTCCCTTTGTTTAAGAGATATTTTTATCGATTACAAAATAGCAATTATGTTCTCTTAGAAGGAGTAATTTTCAAGAGAAATTTTATTGGTGTCTTGTTAAGATGTGTGAATGAGGAATAGGCCAAAAGAATATTAGATCAATATCACAACAGCCCAGCTAGAGGGCACTTTTCTGTGAGAAATACTACAATTAAAATCATATGTACTGGTTATTTCTGACCAACACTATTCAATGACTCATTTTCATTGGTAAATTATTGCAGTGAGTATCAATTCTATGTTAGAAAAAGGAAGAATGCTACCATGTTGCTAAGACCCATAGTAGTAGAGGAACCTTTTTCCCAATGGGGTCTTGACTTCATTGGTATGATTAACCCTTTTTCATTGGTCAGACACAGGTGGATATTGACTGTAACTAATTATTTCACTAGATGGGCACAGGCAGTGCCACTAAAAAATGCAACGGAAGTTGAGATTGTTAACTTCCTCGAGGAATTGGTAGCCAGATTTAGCCTACCTAAAACAATTATCTTTGATAATGCTAAGGCTTTTCTTGGCTCTAAGATGAGCCAGTTTGCATTGAAATATTGGGTTTTCTTGAAGACCTCTTCTAACTATTACCCTTAGGGGAATGGCCTTGTGGAATCCACAAATAAAAACCTCATCAAGTTAATCAAAAGGATAGGCTTGGAACATCAGAGGGAATGGAATAAGAACCTCTAAACAGTGTTGTGGGAAAACCGCATCACACCCAAGAAGATATTAAAGACATCTCCTTATGAGATGGTGTACGGGAAGGATGTATTGCTGCCTATTTCTATGGAAATCCTCGCTCTCCAATTGCTCAAATCTCTTGAAATCGAGTAGAACGGAGCTACGGAGGTATGGTTTTTTGAGTTACTAGAAGTACAAGAGAAAAGAGAGGATGCTCTCGAGGCGATGAATAGCCACCAACAGGTGGTGAACAAGTGGTTCAATAAAAAGACATCTGACCAGGAGCTACAATGCGGGGACTTGGTGCTCAAGTTCAACAAGCGTGGGAAAAAGGCTGGCCAACACAAAAAATTTAATAGTCTCTAAGAAGGGCCTTTCAAAATTGTTCAGTGTAAATAGTTTAACTCTTTCCAGTTAGAAGACATGAAAGGTAATGCTTTGGATATTCCAATTAATGGAATACAACTTAAAAAATTTAAACTGCTTGTGTAGTGGGTTTGTAAATTGTAAATATGTAATTATTTTTTCCTGCTTTAAGTTTTGATTTTTCTTAGTGCTTTTTGAAAACAATAAAAGTAGTGCAAGAAATTGAAATATAATGCAAAATAAGCCAAAATATGAAAAACTTGTATATTATATTATTTCTAGAATATTTACGTTAAATCCAATGAAGGCCAATGGTCATATATCAAAATATACATATATATGCACTAGGGAGGCAGAGGCTAGCAAAAAGGCAAAAAGAAAAATTGGGATTATCTTTGATCAATTCTCAACCAGAGGAAGGACCAACAATAGCAGCAGGCGGTGGTGCAAGGTGAGGGAACACCATTCTCTCAAAATCCTCGTACCACTACATGTTTTGAAAGGGTTCAATATGATATATCTGCATCAAAAAGTAACAACCAGCATGAACCTTGGAGTGATGTTCTTCGTGGGTCTCCATTTCAAAGCCCAATAGAAAGGGCCTAGTTGGCATAGGTCCTCCATGCAGCAATAGTCAAAGCAGGTTGCGAACATAAGGGACCCCATGATCAAATTCGATGGCCCGCACCACTTACTCCAATCCTCCAAGGTAACGCCTAGGGTAGACTCGCTTGGTCAGCGTCATAATTTTTCATTTGGAAACATTGATGTCCAGGAGCAAAGCGACAAAGTGAGAGTAGGTGTTCACCCTGTATTGGTCCTCGTATTCTATGCAGTCTTTTTCGAGGACCCATTTGATTGCCTTTACATATAATAGGTTTTTTACACTTGTTATACGCTTTAGGCACCTACACCTAATCTTTTCTAGAAATGTGGCCTGGGTCTTTTTGCAAACTAGTCTAATTGGCGTCTCCATAATTTCTTGCGACCCTAGATAGATAATGAAATTGATAAGATTAACTAGGGCCTACTAAGTGAGAATTTTGAAGGTAATTGTGATTAGTAGGGTTGCTAAGGGCCCTATTTATAGATTGTTTGGGGTTTGCTCGATGAGGCAAGCTATGATTACGTCAGAGGAAAATGGTGCTATGAAGCCTTGATAATCAGTGTTGCAGCATGTGAAGTGATGTTGATGATCAGGTATAGTTGCAACTTGCTATGTTCGAGTTTTCAAATTAAATAAAAAATAGGCCAAGTTTATGTATGAGGATTTTTCATCCCGATTGAATCAAGGAAAGTCTTTTGATAAGGCCATTGGGTTATGCGCCTGAATATGATTAAGAAATTAGTAAATGCAAAGGAGCTTGTGAAATTTATGGCAAAGCTTTCTTGGTGCGTTGTCTAAGAAAAATTAGGTGCCACCTCACATACAGTCAAGTCTCTTAAATTTGAAGAGTATTTTGGTAGGTTGGCGATCTCTTCACATGCACGAAAAAGCTAGTGGTGCATGTAGAAACTAAATGTGAAAGGTTGGCACGTACACTTGCTAAGTCATTTTTCATGAAAATCAAAAAGTAGGTTGGGCATGCAAAAGCCATTTATTGTGAGAATTTATCAAAGAGTGAAAATGGCTAAGTCATTCGCAAGCAAGAGAAAACATTTTCAAAAGCTAATACATTTGTAAAGGTCTGTGAAAGTTCTTACGAATATAGAGAAAATGGTTGAAATTACAAAAATTTCAACATAGGCCCTGGTCCTAAAGAGTATTAATGAGTGAATATTGATGGTGCATTGTGTAAAAATATATGGCCAAGAGTCTTATGCTACTCCAGGCATCCCAACAAAGCCATCCTGGCCCTTTACCAGTCAAGTGGACCAAAAAACAATGGGCATGATTTCTCCTAGAAATCAAGCCCTAGTATCAAAGGATTGGGATAATGATTTGGACCCTGACTTATGTCAGAAACCAAAGAGCTTGAGGTAGTTTGCATGCAAAAATATGAAGAAGATGTCAGACCTTTTACACAAACGTTTATGGAACTGTGGGTTTCCCCAGCACATGGTTCCTCTGGTGCATTATTGTTTAGAAATTGTAGCGGCATGCACAGCAAGCTTTCATCCCCAGATTGGAGTTATAAGTGACCCTAACTTGAGGGTGTAATTATTAGCCCCCAAGCCCTACAAGATATGTTATGCATCCTATTCGCCTCACTCAAGAATGTTGAAAATTTTGATATTCAAAGGATGCAAGAAAAGTGGGGAACGCTCTAGATGGCATGACAATTTTATCACACTGAGACTCCTCAATCGACAGATGTTTTAGCACCTCCCAGATTCCCAATTGCTCTGGGTGCTTTAAAATCGGGGTATTCTTCCATTTTTTCTATGTTGGCGTTGGTTTCTTGGTTGGATACAGACAAGGGGGTCTTCAAATTCCAAATGTGTCATAACTTTATATTGAGGAAGAACAATACACCTCCGTTTATGGAATTCACGAAGGTTATAATTAATGGAATGGTCCAACAGCTATAGGAATTTGGGGTTGGTTCTAGGTTCAGGTATTTTTCTTTCCTGATCTACATGATTTTGCATTAGAATCTTGATTATTTCAATCAGTTCATGGCCCTAGCCGTCTTTGATGAAAGTGGCACGAGGAAGCCAATTTCACCATGGACTCTCGTCCTGTCAAAAAATTTCAATTATTATTCATTTTCAGACTCAGTCCTAGCTCTGACTTTGCAGGCTTTGGATGGGTTTGGGAGCAGCATGTCTGTGTGATTGTCACCAAGACATAAATCATGGTTGGGAATCCTCTTTTCGCCTTGTGATTGGTTCTTTGGTGCAGATTTCACTTTGCTCGCTATGCGAGGTTTTTTTCAGGAACCTTTCCGACTCCCACACATTCTTTTTGACAGAGTGTTGGCCTTGGAGGCATTACGACAGCTATGCAATATTGAGAATGACTACTAGGGAGGAAGGCATTTAACTTCCTATTTGAAGTTGTCGGTCATGTTCGGCTCTGTATCGCTGGTAAAGAAAAGGGACTTTGAAGGTTAACACCTCGAAGATTTTTTACTCTAAGTTGGGTCATCTTGGGCTAGTGGTTATCAATGACACATGGCGATACAACCCAGAAAATAATCTATCGGAGGTTGGCATAAAAATTCAACATCAACCTTAGCCATTCTGGGACCCTCAGAGAAATGTTGAACAGGGGAATTTGAAATTTTATGTAGGCCTTCAATATTTTCCTACTAAAGAGGGTTGACCACTATGGCTGAACTTTCACCATGTTGTCGGAAAGCCCAACCAAAATTAGAAGATGAGCCTATACTTGTGTAGCGAGTTGAATAAGCTCAGATGGAAGCCCAAAAGAATTAGAGACTTCTGGATGTATAGGCAGGAGATAAAATGACAAGTGGGCTATTCTAGGATGTGGACTCGGATGACAAGTTTGATGATATCTGGGTTCATGAACACCCTGATAGTGATAATTCTCAGAACCCTTCAAAGTCTGAGAAGTTCTATGAGCGAAGAGGTGCAGCCAGAGAACCCAATGAGGAGGTAACCCAAAGACCCCCTGTCACTGAAAAATTTCTAACACGTGAGGCAACTGTTAGTGCACAACATGCACAACTAGAGGACTCTTCTAATACACAAACGTTGGAGCCCTATAGCTCCTCTAGATTCGGTAGGAAGAGGCCAATGAGTTCCAGTTGTGGACCAAGGGTGGTTGTGAACCTTGAGGATTCACTAGAGGAGAAGCGATCGCAAACGAGAGAGTTCATTGAGGGGGAGAAGTCATAGCATGCATAAGCAGTGACATCAGTTGTAGTGCTTCAATAACCTTAAGAAATATTTCCTCCCTCTTCTCTCTCTACTATGTATTTGGTCTCCTCTTCGTCTACCCCTACTTTTTCATCTGCACCAGCTTTTTCTATCGCTAGATATCCTAGGCAGTCAATTTTTTTTCCTCCTGGGTTTCCCTTTCCATCTCCTACTTTACCTTTCACTACTAAAACACAAATGGTGGCCCATCCTGACCTTATGAGCTAGCAGTTTTCATCCCCAAGGCTCATCCTTTTCCCCTGCCATGTTTTCATCTTCTTTGAGTCGCCAATTCATTCCACCCTTCTCCCTAGTAGTTATAACTAGACCTAGCAAGTCCAGCGATGCCCTAAGTACGCTTTCTTTCTTGCTACCAGTCCCTTGGTATTTTCCTTTTGCTGGTGGACTAGGTATTTCTTCCCAGGAATATTTTTTGCAGGTGGATGCACACAAAAGCACCCACACAAGATGATTCAAAAAATAAGAGAAAAGGATGCGGGCAAATAGGCAGAGCCTCTTTTGCAAACGGTATTCTACGAGAGTTAGAATTCACTGATGTTTGCAAAGATCACCCCCAATGTGATCAAACCAATCAGAGAAATGTTGTCAAGTGATTACTCTGTCAACACCATTGGGTTGGACTTGCAGTAGGCTCATCTGCAGGATAAAGTTGAGCTAATGTAGGAAACTCAAAGGGTAGTGACTACTGACTTCCTCAAGCTCAATCACCAAGCAAGGAAAAAGAAGGAGAAATTGAAAGAGTTGAAAGGAAAGGTTGATATTTGGGAAAACAAGTATAAGGCCCAGGAAAATGAGATTGATCGCCTACACAAGCATGTAGTAGAGTGTAGAGCCAAATTGAATCAAATTATTAGTGACATGCAGGCAAAATTTTCTGGCTTAACTCAGCGAGGCCTCCCATCGCCCTTCATCATTGATCAAGCGATAGCAAGTATCAAGCACATAATCACTAGGATCGAGGAGAAGAAGCAGGACCTCTCTATTTTCCAATATTTTGATCGGTCTCTGACTACCGAAAATATCAAAGGTATCATGCATCAGTTGGTACAACTCTTTTTCTAGCTTGAATTAGAGGCGAAGGTATCTAGCAGATTGACTTTTAATGAAAGCATCAATCTCAAATTGGCGCATGAAAATCTGTGAGACCTCTCCGCACTATCGAATGAGGTTTGGACCAGCCTACAAGTTGCCCTCTCTAAGCTATGAGCGATAAGGGGATGTTGAACCAAGGTTTTTGGGGTTCTTCATTCCATGGGTGAAATGTCCCTATGAGTCACCAAACTCTCAACTTTATTTCACAAACCGCTAGCCTTTGTGGTTATCTTTCATTCGTGGCTTTGTCGTATCTTTTATCACTCGCAACTTTTTTTTGTTTGCCACGTGGCCTCCTATCGGAGGTTCCTATCATTCAGTATCACTTTGCCTCTGCCGAGTTCCATGTGTGTGACGTGTGGCTTTCTCTGGTCATTTCCCAAGTTGGGCCTACCATGCAGTTACTTTTTCTCGACGTCTCCCACATGGCTTCCTCTCGGAGATTTTTTTTGGGGTGTCACTTATTCTTTTTCCAGGCTCTATGTGCTCAACGCATGGCGTTTTCTTGTGTGCCGGTTATGTGGGAGTTGTCATCTGTGCCATTTTTTCTCTTCTGCTATCGTGTTTTCTTCTTTGGTGTTGTGTGTCCTCTACAGCTACTGCATGGCCTTGTGTTCTCTGTGGATGGGTATTATGGTGCACTACTGAGCAATCTTCTTATTTGGTGATAGCTTGAGGTGACCTAGTACATTGATTTTTTGCTCAGGCATCTTTCTCATGTGGTTTTCAGGCGGTCGGTTGGCTTATTTAAGGAGCCTTGTTTCTCTTTTATTAGGTTGTTGTTAGATAGACTAAAAACTTCACAAGCACTGGGAATAGCCTTTGTAATATTTTATTGAACATGAAATCTACAGACTGTGCCAATCAATTTGGCCTTTTCTATTTTTCAAGATTTTGATAAGATAGTTAAATTGTATGCTTATTTTCCTATAACATATGAATGATTGTTCTTTAGCTTTTCTATTCTTCTACAACTTAATAAATACACATCATGTTTTGAATCCTCTGTGTTGGCCGAGGTTGTATTAGATTATGCTATGCAATTAAAAGATGTTCTTATGTTTGGAGTGATTTTGAGAAAATTTATTAACTAGACAACAATTTACTTTTCGAGCCTCTGCCTTCAGCACTGTGCTCAGGTAATTTCGTTCATGATTTGGCACATCACCTTTAGTCTAGATTTAATATTTTATGTTATCTTTCTAACCCTTTACCTCCCCCACTAAAAATGAAGAGTTGGTTCGATAAAATTCGGAGCTCACTTAGCTAAGCGTGCAATGTTCCCTAGTAGCTAATTTTCCCATAAGACTATTGTCCCTTGCAAAATCTTGCATCAACAATGATCACACCAAGCGACTTTTGACCTTTACTGTCAAATCCACTAAGAGATAAAGTGGTAGGTTGAATGGTTAATTTATCAATATGGAGCCTATCCAAAAGATTGACACTACACACATTAACAATAGAGAAATTGTCAACAAGGCTTCACTTGATCACTATGCATTTGCATTGAGATATGATCATAAAATCTTTGACTTATTTTTGCACTTCCAAAGGAGGGAGATCACTTTCATGGAAAATAATGTCAATGGTCAAGCCTTGAATCATAGTTGATATGTCATTAGTTTGTGCATTAGAAGGGATAGGATTCTTTTGTAAGGAATGTTATATCATGATGTGATAGTGATGGGAGGCTTCAATAAGGTCCCATAAAGATATTTTAGTAGGAGTATTCATTAGTTGGTCAACAAGGTCATACTCCCTAAGAAGTGAATTGAGGCGAGGGGTGGCAAGTAAGATGGGAGGTGATGACGGTAAGGGTGGTGAGGTTAGTTGTTGGGATTGTGGGTTGTTTAGAGTGTAATATGTATGGGCAATGGTATCTTGACTCAGTTTCTACAATACATTATGTTGGGGTAGGTAGAGGGTAAATTCAGGTTTAGGTTTGCTAGAAGGGGGATAGAAGATGAGTTGAGGTTGAATAATATTAGCATCCCCTTGGGAATGAGAATCAATTTTATCCTTTTCTTGCATCATTTTGTTCACCCTAGGAGGAGAGATTGTAGGAGAACTACAAGCCTCATGTTCTTGATATTCAAGGATTGGTTCTTCTAAAAGGACTTTGTCAAGAGTAGAGGAATGATCAATAATGGGATTAATAAGGGTGGGAGGATTAGGAGAGGGGTCTAATTTATTGTCAAAGGTCCCATTCTCTTATGACATACTATCTACCCTAGTATGTTGTGAATGCAAAAGTGAAAATGTGCAATGCATAAAATGAGCTAATTTAGGCCAATTTTAATGAAATGTCTGCTAAAACACAACCCAGTAATATAGAGAGATAATAACACAAAACATAAGCATAAAAACAAGGTTTTCAACTCTTTAAAGGACCATTTCATAGGCCTAAAGGGACTAGGTTTCCCAGGGTGGCTACTTAGTCCTCCTAGTGATTTTTTATAGAATTTTCAATATTTTTGGATGGATTCGGGTGGTATTTGTATTGGGTGATGCAAACCTAAGATGAAAATAAAAAAAAATTAGAAATTATTAATGTTCTAAGATGCAAAAAATGCAATCTATATGCACTTTTCACTAATGCAAATTTTGAAACCATAGAATGCAACCTCACTAATACAACATGCAATGCAAGGAAATTCTAGGACAATGATGGACTCCACATCAGACAAGAAGGGGGTAGGAAAGTCGGGTTCACCAAAATGTAACAAAGATTTTGGCACCTTAATGCTTTCTTATGCTTCTACCTGATTTTTCACCTAAAAGGAGAAAGATGGGACAAAATGCATGGGTTACATTCAAAGAGGGATTAGGTGCTTAAGTTGATATGTGTGATGATTCCCTAAATGCTAGAAATGGAAAATAGAAACTAAATGCTAATGAAAAACCTAGGAAATGCAACTATGTTGGAAAACACATAGAGACATGCAAAATAACCTAGGAAACATAAACAAATAGCTAAATAAATGGACAGAAATGAAGATGTGCAACTGGAGGCTAAAGAGGAATAGCTTGGAGGACTGGAATCTTGGATAAAAAAATACAAGAGCTAAGAAGGACACTTACGCCATTATGGGCGACCTAGTCCTTTTTTCTATGAATATATGTCAGAACCCATTTCTACCGAAAGAGTACTCAGATCTATAGAAAACCAGAAAATTATTGTATGGTGGGACAAGGTTGCCACTAATGGTGACCCGGTCCCTTTCAGCCTTTTGGGAAATATGAAAGTGGAATCCGGACGTCTTGGTCTGCACTTTCTACTTCTTGAGGTACCCAGATGTGAAACTTTGATTCTCAACCTGTAGGTATCATTTTGTGTAGATTTTTAACCTAACCAAAAAATATGTGTCTTCAACAAGCTTTAAATTCAATCTTAAATGATCTCCAAGCTTCCAAGATACCTAAATTTTCAAACACACAAAGAAGGATGAGGATCAGTTTGGCACGCATGATCTAAAAATGACATGTTGTGAATGCAAAAGTGAAAATGTGCAATGCATTAAATCAGGTAACTTAGGCCAATTTTAATGAAATGCATGCTACAAAAATACAACCCAGTGATATAGAGAGATAATAACACAAAACAAAAGCATAAAAAAAAGGTTTTCAACTCTTTAAAGGACAATTTCACAAGCCTAAAGGGACTAGGTTGCCCAGGGTGGCTACTTAGTCCTCCTAGTATTTTTTTCAGAATTTTCAATATTTTTGGATGGATTCGGGTGGTTTTTGTATTGGGTGATGCAGACCTAAGATGAAAATGAAAAATTTTAGAAATGATTAATGTTCTAAGATGCAAAAAACGCAATCTATATGCACTTTTCACTAATGCAAATTTTGAAACTCTAGAATGCAACATGCAATGCAAGGAAATTCTAGGACAATAATGAACTCCAAATTAGACAAGAAGGGTGTAGGAAAGTCGGGTTCACCAAAATGTAACAAATATTTTGGCACCTTAATGCTTTCTTACGCTTCTAGGGTTTTTCACCTAAAAGGAGAAAGATGGGCCAAAATGCATGGGTTACATTCAAAGAGGGATTAGGTGCTTAAATTGATATGTGTGATGATTCCCTAAATGATAGGAATGGAAAATAGAAACTAAATGCTAATGAAAAACCTAGGAAATGCAACTATGTTGGAAAACACATAGAGACATGCAAAATAACCTAGAAACATAAACAAACAGCTACATAATTGGACAAAAATGAAGAGGTGCACCTAGAGGCTAAAGAGGAATAGCTTGGAGGTTTGGAATCTTGGAAAAATCTATTACAAGAGCTAAGAAGGACATTTACGCCATTCTAGGTGACATAGTCCTTTTTTCTATGAATATATGTCGATACACATTTCTATCGAAAGGGTACGAGAAAATCTACAAAAAACCTGAAAATTCTTGTATGGTGAGACAAGGTTATCACTAATGGCGACCTACTCTCTTTCAAGCTTTCGAGAAAGCTGAAAGTGGAATTTGGATGTCTTGGTCTGCACTTTCTACTTCTTGAGGTACTCGGATGTAAAACTTTGATTCTCGACTTGTAGGTATCTTTTTGTGTAGATTTTTAACCTAACCAAAAACTATGTGTCTTCAACAATCTTTAAATCCAATATTCAATGATCTTTAAGCTTCCAAGATACCTAAATTTGCAAACATGCAAAGAAGGATGAGGATCAGTTTGGCATGCATGATCTAAAAATGACATGTTGTGAATGCAAAAGTAAAAATGTGCAATGCATGAAATGAGCTAATTTAGGCCAATTTTAATGAAATGCATGTTAAAAAAACATAACCCAATCATATAGAGAGATAATAACACAAAACATAAGCATAAAAACAAGGTTTTCAACTCTTTAAAGGATAGTTTCATAGGCCTAAAGGGACTAGATTGCCCAGGGTGGATACTTAGTCCTCCTAGTGATTTTTTTCAGAATTTTCAATAATTTTGAATGGATTCAGGAGGTTTTTGTATTGGGTGATGCAGACCTAAGATGAAAATGCAAAATTTTAGAAATGATTAATGTTCTAAGATGCAAAAAAAGCAATCTATATGCACTTTTCACTAATGCAAATTTTGAAACCCTAGAATGCAACCTCACTAATGCAACATGCAATGCAAGGAAATTCTAGGAAAATGATAGACTCTAAATTAGACAAGAAGGGGGTGGGAAAGTCAGATTCACCAAAATGTAACAAATATTTTGGCACCTTAATGCTCTCTTACACTTCTAGGGTTTTTCACCTAAAAGGAGAAAGATGGGCCAAAATGCATGGGTTACATTCAAAGAGGGATTAGGTGCTTAAAGCGATATGTTTGAGGATTCCCTAAATGCTAATGAAAAACCTAGGAAATGCAACTATGTTGGAAAACACATAGAGACATGCAAAATAACCTAGGAAACATAAACAAACAGCTACATAAATGGAAAGAAATGAAGAGTTACACCTGGAGGCTAAAGAGGAATAGCTTGGAGGTCTGGAATCTTGGAAAAATCTGTTACAAGAGCTAAGAAGACACTTACGCCATTCTGGGCGACCTAGTCCTTTTTTCTATGAATATATGTCGATACCCATTTATGTCGAAAGGGTATGAGAAAATCTACATAAAACCTAAAAATTCTTGTATGGTGGGACAAGGTTGCCACTAATGGTGACCTACTTCTTTTGGGGGAGGAGATCATGAGCTCAGTAGAGCGTTGGAAAATGAATGTCGATATAGCGGCTCGATTCCCTTCCTCACTCTTGGACTTGGAAGTGCCAAAGGCAGTGGTTTTGTTTATGGCTCAAAATCTTGTCTTGTTGAGCCTATTGGAGGGGCGCCATGGATGTGGTGATTATGGCAGAATTGGGTGTGGGGATTCCTCGGCCTCATGACTTGCATTGAATTTTTCTA
The DNA here is from genome assembly GCA_007115665.2 of Sequoiadendron giganteum. Taxonomy (NCBI): domain Eukaryota; kingdom Viridiplantae; phylum Streptophyta; class Pinopsida; order Cupressales; family Cupressaceae; genus Sequoiadendron; species Sequoiadendron giganteum. Next base: position 144,639,925 of record CM021101.1, read on the forward strand.
CTTGGTGTAAGGGTTATGGGATATCCTTTCAACTTGGATATCAAAGGTGAGGCATTGCAGCATCATCAGGACCAGGTTCATTGTGGATTAATCTTCTTGAAGCATCACTTGTATTTGGAACCGTCGAGAGGGGTGGATTGGCGAAGAATCTTTAGGGATTTGTTGCTAGCTAAGGGTGTGATTGTGGAGGAGTAATGGTATTTTTGGGTTTGATGTTCTATCTTATGTTTAGTTTTTCTTGGGTATTTGAATGGGGCCTACTGGGAGTTAAGTTTGAATTACATGTATGGGGATGTTTGGTAGACTGTGGGTTGGGCTTTTTGGTGCATTTGGTGTTCGTAGCTTGCATTTGATCTTGGGTAGTCTGGTCGAGGGATATGGGGTGGTTTATGACATACTAGAATGTAAAATATTTTTGCAAAATCACAAATATATTTACAATAGAAAAATAAAAACTATCACACATATCTTTTAAAAAAATCCATGTGAAAGACAACAATAAATATCATTTTAAAAAAATATATTATTTTAAAGATTTTTTATAATCATGTATAATTGTAATATAATTTCTATATAAATAATAACGATACTTAAAGAAAACAATATCTTTATACATAATTTTTTCTGAAAACAAATAATAGAAAATAAATTACCCAAAACCTTTAACCACTTAACAGCTCGACTACTGTCCCTCTCCCCTAAAGGTATCAAATGCCCTATCTATTTGTCAATCATATTGCCCGTTCATGTTTGTTAAAGGTAACGTATGCTTCTTTGTGAGTGTACATAGGGAGCAGTCGAAATACCTGCCATTACCGTAACGCTTCACTGGGAAAGCGATATAAGTTACCAGACGCTTCGCCTCCCATTTCTTTCCACTATATAGACATCATCGCAGCCAGAAGCAAATAGTCCGCTTTCAGCAGCTTGCTTTGGTAGGTTAAATTGCAGTTTTTGTAAGTTATTTAGTTCCCCTTTTTAAGGTAAGATTGTTAAGACTGGTTATGTTTTAGGGTTTTTCTGTTTGCAGTGAGTCAGACGAGGAGGTTGATAGTATTCCAGAATGTCTTCAGCACAGTTAAATGGGGGTAGGAGAGGTGGGGTGATGATGGATCCATTCAACCTTGATGTGTTTGACCCACTGGCTCTGTGGGGCCTCAATCCTACAGTCCCTATTCATGTTCTTGTAGACTGGCTTGAAACTGATCATACCCACATCTTCAAAGTTAATTTGCCTGGTATTGTTAATTAATTCATGTGGGTTTTAATAAGTTGATAATTTAGATGGTATTTTTTCAATTGTACAATGATGTTTTTAAGATTTGGTTGTGTAATTTTCAGATATTTTTGAAGAATTCATATCAATTCTTTTTATTTGATTCTGATAATTTTGTTTTCGAAGGTTTGAGCAAAGACGATGTGAAAGTTCAAGCGGAAGAGGGACATGTTATGCATATAAGTGGAGAGTGTAAGAAGGATGAGGTAGACAAGAATGACAAGTGGCGTTTTATAGAAAGACCACATGGCACTTTCTCTCGTCGCTTCTGCCTACCGGAGAATGCTATGTTGGATCAAATGAAGGCCAACATGACAAATGGGGTGCTGACTCTGACAGTTCCTAAGATAGCTGGGAGTAAGCCCAAGGTCATGTCAATCGACATATCTGAAAATTAACTTCACACTTATTGAATGGTTTTGTGTGGGAAATAAAGCATAGAGGGAAATGTTCTCTGATGCAATAAAGCAAAATTTCAGCTATTTCAATATATGAAATAAAAACTACTTATTTTGATAGAGATCTTTAGTCTTTTATATATAGTTTATTGCTTCTAGATATCTGGTTCGATGTATCAACCAGCACAGAGAATTTAAATTTGAGAAACAGACCATAGATCTTAAATTGCTACAATTTTACTTTAATTTCTTAGACTGTCCATAGTTTCTAATTTTATTTTGTTGAATGTTAAATTTGTAATTTATGACAATTTCTTTGATCTAAAAGATTTAACACAAATTTATTTAATTTTATCTTTTTTGAAAAAAATTGATTCGTCTTATTTTCCTTTTTAATAGTTTATATTTTTTATGTTTTTATTTCTCTTGAATATATAAACATATATTTCACTTTAATATATTGTCTTTATATTTATTTTTTGTGTTCTTATAAATTGAAATTTTTATACAACTTATTTTTTGACAAAGATCATCCTATGAATTTTTGATGTAAAGTTGAGAAAATTATATCTTATATTACTACAAGATCTAATCTATTTTCTCATTATGTCATATATTTCTACATGATAATTCTAATTTTCTAAAAAGTTTGTCCAAACAAAAATCTAAGTTGTTTTATCAAAAATTGATTGTGCTTACCTTCTTTTGTAATAGCACATATTTTCTATTGCTTTCATTTCTCCTTTGTCCCATAAATATATTTAGACATTATTGTATTGCCTTCCTAAAAAAAAATACTTAGACAATAATTATTAGTTTGTCTTTCACTAATCCTTAGGTCCATTTGTGTTTATTTGATCTATTAAATGATAAAAGTCTAAATCTACCTTTTTATTGAAGGCTATGAATCTATTATGCATGCATATAATGTACTTATAAAACTATTTTTTATGGATAAAAGACTCTAAAATCTAACTTCAACATTAATGTTCTTAATCATATAATATGTATTTTTCAATGTGAGCAGTTGGTAAGAGTTTTTATTTATATTTTTATTTGTTTCTTGTAAATGATATCCTATGGAACATATTTCACAACATTGAAATATGTTCCTTATATTTTTATTTGTTTCTTATAAATGATATCCTATGGAACATATTTCACAACATTAAAATATGGATAAAGACTCTAAAATCTAACTTCAACATTACTGTTCTTAATCATATAATATGTACTTTTCAATATGAGGAGTTCGTAAGAGTTTTTATTTTTATTTTTATTTTTAAAGTCTTATATCCTATGGATAAAAGACTCTAAAATCTAACTTCAACATTAATGTTCTTAATCATATAATATTTACTTTTCAATGTGAGGAGTTGGTAAGATTTTCTATTTTTATTTTTATTTTTATTTGTTTCTTATAATTTTTCTAATTTTTCTCGTGAATACCCTTAGGATGCTCAATTTCTCAATAATTAATTTCATTAGGATTTCAAATGATGAAAGACTTATATTTATATGTAGTTCTTTAATTTAACGTAAATTAATTATCAATAGCCAACAAATGACTTTGGATTTCTAATGTTAAAATTTTAACACTAACATATTTGAATTGGGCCAAAATAGGCTAGATAGGGGTACTAGGTGCCCTATTCTAGACCTATTGTGGGGCCTTAAGCATTGGTAACTAATTCTTAATCATATAATATGTACTTTTCAATGTCAAGAATTGGTAAGAGTTTTTATTTATATTTTTATTTGTTTCTTATAAATGATATCAATATATGAATGCACATTGACATATTGCCTTCCTAAAGAAAAAATACTTAGACAATAATTATTAGTTTGTCTTTCACTAATCCTTAGGTCCATTTGTGTTTATTTGATCTATTAAACGATAAAATTCTAAATCTATCTTTTTATTGAAGGCTATGAATCTATTATGCATGCATATAATGTACTCATAAAATATTTTTTATGGATAAAAGACTCTAAAATCTAACTTCAACATTAATGTTCTTAATCATATAATATGTACTTTTCAATGTGACGAGTTGGTAAGAGTTTTTATTTTTGTTTTTATTTGTTTCTTATAAATGATATTAATATATGAATGCACTTTAAATATTTCATGGATTGTCTTAAAATAATATTTTATCATTTTAATTATTATTCTTTCCTTCTAATGAAAGTTTGAAAAATTATGAGGAATGTTGCTTGTTGATAGAAAGTTCAGTTATATTATTATGAATCATAAAATAAAAATTAATATTAAAATCATATACAAGTTATGTTTGCATATTTGATAGATTACTAATTATTCTATAAAAAATTGATGAAAGATTTTATATTATTCACAAAGAAATTTTAGCTACTCAAGCACAAGCCTTTAGATTGAAACCTATTTAACTAAGAGCCAAAGACTAAGGATTATTGTACTAATTTCATAGAATATGATTTTAATAAAAATTAGGTGTTGATGGATATTGTGAAAGAAATTTTAATATAAATTAAGCATTGATCAATATAATGAAACAAGTTTAACTTTTAAAAATATTTAAACATTATTGCGTTCTTATTTGTAGAGTATAATTCTTATGGTATCATTTCTCCTCTCCTACTCTTCCTAATAAGATAATGGAATGATTGTGTTTCTTGTAACTCAAGAATCTAATTTTTATAAACAAATTTTACTGAGAAGTATTTTTTTTACATAAAGAACTACTATGTTATCATTGAAATTATAATTTTTTTTCTCAAAACTTAAAAGTTTGAACTTGTATTTACAAATTTACCCTTTTATAGGAACTATATTCTATATAAAAATTACAAACCATTTTGACAACTGATGCTTTCCCCCAATTTTGATTATATTTCAATGTATGTAGCTTTGAATCACTATGCTATTTTTAACAATTTGGTCCCCATCATTGAGATATTATACTGGCAACTTTTAATGTCTATTGAATCTTTATTATTTAAATTTTTTTATTTTTTAATCATATTTCAATCATCCAATTTTTTTTATTAATCAATGGAAAATGATGGTGTGATTAAGGAAAAAGGTTGGTACAATTACTAATAAAATTATACACAATTAATGACAAAAGCTAGTAGGATAAAAAAAGTGGTGTGTGAATTACGCAGTTCATGTTAGTTTTATTAATTAATATCTCTATAATTAAAATCAAATGTAAATATATTTAACAATGAACTCTATATATGACTATAGACTTGAATAAACTATTATGATCATGTATAATTTTATTAAGAGTTTATACTACTAAAAAAAGGCACGTGTTTTATTTATCCCACATCATTGGGTCAAATTGCATCAATGGCTAGTGGGGTTTGAAGGACAAAATAAATATGGTTAGAGCAAGAGGTAACACCATTGGCTACAAAATGTTCATCTTAGTTGAGATATTTCACAATAGTTTCACTTTATCTAAAAGACTCAATTATTATTTTTGTCACTCATAATAATTTAAAATTTTATTTAAATGTCCAAAAATATAAATTAATTGATTATGAATTCTAATGAAGATATGTTTAAGAATGTATATAAGTGTATAGTTCTTTACTACCTCATGAAAGAATGTCCTATTTTTTTTAATTCATTATAATAGTTCAATTTTCTATATTTAAAATTATTATTGATTCCCATAGGAATATCTTGAATATTTTACAATTTTATTTTTACACTATCAAAGAAAGATTTCACACCCAAATGTGGAAAATAAAAGAGAAGCCTCAACAAAGAAAGGAAGGCCTCCATAATTTCCTATTTGAACGAAAATAATATTATGCATATAGTGAGGGCCCATATAATGCACAAAAAGAGGTGGATGACTTCAACACTAACTCAACCAATAAAAGTTTCAAAGTTTCAAACATCAAATGGTGGGTTTTCTTTCATTAGCCCTCAATCTCCTAGTAGCCTTTTGAAATGGCTTTCCAATCATAACTCTCAAGTAAGCATGATCTCCAAAATATAAAACAACTTTCAGATACCCTTTTCCTCATTTATAAACATACTTCAAAACTAAGGCATAGTCTTTTGTACATAAACCATAAAAAATGGACAACTTCCTCTTAAAAACCTAAAACATGGGAACAACAATTTGATGTTTTGTGGTCATAACTTTCCATGAAGACATGATATCAAAAATTTAAACATAGTTTTAGACACCCATTTGGACTTTATACAACATATATCAGAATCAAGGTAGGTTATGTTGTACAAAATTCTTCAAAAATGGACTATCCTTATGCTAATTAGGCCTAAAATATGAAGAGATCTGGCCTAGGGCATCACTAAAATACAAGAAAACCTTCTTTCCCGGACCCTAGAATTTTTATGAATGAAAATATACACAATTAAAATCGATTTCACCAATTTTTAGGAGCTTCTACCATGGTAGTTGCAATAAATACATTTTTCAAGTCCACTAGGAACCCTAGGTAGGGTTTTTGACTATTTTCACCAAAACGCTTGTAACTTTCTTAATACTCAATGAAAATCAACAAAACAAAAATTAAATTAAATTAGATTCACATAAAACAACCTCAAATTAGTTTTAGATCATGAACCATCTGTACAAGGTTGTACCAAGCTTTGAAACAAAAATTTAATGTTTAGAAATGCAGAAACAAGGATTTCTTTTATTGATTTCACTTCAAAAATGTAACCACCCCCCTTGGTTTTGACCTCCACAAGGCTATTTAAACATGTACCAACTATTTAAAACTGATTTTAAAAATACAACCATTATAATTCCTTCATTTACACTTTAAGCAACTTGACATTCCAACCCACCTATTGACCTAATATGTACTCTAACACACTCGACATGGTCTTAGATGACCTTATTACATAAAACCAACCTAAGAAAATCAAAATTACAACTTGCAATTAACATACTAAACCTAAGGTTCTCTTGCACCATACTCCCCATGAAAAAGAAAAATTTCAAGTTCCATCTCAAATATGAATCTTCTTTCTTGTCTTTTAGTTCTTTTGCATGTGTGCATTGTTTCCTTTTTTTTGTATCTCAACAAAATTATTTTCAAATGGTTCACTTATGTTTTCTAGTCCAACAACATGCCTCTTGCACCAAGGCCAATTTGGCACTAAATACCCATGGTGTTCTGCTTGTATCCTCATTCTAGCTTTAGCTTGGACTGCCATTGGAGTTTTATGTTCTCTTTCATCCACTTTATCTTTTGTACCTACACAAGAAAAAAATGTATTAGATAAATCATATTCTTCTTCTTCTTCTTCATTATTCACTTCTTTAACCACCTCATGTTGTTTGTTAGAGATTCTTTTCTCTTTATTATTCTCTGAAATATTTAGCTTCGCCTCATCCTTACCAAGCCATTCATTTTCATTTTTGAATTTCTCATCCACTCTTTTTTTATCCTCGACATCAACATTCTCAACTCTCAGTTCTTCTCTTAAGAACCATTTCATATCCTTACCCTCCATAACTATCTTCTCTCCTTGGACTATCCTTGAATCCTCTATAACTTCTTTTGTTATCTCTTCTTCTTCCTAAACATCACTCACTTCAATATCAATGGCACCATTACTTTCATTAGTTTGAGAAAATTCAAAAGAAAATTTTTTCATTTCTTATTCAACTAGTTTTTAAACATGTTATCAAAACTTATTATCTCATCCATTACCTCCTTTGTCTTTGCCTCAACTTTTGTATATCTTTCTTCTTACTTAACAACAAGCTTTCAATTCTTGTGCACTCATCCTTCAAGGCTATTAATACATATTTCATCCCATCATTCTCAACTCATATGTGTTTTTTTCTTTTCTATTATACTTTTTTTCCTTGTTATAATGCCACAACCTTCCAAACACAATGTGACATACATCCAAATGCATAATATCACAAACTATTTCATCTTTAAAACTGCCTATATGAAACTCAAATTTACATTGATCACTTATGGTTACCTGATTACCTGTTTGAAGCCAAGTCACTAAATAGGGTGTGGGATGTGGTATTTTTTTCAAACCCAATTTATCTACCATATATTTAGAAATAATATTATCTATGTAGATATCTGACATCACAACTTGACAACATTTACCTTTAGACTTGCAGCTAGTCCAGAATAAGCTTTCATTTCTTCCTCTTATATCATCCTTTCCAAATCTCACTAAACCACATTATCCAAAATAATAGATCATTTCCAAAATATATTCTATCTCTCATACCAATTTTATGCAAATAAATAGTTGGATAACCTCAACACTAACTCAACCAATCAAATTTTCAAACATCAAATGGTTGGTTTTCATTCATCAGCCCTCAATCTCCTAGTAGCCTTTTGAAACTGGTTTTCCAATCATAACTCTTAGAGTAATCGTGATCTCAAAAATATAAAATAACTTTTAGATACCCTTTTCCTCATTTAAAAACATAATTCAAAACTAATGCATAGTCCTTTGTACAGAAACCATAAAAAATGGATAACTTGCTCTTAAAAATCTAAAACATGGGAGCAACAATTTGATGTTTTTTCATCATAAAATTTCGTGAAAACATGATATAAAAAATGTAAACATAGTTTCAGACACCCATTTGGAATGGATAACTTGCTCTTAAAAATCTAAAACATGGGAGCAACAATTTGATGTTTTTTCATCATAAAATTTCGTGAAAACATGATATAAAAAATGTAAACATAGTTTCAGACACCCATTTGGACCTTATACAACATATTTCAGAATAAAGGTGGGTTACTTTGTACAAAATTCTTCAAAAATGGACTATCCAAAACATGAAGAGATCCGACCTAGGGCATCCCCAAAACATGTGAAAAAATTATTTCCTATACCTTAAATATTGAGGAATGAAAATATACACAATTTCAAGAAATTTCACCAATTTTGAGGAATTTATCTTGTGGGAATTGCAAGAAATGCATTTTTCAAGTCCACTAGGAACCCTTGGTAGGGTTTTTGACTGTTTTCACCAAAACGCTTGTAAATTTATTAATAATCAATTAAAATCAATGAAAATAAAATAAAATGAAATTATATTCACATAAAAAAAACTTCAAATTGGTTTTAGATACAAGACCGTATGAAGCTCTGAAACAGCAATTTAATGTTCAAAAATGTAGAAACAAGGATGTCTTTTATTGATCACTTCAAAAATGTAACCACCCCCTTGGTTTAGACCTCCCCAAGACTATTTAAACATGTACCAACAATTTAAATCTGATTTTAAAACTATCCATTCAAATTCCTTCATTTACACTTGTGTCTTTTCATATTCCATGTTTTGCAACATTTTACAAAATTGATAACTTTAAGAAACTTGACACTCCAACCCACCTATCAACCTAATATGGAATCTAACGAACCCAAAATGATCTTAGATGACCTTATTACATAAAACCAATATAAGAAAAAAAAATTACAACTTGAAATTAACCTACTAAAACTAAGGTGCTCCTGCACCACCATCGAGAATAAATAACCAAGAAAGTGCACTTGATATTTAGGCATTCCACTTGAATAAATTTTTCAATGGATACACTTCTAATAAAATATTCAAGGAGATTGGCATGATTTTGTTTAATATAGTAATAAAAAAATTAACAATGAGTTTATATAGGGAGAAAATGTCCATGCTACTACTAGTGTTGACCTCAAATCTAAAACTTTTTTGAAGAAATGTAAAGAATGTCAATGGGACATATTAATATTTTTTTAGCTCAAATTATTTTCTAAGTATCCATTCATAAAAATGGTACATAATGAAGATGGAAAGGGTGTACCAAAATAAGTTGTCTATAAGATTTATAACCAAAAATATAAGAAATAAAATATGTTGCAACTAAAATTAGACGTGATTGAGAAGAATTTAGGTAAATTTTATGAAAAATACAAATAAAAATGGATATTTGAAGTTAGTGATGCACTATAAAATTAAAGATGAATGTGCTCATGATCAAAATATAATTGAGTAGAGAGAATACTCATAATCAAAGGTATGTGACTAGATATTTTTAGAGATTCTATATTTTCTCTATTTAGAAAGGTAGTGGAATCAAGTCAATTATCCAAATCTATACCACTTATAACTATATTTTATATATTAAATAAAATTTAGTTAGTAACAAAATTTCCAAAATATAGGAATTTAATGCAATTTATCAAAGTGCCCAATTTTCTAGTTTCACATTGGTATTTTAATAGTGGTTGGGAAAGGGTTTGGTGTTTGGATATTGGATATACAAGATAAATTTAATGAGATTATGTTATTTTCATTATCTTTGAATTAGATGATGGAAATTGACAATACTTCTTGGTTGTACATGCTTGTTTATCTTGTGGAAAAGTATATATACTAGCTTCATCTACTTGTAGTTCATACAATAAAATAAGATCTACCTCGACTAACCTTATGAAAAATTTTAAAAATATTTTGATGTGTATTCAACTCATAGGATGAAACTAGTCTATGTTAGGGTTGATATGACATTAGTCATGTAGGGTCATAGAAATAGTCTTACTATTAATTTGCAAACATCTTGTTTAGCATAAATGATTAGCATTCACTAAAAGGCCCACAAAATGATTTTGTATTTTAAAATTGGGAGTCATTTTTCATATATTTTAAAATCTTATGATCTTGTGTATGAGGTGTATACATGTTTTTTTAGAAGTCCAAACACATTTTTAGAGTACCAGATATTTTATTAATAAATTAATCCAATTAATTAGATACTTAAGGATTTTGATACCAAGTGGATATCATCAAACATAATAGACTAGAAAATATTTTATTCCAAGAGTTCTAGTCATTGATGGTATTTTTAGACTATAACAACTTCTCAAATCAAACACACATTTTGGTACCATTTAGCGATATTGAGACATTATTGATTATATGTAGGATTATTCCCTTATTGGAAGAAATGAATGTTGTATCAAAAAGTAAAATAGATAGAATAATTTACATTGAGAAATATTAAATTGTGCAAAAAAATTATCATTTCTTACTCTAGACAATTCATATATCACTAAAAATGAAGAATTTATGAGTCCAAATTTTCTAAGTTGACAAGTAATGACAAACATTGAACACTTAGCTAAACTCTAAGTTGCAATGCTTTAGGTGGTTTATGTGCCTCTATACATGGATATAAGATAGAATTATTCTACTTTATTAAATTTTAACATAGCTATACGGTCAAACAAAAAATATTTATAAGGGAGGATTTCATTATATTGTGTCTTCTATAAAGGATACATTGTAGAAAATTGCATGAAGTTTTTCATATAAAATCAAAGAGTTAACTTTCCTCATAATGAGCTTCTAGAAGAAATTGTTATAGTTTATACTCAATATTGAAATATTATTGTATCTTCTATTAATTTTTCAAAAGAATTTTAGAGCAATGTGAGGTACTTGATCGATCATTTTAGTAGAATTATAAAATTAAACAGAGAAAAAGAAGGAAAAAGAAGGAATTATATAGATAAAGAAAAAGTTTACAAACTAATCTATTCAATTTGTATAAATAATGATAAAAATAAATAAAAAATTATTCAACCATCCTTTTGAAGATGGTTCAGTAATCAAGATATGAAAAAAGTTAAGTTTGAATGAAATCCTATGATATTCTATTTTAAAATATGTAGAGTTTAAAATTAATGAAAAACAATAGTATTGTGTTGAGTGGAGGATGAAATATTTTTTGGTGCCTTATCATTTTCGAAACCAAGGTTAAGAAATAACTTGAAAAAAAGTAGAGAATTGCTTGAGGCTCTATACGAGTAGATACAATGTTCAAATATTTTCATTCAATGAGCTATTATAATTTATGCCTACTTTTGAAATGAGAGATGTGATAAATATTTTATTTTAGTGAGAAGGAGACCAACCAATTACTTTGAAAGAGTTTTAGATGAACCAATTCAAACTCATATTGTATAGCGTAATATTGTAGAGGGTTAAGGACTTGTAAACAATGGGTGTGGATATGATCAAAGAGATCTAAATAATGTTGATTAGCTAAAGTAAAAACTATACATTTATCATATTTTTAAGGAAATAAGTTGGGCAATATTTTTCAATTGATTGTAAGGATTCGATGATTGAGTTGATATGAATTTTAGCATGGGATGTCAAGAGGATAAAATTATGATGAGGATATTTTAATTTGGAGTTTATCATAAGAATACAAGGTTTCCTAAAACTAAAGAGAAATGTTTTCTCATTTGTAGACCAAATCATTCTCAATGAGTTTTTAAATCTAAGAGAATGAACCCAAATGGTGTCTAGTTAAGAAAAAAAATTAACCTTATTAACGTAGATAATTTTAGAAGTGGAAAATTCTCTTATAGAGTATATGAATTACTTAGGAAGTTATTTATTTATGGTTCTCATCTTCATTTATTGGTGTATTTGATAAATCAAAGAATCATGGATGTTTGATTTTTGTATTCAAATTTTTGAGAAAGATGTATTTAGAAGTGGGAAATGGAAAACTCAAATATCTAACTTGAATCATGGATTATTAATTTGGTGATAATAGAGACGTTGAAATGGAAGCATTCCTAATCAACAAGGGAAGTGTTCCTTGCTGTTAGAGTAATAAGTTATATACTTAATTAATTATATCATATTGGTTAATTAATTAAGTCACTTATTCCTTTAGTTGCTTAAGCTAAACTTAGGCACATTAATAATTGATTAATTATTAAGTGTGCACATTAGGGTTTCATTTAGGGTTTCCCTTTTAGGGTTTCTTGATCTCCTTCATAATGATTGATCTCTTTGTAATAATTGATTCTCAATAATGCATTTTACTTTGAGGTTTACAGAACATCTTCTTTGGTTTTGCATATCTTTTGCATGTGACAGGTGATTTCATGCAGGTGATCTTGGTTTTTAACATGGTATCAGAGCACTTTCCTATGGTGCAGTTTATTTTACAGTATTTTTCTGTTTTACTGCATTTATTGTTGTTTGAAGTCAGATGTTTATTTTATGCTTCTGAGCTCATAACTTTTTGCCACAATCTTTGATTTTCGCTATCTTTACGACATTGGAAAGGTATTGAGGAGCTCTATGTTGTTGTCCATGCACTTTTTCTATATCTATCCTAGGTTGATCGCTTAGTCCAAATTTGGCCTAATGGGTTGTTTGGAGATTACTTGGATGTTTTGGTAGTTGGGAGGGTGCAACTTGCATCTTTGCACTTTGTTTTCAGTAATACATCATTCAACAATCGACTTTTGCTTCATAGATTCCAAGGTTGTTTCCGTTTGGAGTTTTTGAGTGTTTTGTGGCATCGAGTCTATTGTTGCATCATTATGATTCCGATATGGTTTCTTGTAGACAGAATTATCTTTTCTTGCTTTCCAAATTGCGGTTCCAGTGTTACTCTACAATGTTCTTCCAGTGCTTCTTTGCAGCTTGTCACCTCATTGTAGGGGGGTTTTTCCCACTGTGTTTTCCTTCTCTACCTGTTTCTTGCATTTATAAATGGGTACCTGATCATACCTAGTTGTCAGGACCCATCCTTGCTTGCATGCATCTTCTTCTAGTGTTTTAGCTTCTTTCTAAGTTCATCTTAAGGGGGGGTGTTAGAGTAATAAGCTATATACTTAATTATATCATACTGGTTAATTAATTAAGTCACTTATTCTTTTAGTTGTTGAAGCTAAACTTAGGCACATTAATAATTGATTAATTATTAAGTGTGCACACTAGGGTTTTATTTAGGGTTTCTTGATCTCCTTCATAAGGATTGATCCATTTGTAATCATTGATTCTCAATAATTCATTTTACTTTGAGGTTTATAGAACATCTTCTTTGGTTTTGCATGTCTTTTGCATGTGACGGGTGATTGCATGCAGGTGATCTTGGTTTTTAACACTTGCAACACTTCCTACACAACAAGATGTTGTTGTAAAGGAATATTATAATGCCCCTAGCCATGATGTAGGAATCTAAATAAATAATATACCTCCTAAAATTATTACTCCAAGAGATAAATTACATCCTTATACAACTGTAAAGTGAGATAGTAGAAAGTGAAGGAGGAAAAAAATATTGATAGAAGAGTCAAAATGGGACAATGAAGCACAACCAAAACCTATCCTTAAAAATATAATGTAAGTTCATTTGGAAGACTTAATAATTTTGAATCCATGACCAATAAAAAAGCTATGACATTGAATAAAGAATTTCAATTTGATTCAAAGGTCTAAGATTATAGAGGAAAAAAATTCATATAGTTTTTTACAAAAATAACACATGTAGTGAAAAATGTGGTGTAGAAACCTAAAGAAAAAATTCATATATTATAAGAATTTATTTAAGATAATTTGAATAAAAGATACATGTATCTAGAAAATAAATAAATAGAAAAATAGGGAGAATACCTAATGGATCTTGTCCCTAATATAGGGGTTAAGGAATTTACAACATGTTTGATGGAGTTAGAGCAAGCTTGTGATTTAATGAAAAAAAAAAAAAGTGGAGATAAGGGAACTTAAAAAATAAATTTACCACATTATAAACTACTAAAATTAGTTAAAGGATAAATAAATAGGTCTTGTAAAGTAATATGAGAGAAAACTAGAGAAATTAAAACATGATTGGCTCATTATGCATACCAATAGAAATGATAAATTATAGCAATTAAGAAGAGAAATGTGTTCATGAAATTTTAAATTAAGAAAATTAAGTTTTAAGGGATACAAATCAATTCATTTTAATATTGACCACTAAAATTCTATAGTATGGGCACCCTAAATGACTACATGAATTATGGATATATGAAGAGTTTCAAAATGTATGAGTATAAAGGGTGGTTGAATAATCATCAAAAACCTAGATACACCTATAAAATTATGTGAATCTTATTTAGGAAGTAAAGTTGAGATCTAATATCCTCGAATTTAGTGCACTCAATTCATGAGATAATCCCTATAAAACTTTTCCATTTTTTAGACTATATCCTCTAAGAATACAAATAGAGGCAAACCTCTGTCACCTCTACATGTGACCTGATCCCTCGAAAAGTCATTTCGAGTGATCGATTTTTTGCTTTTTCGCAAATTGCAAAAATCTACTTTTTGAGTGTTGTTTTTTTTCTTGCATGTAAAGGAGGGCCTAACTTCAACACCAAATTGTATATTTCGATAGTACATTTCAAGGTGTAGTTGTACTTAGTAATAAATGAGGGTTAAATTAGTACATTTTTACCAGGTTTAAATCAGTTTTTAATACTTATTTTTCTTCATTTTACCTTCATCTCAAGTCTATGTGCTTTTTTTGCCTTCATTTTTTTCAACTCAGAGTGTTGGTTTTGGATTTCACACAAATTTAGCAAATATTTCATCCTTTGTTCACATTTGTAGGTTAGTTATTTTGATGTTTTTGCACTTCTTTTATTTCTAGTATATTTTTATATATTTTAAGTGATGCACTTTGGGTTTCTATTGGAGTTTTTATTATTTATGACATATATTTATTTTTTTTAAGGGTTTTTCGTATCATTATGATACCATTACTAATAGAGGATGATCCCACAATAGTGGTTTACAATTTTTGGCCAAACTAGACACTGAAATTATTATTTTTAATTAAATCTTCACATTCAAGTACCTATAGCAGCTAAACCATGAGGAATTTAAAGATGATGCAAACTAGAGTCTCATCACATTTTGTCTATAGATTCTAAAAATATTATTTTCCAAATTTTGGGAATCAAATTGCACTTTTTTTCCATCTCCCATGAAAACTGGTTTTTTTTAGAAAACAACATTTTTAAAAAGTGATGCACACCGTATAACACATTACTTTTTTTCCATGAAGGATAAAATTCTAATTATTTTGAAATTACATTTGTAACATTGATAATCTTCTATTTTTCCACATGTGCAGAACAAAGACCTTCATTTTCGATGAAAAACCTATGTTTAATAAAACTAAATAAACAAATACATAATAAAACCAAAACATATTAGATTTATATTTGTTGGATAGCTCATTCTGAGGACTACCATAATCGTTTGAAATAAATTTTAAATGAATTCATTTGATCCCACAAAAGGTAAATCAAAAGTATTTGTTTATTAGCATTTTGATAGGTGTAAAGGAGACTCATTTATAGGTATGGTTTAAAACTAGCAAGGTTGTATCCAAGGGGGTTTGATCTAAGGTAGTTTGATCAAACCCTCTTCAGTTAGAATCCTTAAAATGAGACTTTTTAAGGCTTAAATCATTATATTTTCTAAAAATATGTGATTTCAGCAAAAATCAGTTCCTCTCAAAAATTGTAAACCAGCTTTGTGGGATCACCCTACAGTTTTGGTTCATCATTATGTACTATTAAATATCCAATATATTAAGAAAGGGGGGTGAATTAGTATATTCTTAAACTTAATGAACAAATTCCATTCAATCAATCCAAAGCATATGATAATTAAGATAACTAGAATCATCAACAAAACATGAAACACATAACACAAGAGACAGCCAAATTTTTACATGGAAAACCCAAAGTGGGAAAAACCATGGTGATGATTAACTCACAATATAGTATAAACAGTTATAATCTATTATAGATGGGTGGCTCACTACTAAGACTCACTGTCCAAAAATGGGAGGCTCACTACCTACAAAATGAAGTAACAAAAATGGCTAATATAAACCATGACTAGTTTAAGATGTTAACTAGGACCTTTAAATCTTGACATATCAAATCATTTTCTCTTTGTATGAGGTTGTGGGGATTTTTGCCACAATGAAATTGCCACACTACAACCTATGTTTAGATCGGATTTTAAACCTCAATTGATATGGATTATTACTGCCCTCAAAGATGTAGGTCAGGTTTGAAAACTTGAACAATATCCTTTATTCATTAATCGGTCGGTCAAGCACACATGTAGTAGTGGAATTTTTCTTCGCATCTACACTTGATATTTTATAGCCATGTATGGGAAAAAAATTTCTCCTCCTTACATTTGATTTGTCCTATCCTATGTAGGGTTGGGGTATTTCTCTACCCTTACATCAACATGTATTACCCTCATGCAAGGGTGCAAAATTTTCCCGCATGTCCATCTAAGCTAAAATACCCATGCAAGGGCATAGTTTTTTAGCACCCTTACGTCCAAGTTCTAAAACACATAAAACATCTCAATTTTTTCTATCAATGCATGAAATCCTAGTGGCTACTCTTTCATATTATTTCAAGAATTTGCATTCAATTTCTTAAATAGGTTCAATTGTTTTTCTCACCATCATTCTAAGGCTACAGGTGCTCCATAAATGTCTTATCCATTACCATGTAACAAAACCATAACGTACAAATATCAATGGGTTTTTTAACAACCTTTGTTTCTTCAAATATCGATGAGATCAAAGACATAGAAATAGACCATGTTGATATGTCTAAGTTTCTAAAAGGGACAAAGAAAAAGCCACTAGATGCAGGAATCATATGCATTATGGAAAGTAATATTCAATTGGTGGTTACATTTTTGGTATTGAAACATAATCTTGAGTTTGTGCTTGTAGTGGTGGCTCATTATGATAAAGAAACTATAAATGTTAGGGATCCTGATGGGAATACAGTCATAAGATTGGACAAGGATTTCTTTGATAATATCTTTGAATGTCCAAGAATTGATGCATAGTTTGACCTCACCTTTAAGCATGCATAGGTTCTTTAGGATGATAATCCAGACAAGTGCAAGAGGGAAATCAATACCAAATGACTTAGGAACGCAAGGGTGAATGTTCCAAGATGGTCTAAGATCTTTCCTTGTAGTGATTTAATTGAAGAGTTAAATGACCTGATCACCCTTCTCAGTAGAATTAAGGGATTTCCCAATTCTTCCTCTTTTTAGGAGTGGATGTACTTTCCAGGGTTAACATCAAAGGGTGATGAAATACATATTACAATTTATCAATATTACTCCCAATTAACCCTGAAGAAAAGTGTCCAACATTTTATGAGGGTCAATGATGCTTTCTTTACTCCATATTTGTGTATTTTTGATAGAGAACTAGAGAAGAGGAGAGTATAATATGAAGCATGGGTAGTGGTCAATAAGGTTGGTTGTATGTTCCTGCAATTTCCCATCTTCCAAGGTATCCAAGTGACAAAATCATACTCATGGAGCTATGTAGGAAAATCATGGAAGTTCATAGTAGGCAAGAAGAACCTCACAAGCCAGGATAAAAGTTCCCTCTTACAATTAGCAAGTTCTCTATCACCACATATCCCTAAGCTAAATCTATGGAAATAGAGATGTAGTGAGTCACAATGAAAACGTGCAAAAGGAGATCTAACTTTGATTATAAATAAATGAAGGAAAATCTCAAAAGGAGCTATACACATGTCCATATATTAGAGGGTATATGGGAAAATTTCAAGATAGAGGAAGACATTTAAGGAAGCTAGATTATTGTCAACTCACCTTAGATCAGATTATAAATCTTGATTTGGTTGATATCCTAGAAGACATGGCAGATGAAGATAACATCCTAGATCCTACTTATGAGAGGAATAATGTTTTTGAAATCCCTCTCCCTCCCATCCAATGGTCCAAAAAGGAAATGACCTCCATCAAGGAAATATTCCAATAAATTCTTGCTAACACCAATGTTTGGTTATAGGAGAGGCACATAAGATTGAAGTATTTTAATATTGGATCTAAAGAAGAGGAAATTGAAGGGAATATTGAGAAGAAGGTGGAGATTAGAAAAAAGAATAAAGGTGATGCACCAAGTACTAGTAAAACCCCTAAGCCTAAATTCATTTTCATAATGAAATGGGGTAAGGGAAAGGATTCAGAAGGGAAATCTACTCTCACAAAAGAGTCAATAGCTCAATATGAAGAACAAGGAGAGGAGGGTCAATATGAAGAAGAACAAGAATCTCCTATTTCTTCTTCTCCCATTACTACTACATTTCCTAGTCCCACTCCTCTTGTTGTTTGAATTGAATAGCCTATGACTTTGCTACTATTATTTTTTCTACTATTGTTTATGTTGATCATACCATATTCTTTCAATATATTCATTCATCCCAAAGTTTTGGGTCTATTTTTTAGAGTCTTGGGAATAACTTTGGAAAAAAAATTGGCTCCTCGCCTATTTTTCCAAGTCTATCTTCTCCAAATTTGATGTGTCTACTCAATCTAAATTGGGTAAATTTATGTTTCAAACCTCACATAATGTATCTAATATGTAAATTTCATCTACAATTTTTACCAACACTCAACCGCTTGTGACTACTACAATTGTGAGTGTCATGTAAGGAACCTAAGGTAGTGAAATAACTTCAACTAGAGTTCTAGAATTAAGCACATACTTCTTCTCCTTGGTCTTCTTTAGGTTCTCCATTAATTATTCCCCTCACAACTCATAGAGGTCATATTCTACAGCATCCTCTACCATCCCATGTACCCTATGGATTGTGGTGGAATAAACAGTGTTATCTTTATTGGTGTAATAAATTATGTAGCCAATACCGATAGCCAAATATCTAACAGTTGAGTTTCTAATAGGATTAACAAAAAGATATCTTTATTAAATGTAGCACCTATTTTCTCCATTGCCTCTTTATTTTTAACTAACTTTAGAATGGGAAGGAGTTTGGTGGAGCATAAACCACTGAATTTTGTTGTCACTTCCTTTATAATCATGTGAGGCATATAAGTCCAGACAAAATAATCATGAACTCTGCTCAAGTCCATTATAATCCACTTAAAATCATAGAATAAATTGGGAAACCATTTCTAAACATATAGTTTCTTTTTGGCTAGGTTTTTTATTTCATCTTTAGGGAAAATTCCTCACCAATTAAATCATTTTACCATATATCACTCAACTGGTGCAGGGGCATCAGGAGCCTCATACACATATTTTTGTTATTTTTTTGGTTTTAGGATTTTTAGAGTATCTTGGAGTCTCATAAGATCATTTATGTCCATTGGAATCATATGGATTCATTTTGGAGTGATTAATTGGGTTTTTGTTTTAAAATTGTAAAAGTTGACAAATGTTGCTATAAGTTATCATGCAATTTCGGAAAGGTGTCAAAAAGAAAGAAATAGTTATATGAAAATCAAGATTCCATTTCAAAGATTTGGTTTTAATTGGGAATTTATAAATTCACCCTCCAAAACTTGAATTTGCAGGTTGGAGACATTGTATAGAAGTTTTGATGAATGAAAACCTCAATTTGTGTGCATTTTACTGAGTCTTACATTATTTTCAAGTTGAGGTCATGTATTGTATGGCCTAGCACAACCTCATATCAAGGAACACAATATATTGATGCAAATATATTTTTTTCTATTTTACAATTATTTATGTTTCATTAAATTTCATTAATGTTTGTGGGAGTTATGGCCATTTTGGTGAAGGCTTCCCTATTCTAACAATGTTTTCCAAAATCTGTAGTCTGAGAACATGCTAGTATAGACATGTATGGTATAGTACAATCTTGAAACTAATTCTAAAATTTGAAGTCATAAGTCTAGTTTCGTAATTTTTTTGTTTAAGAAATTTCTATTTAGTTTTGAATGTGTTATGCCATTTTTGGTAAGAGCAAGTTTATGGTTGGCCTAGGGTTTGTAATTTTGGGGAAAATGCCATAATTTTATTTTCCATAGTTGGATATTGATGAAAATTGGACCTAGAAAGTCTATAATTATGTTATATTCAATCTCACTGGAGTGATTGGCTTCATTATTTGTTTTGTGGAAGTTATTAATGACTATTCCTTTCATTTGAGGGTTGTCTTGTCAATGTTTTGAAGAATTGGTCATTGAATGTGTTTTGTTTTCCTTTTCTTTGAATAATCAACTTATTAGGATAATTGTCTTCTATTTTTCCATGAATATATGCCCTAATATCCATTTTCAGTAAAACCCTATATGGAATGTGTGAGAAAGCAGCTAGTGGGTCATTGCTAACGGCTTTGCAAGGTATTGTTTGAATTTGGGTTATGGTTTCTTTGTAACCTCTATAAATTTTGGTGTATCCATTTAAATATATACCCAAACTAATTTCAAAAAAAAATTCTAAAATGTAGGGCATGCAAGATTTTCTAAATACCTTTTTACGTATTTTTCTAAACTAGGGTTTTGATGCTTTGAATCTTAATTCACTTTATACAAGTTTTAAAATATCTTCTCGTTGGTCTGCTCCTCTTTGAATTCTTGTACGAAATAAATTTTCATTATTAAATTTTCTTATAACCTCTCAATTTGACGTAATTCTAAATTGAATGCTTCAATATAGAAAGCTAGAAACACTTAGCTATATGTATAGTCAGCTTCCAAAGCTATGAAAACTTCCACATTGACATATTTTCTTTCATTATCTTCACCAATAGATCAATAATCTTGATCTACATCACATATCTTTATGTTACAGAATCAACACCTTTTTTCTTATGGGGGATAAAATATATCCATTAAAGTTCTCCTTAAGCTATAGCTCTCCTTAAGCTATAGCTCTTGGCTTAGTTTCTTGAGGAAACATCTGCACTGAAGGATGGTACAAGTTCTTCCTTCTCATTTGTGTCTTCCTTATTTCACCAAATATTTTCCATTTCCTTCTCTACTTCAACCAAGTCAACTTTTTTTCTTTTTTCATTCCTCTTTACCAAATTATATCTCCTTGTATTTAAGTTTCTACAAAATTTACTAATATTTCTAGGTCCTCTAATTGTGACATACAACATTATTTTGAATAGTATTCCTTACATTCACTCTAGATCTACATTGAATAGCCTTGTGTCTAAATACATAGAATGTGTAATAGTAACCATTCAAAGATTGAATTATTCTTGTATTGTTATAGTCATTCATCATTTGACTTCTATATTCACTTACGCTATGACCAAATCTTTTACATGTAAAACATTAACCAATAAATGATGGAGCATTCTAATTGATTTTTCTTCTAAATTCCATTTCTCTATGTCCAAGTTTATTATAAGAGTAACAAAAACAATGGATAGATGGGTACCTTTGAGCATCTGATTGTTTAACCAAAGGTCTTCTAGATTCATTTCTTTGATTTCAAATATTATCATTGTTCTTTTTGTCTTAAGTCTTCTTTGGTTCATTGATCTTCCTTTTGTATTAGGCATTTGATCTTCTTTTGAGCTTTCACCTTTTTCAAATCCTAAACCACCTTTTTCTTTGGATATTTTTTGACCTGCAATCATATCACTAAGCATTATAGAACTTTCCTTTAATTTGTCTTCATGGCTTCTTGCTTTCTCCATATCTGATCTCATATTTACCACTTCTTTTTCAATCCTTATGCATTCATCATATTTTATTTCCATCATTTCATTCAAGAAATCTTCAATTATTTTCTTTTCTTCAACTTTCACTTTCAATTCGGTGATGATTTCATTTGCTTGTTTCAATTTCCCACTAACTTCCTTATGCCTTTCTCTGAAATTCTTGATTTTCTCTCTCAATTTTTTGATCCATTCATTTACTTATTTAATGTTTTCTTTTAGATCTCTATTTTCACCTTCAATTCTTTCCAAATCTTCAAGATCAACTTTGATTTCCCCATATTTTTCAAGAACACAATATTCTTCTATGTATCCACCATCAGGAATCTCTTTTTGAGGGATAGGGAAATCTTATCAACCATGTTTTCAATCTCCAAGACCTTCCCAAAGAAGTTAAGCTCTTTCTAAGGATCCAAGCTCAGATACCAATTGTTGAATCAATATTCCCTTAAACCATTCAAACATAAAGCATCTAATAACCAATACATATTCAACTATAGAAAGGAAAGAAAGCATGAAAACATCTGCAACATCACATAACACATGAGCACCAAGATTTTTACATGGAAAACCAAAAAAGGTAAAAACCACAATGAGGGTTAGCTCACAATATATTATAAATAGTTATAGTATATTACAAAAATTCTCATTGCATGTGGATGCATTGTCCAAGTGAACTCATGTTTTCCATAGAGAAAATATAGAAGATAGATGATGGCACATAGACTATTTGGAACTATTACAATTACATCTATAATATGCACAATTTTGATCTTCAACTTAACATTCACAACTTACCTTTTCATTGATCTTCTTAAATTCACATCACATGTACATTAAATTTTGTATCTCTATCTTTAAAATACCAATTTAACAATTCAAAATGTATAGATCCACATCAAGTATAACATTAATTAGGTCAGCCTAATTAGATGTAATACTCAAAATATAACTTGTTGGCTCCAAAACTTATCATCCATAACACACGCCACAATTAAAATCTCAAAACATATTAAGATAGGTCGACATGGACCTAAAATAGATCCCACATAAGATAACAATACATATTCATCCTTCACACAACAATAAATGTGTTAGGTCAACTTCACACGAGACCTAAAAGTAAAACCCTTCAGCAGTGTATCCACATATATGCTGACTTAAAAAAATTATACCATCTAGATTTCAAGCTCAACTGGCATCTGGAAACTTAACTTCAACACTACAAGGCTACAAACTCATTTGTGGAGAAGTGAAAAATCTACCACATAGACACACTATATAGAAAGAAACTTATGTGAGGCCAAACTCTGTTACTCATATATTTTAAGGTGTTTGTCCAATCAAGATGAAGTCTTGGATTTAAGTACATCTAAGATCCATAAAATTAATTTTAGAAGTGAAAAGTGTTATCTTTGTTTGTGAAGTGGTGTAGACCCTAAAAACTATTCATGCACTATTACACTGAACTGGTAGATTTGACACTTTGTCAAATTCTTGTACAACTGATCTTTTTGGACCAACTCAACTTACAAAACAATTTTCCATAGCAACTCCAAAACTTGTTAGACCTAATAAAAATAGTCCACAATAATGTCGACATGAATGAGAACACTGTAATACATTATTTTATACAATCCATGCTCGTGTTTCCAAACAACATTGTTAATGACAAACTTCAACAATCTCTCCAAAATTGTAACATGAATTTCTTTTCAAAGTGCATAATGTAATTGGCATCATATAATTTTTGATGTTATGTTGCTAATAATATATTTGAACATTTGAGATAATAAAGATTTTTCCCCTACTTCAAAGTGGATGTAGCTAAATTGGTGAACTAATATAAATCTTTGCATTCTTCATGTTTGTAAATTATCTTAATTATGATTTTAATTTCTAAAATCTTAAACCTATTTTCAAACTAGTAAAAAAAATCATTGGTGAATAAAAATAAAAATAAAAATCAATAAAAAATTCATTGGCAAATTAAACCAGTATGAACCAATAAAAAATCATAGTGTTGGTGGAAAAAATATCAAGTGCTATATATTGTTCTATTTTGGCAAAAAAAACCCACACACTCAAATTACTTCATAAAGTTTCTGAAATGGGGACAAGTGTCAACATATTTATTATAAGTCCTTATCATAATTGTTAAATGAGCCACTAAGAGAATTATTATTTCTGAAGCTAGATGTCAATGCAAATTAACGACCTGCAAGTTGTATTATTTAATAAATTAACATAATAGTAATATTCATAGCAAATAAATATAACCATTTGATTAATGTTCAATGGAAATTTGTAGTTGAATTTCAGAAGAAAATGTCTAGAGCAATAGACTTGTGAATTTGAACCTTTGAAATAACCCTAGAATCATTAAATTTTCAAATATCAATGGTTAACATTTTATTAATTATTAAATCACTTAAAGTCCTAAGCCATTTTTTGTGAAATAATATTGTCACATCAACATGTGTATCTTGTTGTTAATTATAAAATTAATATAACTATTCGATGAATTTTTGATGGGTGATTTTGGTTGCATTCCAGAAGAAAATGTTTCAAGCACTACACTTGAAAAATCAAACCTCTAGAACAACCCTAAAACCATTAGATTTGCAAATATCAATGGTTGACAATTTATTACTTACTAAATCACATAAAGTCATGACTTAATTTTAGCAAAATAATATTGTCACATCAACATGTGTGTCCTTTTTTGAATTATTAAATTAATATAACCATTCAATGAATGTTTGATGGGCGGTATGTATGAAGTACTACACTTGTGAATTCAAACCTCTGGAATAATTCTAGAACCATTAGATTTGAACATATCAATGGTTGATGTTTATTACTTATTAAATCACATAAAGTTATGACTCATTTTTTGTGAAATAATATTGGCACATGAACTGTCAACATATTTATTATAAGTTCTTATCAGAAGTGTTAAATGAGCCACTGAGAGAATTATTATGTTTGAAGCTAGATGTCAATGCAAATTAATGACCTGCAAGTTGTATTATTTAATAAATTAATATAATAGTAATATACATAGAAAATCAATATAACCATTTGATTAATGTTCAATGGAAATTTATAGTTGAATTCCGGAAGAAAATGTTTGGAGCAATAGACTTGTGAATTCGAACCTTCAAAATAACCCTAGAATCATTAGATTTTCAAATATCAATGGTTAACGTTTTATTACTTATTAAATCACTTAAATTCCTAAGCCATTTTTATGAAATAATATTGTCACATCAACATGTGTATCTTGTTGTTAATTATAAAATTAATATAACTATTCGATGAATTTTTGATGGGCGATTTTGGTTGCATTCCAGAAGAAAATGTTTGAAGCACTACACTTGAAAAATCAAACCTCCAGAACATCCCTAAAACCATTAGATTTGAAAATATCAATGGTTGACAATTTATTACTTATTAAATCACATAAAGTCATGACTCAATTTTTGCAAAATAATGTTGTCACATCAACATGTGTGTCCTTTTTTGAATTATTAAATTAATCTAACCATTCAATGAATGTTTGATGGGCGGTATGTATGAAGTACTACACTTGTGAATTCAAACCTCTGGAATAATTCTAGAACCATTAGATTTGAACATATCAATGGTTGATGTTTATTACTTATTAAATCACATAAAGTTATGACTCATTTTTTGTGAAATAATATTGGCACATCAAGGGTTAAATTAAATGTTCAAGTGTTGAGTATTGATGTCTTCGTTCTATATATACTTCACCAACTGAATGTTCTTCATATCATTTATAACATATTTGGCATTGATTTCTCTCTTCTCTATTCATAATTTCACTATGATATTATGGATTCTTCATTGTATTTCATGCTACCCAAATTTTTTTGGGAGAAAAGAATCAACGATGCATATAGTAGATGAAAATTGAGTATGGTTTTCACTATTCCATGTGTACAATTTTATGAGGCTATAAGAACAATTTTGGGTAGGGAATGGCTTTAGAACAACCTGTGTGCTCTATTTTTTGAGGTAGATTCTTTCTTGTCCAATTGCATGGAAATTTTTTTAGATAAATAGTTGGTCAACATTTTGGCAATACATTATTCACATCCTTTCAATTACTCTCTTTCTTCATTGGAGTTGGTACTTGAGCATTACAATTTTGAATTTGGGTTAGCACCAATTGGTGGAATATTTCCCAAATTTGAATTGGTTGCTTCTATAGTGCAATCTCTTTCTTTGGTATTTATGATGTGTGGTCTGGTGTGTGATATGACAAATGAATCATTGTAGAGTCTAGAATTTTGGAGGAAGGATTTGGGTGTTGTGCTCTTCTTCTCTAATCTTTGTTCAATTCAATTCACCTCTTACTCGAACATCAATTTCAAGGCCTCTAATATTGATAAAGAATTTTTTTGTAATGAATTGTATCTATATTCTATTCTACAACTCTTGTAATATGTATTTTATGACTGTTTTTTGTCACAAGTAGTGGCTTTTTGGCCAGGCTGGGTGTAATGCCCCACCATGCTAACTCCAAAGGACAAAAAAAACACCGCACAATTTTTTTTTGAAAGAGAAATATTCATAAGATGAATATGTATATACAGTACATGAAAATCCATTGTACATTTACAGAATCATCTACATCCTCTGGGGTACATGTGGTAGCATTACTAAAAGTAAAACCCATACCAGCAACATCGTTAAAGATAATACCAAGAAGATAATAGCAGATACAAACAATCACAAGATAAATAATGGTACATGCAACCAACCATGAACAATAGGATGTAAGGATACATCATATTATTAAAATTCAATTCATAGTTTAATATTACAATTGTGGAGCATATTTCCACAGATACAACATATCATGGATTCAACCGTACATTACATGTTGCTTCCCTTATATCAATGGGAAGAGTAAATGGAGTACAATAATGATACATAATGGAGAATAAGGCACAAAATGTGGGATAGTCTTCAACCAAGTGAAGCTCTAGAGACTGAATCCACTTTTGCATCACGAACACAATCTGGGAACCCAATGGGGTGCATAGCATGTTCCACCCGACCGCGTGGACCCAAAGGTCCACCCCCCATGCTAGGAGATGACAAGAAAGGACCCACGGCCAAGATAGACAAGAAAAACAATCACAAGACCAAATCACAAGGTCAACCAAAACATAACATACAATAATCTCAATTACCACTTACAAGGTGACTTCTTCCAAAGGCATACGAAGGAAAACATGGAATACTATGGGAGAGTGTCATTGCACGGTCATATCATGAGTTATCCTGGCTGCCTCACAATAGGTGTCGGCCCCAATCTATGGTTATCCTGACTGCCTCTCATTAGGCATCGTCCCCATAGGGTGACACGTGTGGAACCACTAGCCTCTCATGAGGACGAGGTAGCGATCTTGCCAACCACAACCTTCTCAGCCCACCCTTAGTCTGTGAAATCACTAATGACGTGGATGAGGTATCTTACTATCTTAATTAATGTGTTACTACCCAAACCCACTAGTTTATTTTATTAGGTTTTCACTTGTTTAACCAACTCTTTCATGGGTTATCCTGATAGCCCCTTTTGTGTATCATCCCCCATGAAGAGCCACCCTCCCCAATAGTTCCTAAACAAAACTCACAACAACAAGGGGTGTACCAAACATAGAAATCACAACATGAGAACATGTGTGAGACATGAACCATCTTGCTCATAGTCAAACTAAGGCAAAACAAATCATAAAACAAAGTACACACATGAGAACATAAATTAGAAATACGTTCAATGGAACACAAAGGTTTGATCATGGGAAAATTCAACACAATCGAGATTCTCATTACTTTGGAAGCCTAACAACTTACCACCCATGACTATCAAAAGAAAGTGACTTAACATTTATGGGTTCCCAACATATCTAGAACATGTATTTTCATACAGATTACCTCAAAGTGAAATAAGGCAAGTGGAAAATGGGGACAACATGGAATCCACTAATATACATAATAAAACAGTTCCAATGAGCACTCGGGATATAAACAAAATAATTATCTAAACATGATCAAGATGAATATAGATACCCATTCATTTAACGTGATCATGATTACAATCTTATTAAAGATAATGTAATGAATAATTAAATAATCCACTATAATTAGAGCATTTCCATCATAATATTTTTAAATAGATCAGATTTAAAATATAACCTATAATAAATTCAGTTCAAATGTAACATGTTTATTTATTCCCAAATAATAGGTTTAATTAAAAATGTAATGTATGCCTTGATTATTATAAATAAATTCGATGAAGATCTAACATAACAACCTGTTTGCAAATCATAAATCCAAAGAATTTTTAAATAAATTTAACTTGCAACTATTCCTAATTTCAAATGTACTTCAAAACAATTTCTAATTTAAATATATCAAAAAACTAAATCTGATTTGGATTTATCTGAATATAGATAAAATTTAAAATGTAACTAAAATAAATTTAGTTTTAATGTACCTATTTTTGAATAAATGATAATTTAATTTATTTATCATTTCACAAAAACAATACACAAAAGTACATCCTATACATTTATCACTTCAAAATAATAGATTTAATTAAAATGTACTTATACCTTTATAAACTAACTAAATTTAATTAAAATCTAACTAACGATTTATTGAAAATCACAAATCTAGTATTAAAAGAATTGGTACATAAACTTCAACTTTAGATATACTTGAAATTAATCCTAATTAAGACAAAAATCTATACACGGTAATTAAAACTTTCATTGCATCTTGACTTTTTACTTATGAGAAATTATTTTGAGAGATCAAGTTGTGACTTCACGTATATATATTTTTTTTGTTTTATGAATTCTATGCTTATATATATATATATATATATATATATATATATATATATATATATCATTTACAATTCAATAAATCTAATATTTTCTTTAAATTTATTCTACTTCATTCACTTCGATTTTCACTTTAAATTTCCTTAAATATTAATACTTCCTGTAGACATCCAAATTTGATCACTTCCATATGATCAAAAGCGTCTACTCTATTCATCTATTTCATTAATAGTGATTAAATAATTTATTAAATCATTATTTCATTTTTTACCTAAGTTTTCTAAAGTATGTAATTAAATAAATTAAATACTTTACCTTATCATGTTTCTTCTCTAAATTAAATAAATATGAAAAATTATTTGATTTAGTCTTTTAACCTATTTGGATTAAAACCAATTTTTAATTCCTCTTTTTCTCTCCCCTTGTCACATTCTCCATAACCCTCTTTTAATCCAGATTAAATTAATTAATCTATGATTACGACATGCACCACTTAATCTTTATTAAGTGTCACATCCTCCATAATCCCCCACTTGCCTCTAATCTCTCATTAATTATCATAATCATGTGTTTGCACAACCTTAATCAAATTCATTAACCACATTTGGCTCACCTTCTCTGGTCAACCTTTTCACTTGCCTTTCTTGGCCTTGACTCTCTTTCCCATGTGAATTTTTAATTCACATTTATTTATCCTAGGCTCCTCTCTTCCCCATGTGAATTTTTAATTCATTTTTGTCTTTCCAAGGTCTACCCTATCCCCATGCAAAGTTCTAAAAGGCTTGACTTGTCACTTTACATGTGCCAAGGACTTCTAGAACCTTTGACTTGTCACATCACCCACATGTGACAAATCTCCAGCTTTTTGGAGACTCTCTTTTATCCAAAAAACTCTCCTGAGCATGTGAATTTTTAATTCACATTTATTTTTCCAACCACTTCCCCTTTTCCCATGGAGATTTTTGAGGAATTCTAAAATTCTTCAAATATCTCTTTCCTTCTCATTTGGGGACAAGAAATTCTTTTTTGAGGAAATCTTCTCATCCCCCAAGATACCTACAAGGTACTTGTCCTTCATCCACCTCATGTACTTCTCTTTCACCTCATTTCCACATCATTCCACCCTAAGACATCTCGCATTCCACATGTCAAGATGTGAGGGCTTGTGAGTCCTCAACTCACCATAGCCCTTCATCTTGATCTTGTTAGATCAATCTCAACCATTAAATTCTCTAGAGAATTCCAATTATCCTATAAATACCCCATCATTTCTCTCATTTTGGGAATCAAGTCTTTTGCTACCAAACTCTTGTCAAATTGTCATTTGCAGCATTTTAGTTTCTCCATAGCATTTCTCATCAATCCATCTTGCATCTTGCATCCATTTAAATCCATTGTTATTCAAGGAGCACACAAGACATCCAAAGATCAAGG
Organism: Sequoiadendron giganteum; assembly: GCA_007115665.2. NCBI lineage: Eukaryota > Viridiplantae > Streptophyta > Pinopsida > Cupressales > Cupressaceae > Sequoiadendron > Sequoiadendron giganteum. Next base: position 144,670,255 of record CM021101.1, read on the forward strand.
GCCAACCAAGGAAGGAGACATTTGAAGGTATAATCAACAATTCAATTTGTTTATCTTGCTTTCATGCTTATCTTGCCTTAGGCTAATCATTGAGGTGTCCTCTTTTGTGCTAGTTCTTCTTATTGCATTATTTTAGCATCTCACATTAGGACTTGAAATTTTAAAGGGATCACACTTCCTATTAGCCAGATATTAATTTATTTTGAATTTCACAGCAACAATAAAAGAATATACCCTTCACAAATTATTTACCCTAAACTAATTCTTGAAAATTACATTTACTAAAATATTACATGTGTTTATTATTTCTCTCACAACTGACTGATATAGAATAGTGATAAGAGAAATTAGCATATAATAGCTACTTGGTTCCTATATTATTCTCAATATGTAATTATTATAAAGGTTAGCAATTGTGATAGATTACTAGTAGAAATCAAGGATTATTTAAACCTTTAAACTTCCTATTATGTTCAAGGGTTGCGGCTGGTTAACAATCCTCTTTTCTAGCAAGCTTAGTAATAATTTTAAATTAATTAAGCAAGTGAAAATTTGCAGTAAGGAAAAAGTTCAAAGAAGGGTATGATTTTAGCAATAAAATGTGTGCTTGTTGTCAATGACAAAAGGATTTGAAAATAAGAAAAATAAAATAAAAATTATGACATGATTTTTGTTCTAACAATCTAGCCCAAGGAAGCTAATTTGCCCAACTCAAAATATAACAGTGTTCTTTTAGCATCTCCAGAAAGATATATATATATATATACACACTCTGTTGGAGGGGATTGCAACAGGAGAACAATACTATTAAATTTAGAGACAGGCAAGTGGGAATCTCTTCCCAATATGAAAAATCATGGATATAAGAATTCTAAGGGCTTTCATTAAAACCCATTTATGTGCATAAAAAGATTAGAATGCAAATTGTAACATTTCAAGAGTTTAGGTGCCAAATTCCATTTATTTTATGTAAACATATCTTTACACACACTAAATTATATTGCAGTAAATCAAGCCTATTTATTTGCAAACCAGTAATAGGAAACTAGACAACGATGGTACCTGATTTCCCTTGCTATTTGTAATGAGAGTCTGATGACGAGACCACTTCCTCCTTTCTTTTTTGTTTCCTCTTCCCTTTTTTTACCAGAGCATATTTTATTGTTTTACTATGCATGCCTCTGTCTCCATTCCTCCAATTTTTATTAAGAAAGCTTAATCATAAACGGGACAAGTGGCTAATTACTAAATTTTATTTTCACCACACGGCACCTTATAATTACCCTGCTTGACACTTGGAGGAATTTAGTAAATTAATAAATCTACCCCCACTAATCTTGACTTTCATAACAGGAAATAATTTTGATGTTTATTTCCTTATTTTAATGGTATCATGCTTAATCAAATCTAGGTGGGTAAACTTTTAAAATATATATGTATACCCATAATTGTTTTTTATTATTTTATTTTATTTTATTTTATTTTTATTTATTTATTAACTTTACTTTAGGGGGGTAATATTTTATTACATCCCTCTATCAAATAATTTAAATTTAAACTATAAACTTTGTGGATTATCAATCCACTTTATTTAAATTAAAATAACCATCATTTATAAATGCAAATTTATATTTTATTTGTATTTCAATATGATTATAATCCGTACATTAATTTAATATTTTAATTGATGACGGTGCAACCCGAGACACAGAAAACTGAGATCCTTATTATTTTCAAAAATGAAAATCTTACATGCAGAGGATCTCAAATCCTCGAGTTCTGCAATACATGCAAATTACAGAAAGAAACTACAGAAATTCCCCTATTCGCAACATTTGATCTTCCTTTCCAAAAACTACTCACAAAAATCAGAAACTACCCCATAAATAGCCCCATTTCCTCTGTTTGGAGCCAAAAACAACATTCTAATTATGCACAAACTTTCAGAAGCCCTAACTCAAGATCTAACCGTCAGATCTTCAATGATAATACCTTTTCGGAAAGGTCTTGCAAAAATGAAGTGCTGGAAAGTGGGGCCTAAAGGCTAACCACTTTTGTTTTCCGCCAATTTTCGGGCCCATCTAGAGCCTTTAATTCCCTCAAAATTAGCTCCGAAGATTTTGTAGGGCAAAAAGCAGAAACTGAAACTTGAATAACTTTTGAACCGAGAATGATCTTCGCCTGATTATTTCACCAAAGTGTTTATTATTCTGTCTTGAAGCTTCCCTTAAATTTCTATCTCCTCATGCCTTCAAAATCATACCTGCTAAAAATAATAGTCGAGCAGAAAAAGCAGAAAAGCAGTTCTGAAAGTTGGGAATTCTTCTTCGATGAAAAGGGTATCTAGAAATGCAAAAACATATACAAAACTCTAAATGAAAGTAAATATATTTTTGGGTGATGTAGGATTGCCCTTACACCACTGGATGCTCCTGCGTCATTAATTATTAAGATTCCCTTAATAAATTACTAATTTAATTCATTACTATAATTAAATCCATATTATAAAAAATGAGCTACGAAGCTCAAAACAAGGCCTAAATGAACATAAACAACGACTATGCCTGATACCAAAAAAAACACATTAATTATCCAATTATCAATAATGATACGCATCCAAATAAAACAATAGGCACATCAAGATTTATGAATTGAAACAATCAACATAAAACAGTACTATATCATATAGGATGAAATACTAACGGATAACATCATCAAACATTGACGAGATGACAGACACGGATGAGGAAACTTTCTTGTCAAATCCTTAAACCGTGTCATATCCATTGGGTATTTATGAGGCTCGCCCTATCCTACTAGTGCAGGTGGAATCAAGGCTTGGGTACCTACAACCTTGCATAAAAAAAACAATTGTCGAAGCAATATATATATATATATGTTTGATGCCATACACACCATGAGAGAGAATTACAGTGTGGCAAGGCGCTCACAGATGAGCGATGCAACACCGTCCCTCTCACCCGAACCTCAAGCAATAGCACATTCATCAAAAATATCATGAAACAAGTATTAAACCATTTACATAACCACACAATATTGTAAAATTGGGTGGAGACAAACTCCAAGCATCATTATATCATCAACATCGTAAAACAGTATCATGTGCATCCAAGAAAAACACATAAGTCAAAAAAGTGAAACAATCACCAACGTAATCACGAGTATGAAACAAACATAACAGTATCGAAATAGATTAGTATCATGAGAGGCACTACACTAGCTATGTACGTTCTATATCTTCAGCTACTTAAATTAAAATACTTTTCGTAGCTCCATTCTTGTAAATCATTTTTTCTTTGATCAATATAAAAATATGTCTTTTAAGAAGTCTTATTTATAATTTTTGTATGATTTTTTTTTATTTTTTTATTTTTTTGACATATATATTTAATATTACTCTTAATTTTCAAGAAATTGGTATACTAATAAAAATCGTAGTAGACTCCAAAAAGATATTATTATTTCATAATGTTAATATACTAATAAAAATTAAGCTAATGTACAAAATATACTTCACCGTTCGATGCCACTTAATTCTCTATCTTTTCAATGCTTCAAAGTACTCTACCTACCAATTAGTTTTGGATCTTTTTATTGATTTCCACATTTCTATAGGATTATGGTTCATGAAGAAAATGTGGTTGTGGTACCATGGATGAATGCCATATGTACTTAAGAAATATTTAAAATATTTAGAATTAACTTCCCCTTCTAATCTAAAGCGAGCAAAATTATTAATTTGATAGCTTGATACTAAAAATGGTAGAAATAATGGCATGTGTTTTCTTGTTGATTTCCACAACCACCCGAGATTATTGTTCATTGAAGAAAATTGAATTGTAGAATCATGGATTAATTCCATATGTACTTTTGAAGAAAGTGATTAGATAACTTGATATTGAAAACTACACAACGTAATATAGTTTATGATGTCATGAATCCAATTATCAATTGAAATAAGATTTATAATCATTTCATATTGTTTGAGTGGTGTGCTTTATAGCTTTTCAGCTTGATGTGCAGTGTGCATGTAGCCCAATGTCAATCAAAATAAACATTGAAAGTTTCTCTCACATGATTAAAGTTGGTTACTTGGTTAGTGAAAAACAAAAAGTTATACCTTGCACAACTCATGAGTTAATAGAGATCAGGATGGTCAACTGAGAGATCATAAATAGCTTGTAAATAGAGATAATGAGTATAACTAAAATCATTCATAGAAGGCTTTACTATTGAGTGAAATGTTCTAAATTCTAATAAGGTTTTTTATTTTGTAAGGTTAATAAGAAATAAGATGATGTGATATTATTGGGGATACTCTAAATTCTCCTACCTTAAATTATATAGTTATAGATTAAAATAACAATGCCCTTCAAGTTCAAAATGGGTGGAATTGGAAAGAAGTTGATCTGGTTTACCTAGCTTCTAAGACATGTTTTGAGCTAAGAAGAGGAGCTCTAATAGGGATAATTTCTTTCACAAAGAGTGTGCCCACATAAGTATTATAATATTGTTTTCTTTCAAATTCATCAACTTCCCATACTCTATTTTGATAGAGGCCCTCAAAAAGGAACTATGTTATGCCCATTGATTATTGGATAGATATGTGTTGCAGAACAATAGTTTAATGACAAGAACTTGGGTGCCAAAAGACTAGGAAGAGGACAAGAAAATGGAAGCCCTAGGTGAGGTATCAGGAAAACAAAAGAGGAAAGGCTAGTAGATGTAGTAGTATACTAAGAAGGAAAGAATCAAGAAGAAAGACAATATGAAGAAACAAGATTCAAATTTAGAAAGAGAAATGACAATGTTGAGAAGATATTTGGAGAGATGCAAGTTATTGGTGCAACAACGACTTGAGGGAAGAAGTCAAGAATATGATTGGGGTTGGCCATTAAAAAAAGGTGAAGAGGCCTATGCAGATAATTGTTGAGAAAATAAAGGGGCAGAAGATAGCTTCCTTGAAAGAAGAAGAATCCTTCGAACATCATGAAGCTGACATGGAAGTAGAGCCTAAAGAAAATAAAAAAGAAGAATAAAATGGAAGATGGAAAGGAAATTTATAGTCAAAAGGATGCAAGAAACCTTGAGAAGGTAAAAATAGATGATGTACATGATGATGAAGAAACACAAGTATTGACTGATGTAATATCAATAGAAATGAAGATTAGCATTCCTTCTGGAGTAGCTTTGAATAATTTTGAGGAGATCACATGCAAGGTAAACATTAAGCAAGTTGTTTTCAATGATTTTAGGAATGATTCTTCTGAATTTTTTGAAAACAATTTTTGAAGGGAAGAGTTTAAAAGTAGAAGTCAAAAAGGATGTGAAATCAAATGGAGGCATGATATATATGAATGGGAGATGGATTTTTGGGGGGTTGTAGATGAAAAGGCATAAGAAAGAGAAGATACAAATAAAAAACAAAAAGAAAATGAAATCAGGTTGAACACATGACTGTTGTTCCAGAACAATGTTGGAAGATGAAAATGAAAAGAATAAAGTAATTTATTTTGGTTGATGCCCTCATGTGCAAGAGCACATTTTTTGTCTCTTGGGGAGCTGGATGCAGAGGCATCATTGCATCACTCAAGTTTTGGTTTTTATTTTTAATTTTGTCTTCGTATTTCTTGTGACATGGCACTTCTTGTATGGAAGCAAACCATTGTTTTATTTTGGTGTACATGTCAAACCTTCATTTTGTGGTGGAGATACGCATGGTAGTTACTTGAACAAGAGAAAAATAGGAAGGATTCATAACCCATTCTAGAGGTAGTTTATGCCAAAGGAATAAACCATTTTGAGAATGCAAAAAAGGAAAAAAGAGTTGATTCAAAAGTGCACAACCAAGAAACAATTGTAACTTTCAAGACTTGACCAAATCCGAGTTTGAAAATTGAAAAATGGATAGGCAAGGTCGATTCTAAATTGGAATAAATAAAAGAGGTTGATCTAGTGTTATGATATGAAGTCTAGGAGTTATCAGTCAATGAACGACAGGAGGAGAGGCGATGCCAAGGGAGGGCCAATAGACTAGGGTAAATCATTTGGTTGAAGTTGTAGATGCAAGAATCATGTCATTGTAAACCATTCACATGGAGTAACTCTCAGTTATTGTTTCATTTATCATTGTTTGTAATATTTGTTCCTTTCACTCAAGTTAGTTTGGATAGGGAAAGAGTTCTATTAATATCTCTATCACCTTGGCAATAAATGGAGGATGTTATGCTTGTTTTGGGCTGTTGTAGTTTTCTATCACCTAGAATGTATATATTTTCCTAAAAGGAAATAGGTTCCCATTAGTTTGGGTATTCAGGTATGGTGTGTCTGAAAATGTGAGATTGAATGTGAGGTTTCCTTCTACTAACTAAATAAGCAATGAATCATTTTGTTGTTGTTACCTTGAGAAAGGCAGGTTTCCTTGTGTTCCAATGTAGCTTAATGAAACCTAGAAAAAAAAATTGCATTACTTATGTGTTTGTTGGACTGTGATATCTAATATTGGTAAGGAGTGGCATTTGAAATCTTTTTATTGTGTTATCAAACTACCTTTTCTTTGATAACCGATGCAAATTGTTTGCTGACCAAACCTATTGTCATCAATGCCCCATACTAAATAACTCCCTAGTGTGTTTGGTGTAGGTATGAGTCCACATAGATAAGGAAAAAGATCAAGCCATCAAATATATGTCATAATTCCCTTTTACCAAGACTCGTAGTTATCCTTTATCAAGATGACCACATAAGGATGAAAAGAAAAACCCATGATACTTCCTCAAATGATAAAATTAGAGAATAGTAACCCCATTGCATATAAAGAAGATCAAATGAAGTCATCTCATGCAAATAGATCCTTTCTAGGTGCCAAGGTGTCCAAGTAATTTACATAAATATGAAATCACAAATAATTGAATAAAGTGTACCTAAGGAAAATTTTGGAACAAATGCATGAATGGAGTTGAAGAGCTCTAAAATATAATTCCAATGTTGCTAGAATCTTGGAAATTGAAGATGTAGGTAAAAATTTATGAGCTTGAAAGAAAAAATAAAGATCTAAATTTGATTGAGAATAAAATAAACTAGGAGAAAATATTGACGATAAAACAAAAAATACTCGAAACCAACTTGTCGATGAAATCTTGTTTTCCCAATTTCGACACCATATGCCCAAGTTATACCAAAAAGAAGAAAAATGCTACTTTAGGGTAAAAGAGGGCTAAAAGAGGGTTTGAGGGATCATACGGATTTTTGTACCACTAACATTAGTGTGAGATCATGCTGCCATCAATGATAGAATACTCCTTGAATATGCCCTTTGTAGAGAAAAAATATTATTTTATCATTGAAAAGATGCTAACAAAATATTCAATGAGATTTGTCAATTCATTTTGATATCAATGGTGGAGTTGTTCATCAGAGAAAATTTGTCTAATGCCAATTTTTTATAGTCACCAAGGAGTACATTTTTTGGTGGTGTGTTTGAGTAAACCATTGGGTTGGTGGTTAATCTCTTGTCAATGGATTTTGAAGCCACCAAATGAAAAGGATTGACCGTTGGTGGCTGTGGAAGCCACCAAGCCAACCCTACCTCCTATACAACTTGCATAATGTTTTAAAAACTGTGTAAGCTTTTAAAAGCCTTTTATATTTTTATTTTTCAAAAATATTTTCAATGTTTTTATTTTTAAAATAAGTTTTAAAAGAATTTTTTGTAGAGTACTTGTGCAATGCCTATGAGAAGATCAATGTAGCAAGGGTCATATGGATTTGTACGATCATACAGGTTTATGTACAAAGGCCCCTATTGCTATTTTTTCAACTTTTCAAACTTTGACAAAATGACAGGCAATCTTTAGATTTTAGGTCATTTTTTAGTCAATGATGATCCCATTTTAGCCCTAAGATGAGCCAATTTTTCCCTCAAGGATGGATCTCTCAAAATTTATATAGAAATTCATAGATTTGGTGCTTTGATACCATGATGGAGTTGATAGTTAACCTCACAAAATGCATAAATCATATGCAACTAAAACACATATCACATCTGAAGATAAAAAGCCATTGATATGCTCATGCAACCTTGAGAAGAAATGATCTAGAAAATCAATTGATTATGAAATGAATTATCCTGAATTAATAATTACAATGAAGGTGAGTGCTTATAAAAATATTAAAAAGAAAACCATAGATGAGGATTTGATTAGATTTTGACAATTGTCTTAATCTGATGCAATGAGTCATATTGACCTATATTTAGTACAATATAATTAATAAAAAACACTCCTAAGTTTAGCTTAAGTGAATAAGTAATAAGAGACTTAATAATTAATTAATTATTAAGTGAGGTCCTAATTAGTCTAACAACCATGTGGGTAACATGATCCAATACAGTGTAATATTGTGTAAAAGAGAAAGGTCAATTCCCCATTGTCAAATGATATGTCAATAACAATACCAATGTGAAAGGGGAACAACATAGCACCCCACAATTTGACTTGAAAAATGTGATTGTGTAAGTTCATGGCCATACAATATAATAATAATAAAGAATATCTAGATAGATTGTAATTGTGAAGGGTAAAAATTAAGGGCTTCAAGATATGGATAAGTGAGGGAAATAAATGTGTGTAATTGAAATATCACTCAACATATAAAGATATAGCAATAGAGGTGTTGGCACCTCATTTTATTGTGTCTCATTTCACCTTGTTTTTCTGTAAAGGTCTACATTTTACCTTTTCTTTCTCATTGATTATAATTGATATGAGAGATTATAAATGGGTAATTTTTCCTAAATTTGTGCCTTTGGATGTTGTATCAATCCCCATCCATATTTTAGTTTAATACCCAAGTTGAAAACCTAAATTTTGACTAGGAGTTGAGTTTTTTGAGATTTTGGAGTTTTGAGGTCTCTCATGCACATATCTTACTAATCATGAATCTCCACTCCAATCCTTCTAAAAAATTAAATAAGTTTATTTTTTCACCTTGTCATATTTTTGGGGTTTTCCATCCCTACATCCCTTTCTTATCACTTTAGAAACCCCATCTAGAAGCCTTGTGTTATTCTTCATTATTCATTTATAGTAATAAGTTATTTTGTGTGTCCAATTTCTATTCAAATTATACAAGTAATTAGAAATAGCATTAATGTTTCTAATAGTATCACTTGCACATAAACTTTAAATGAGGTTCAATGATTACAATGGGTATGTGCAAGATCATCAAGGGAAAAACAAGCCCTTAAGTGGTGATGAAAATTCAGAAAATCAAAGTTAGGAAACTCGACGTAAAAATTTGAATAAGTTATCTATATTATTTAAAAAATATGTAAGAATAGAATATGTAGCAAACTGAATGTAGTTTCTAATCTACAAGGTTTATTTTTCTTTAAATCTATTTGGTGAAAATTTAAAATTTCAATGCAGTAGTACTTAAATTTCATGAACAAAATAAGTAGGTATCTATCTGACCACCCTAACCACAATAAAATGATAATATTTTTTTATAATATGTTATATATAAGTAGAGGACTCATGTGTCGGTGTGATGCTTAATTTTTTGTATTTTTTTTACAAGTGAATAATTAATTATGAATTTTGTATTACAACTTTTAAAAATTTATAAAAACTTGTATGTCTGACCACCTTAACTTGGTCAAAACTATTGGAAAAACAAGGATAGACAATTGAGAGAGAAGTTGAATCAATTGTTACCAAAAACTAACTTATGCAAAATTAACCAATTTTTATATCACGGATCTAATAATTAATAGCACTTGCAAGCATAAGAACTGCATATCAGAGACACATGAACACCAATATTTTATACGTGGAAACCTTGTTAGGGGAAAAACCATGGTGGATGTTAGTCCACAAGATTATACCCTATTAGAATTATAATGGAGAATAAAAGAGAATGCACTTTCATTCAGGCACACTGACTAGAGCACACTCCTCAAAGGGAAGGCTCACTACCTTACATATAGTAATCAGATTAAAACCATCTAATGAATATCAACTAAGAAAATAGCTTTTGCAAAAGCCTAGTGATAGTTTCGGTTAGGCACAGAAAAACTTCTTCAAAATATTCCACCCATCTCCTCAAACTCTTCCATAATCTACTCTGAGTGATTTGACCTTTATTCGCACTTGTACAACATTTGTACACTTGAGCACTTGTTCTAAATAAGAGAAAAATATCATATATATATCTGCTATATGGATTTTCATCCACTAATCAGTCGGCCACAAATAAAGAATAAATTACAGTTGTCGGCCTTGATACATAAATAAATTGCAATTCGTACCAACACAAGTTGGTCATAGAATAGTGAGGACCCAAACAAATATCTTAAAACACACCAAACAATGAAATATTAATCTTCATGGATCTGCAACATGCTAACACCACAATGTTGGCCAAGAACATGAACACTCAGGCACATATCAGAAAAATATTTGATCACAAACACTTCAATCACTACAGATGTATAGCAAGGATAGAGTATGATCCAGACTCATCCATGACCATCATAGATGCATGCGCAACACATGAGATTACCAGAATTTCATCTACTTCAACTAAGAACACCATCTACAGAAACTGAATAACTGTAGGCACACAGATCTTCATAACTTCCACAAAACTTTATGCACACCTCTGAAGCTTTCAAAAAACATACTAGAAAGGTTCAAAAACAAATCCTTTGAAGCGCACCTTTAGATCTTCAACACACAAAACTTTCCAACATTTTTTCCTTCTCAACTCCACTAGCTGCCTGAACTATATTTTTAACAGTTTTCTCAATCTCCTCGACATATACATCCTCAAGCATATTAGAATACTAATAGTGTTGGCATCAATGAAAACCACATATTAGTAGCACAACCACAACATCCAACAATCTCCCCCTTTGGCATTGATGGCAACACATGATGTGAAAAAATAATACCATCAACCCAACTAACTCTTCTTCAACAATCTCCCCCTGAGATTGTGTAGTTTTCATTGATTCCTTCATTACTCTTCTTTCCCATTTTTTCATTCCACTTTTGCAAAGTGCTTCTCTCCCCCTTTGACATCAATGGAAAAGGTACACATGCTATGATCTCAATTTTGAAACATCTGACTACTCCCCCTGAGTAGCAATCATCACAACATCAATCCAGAATATGATATGGCAATGAATTAATGGACTGATACAAATACCTACATCTTTAGTTTTGATTAGGAGGGGAAATTACCCCTAACTTTCCTCTGAGGTACTCAAAAATATCCTTAGGTAATAGCTTTGTAAAGATATCTGCAATTTTCTCTTTGGTAGGTATGTACTCCAGTTTAACTTCTTTTTCAATAACTTTGTCTCTCAAGAAGTGATACTTGGTGGATATATGCTTTGTCTTTGAATGCAACACTGGATTCTTAAAAAATGTTAATGGCGCTTGAATTATCATAGAATATAGCAATGGGTTCTTCATGCTCAATTCTTACATCTCTCAACATTTGCTTCATCCATAATACTTGAGTACAACTGTTTGCAGCAACAGTGTACTCTGCCTCAGCAGTAGATAATGAAACTGAGTTTTTCTTTTTACTTAACCAAGATACCAGCTTCTTACCTAAGAAGAATGCACCACCACTGGTACTCTTCCTATCATCTACATCTCCTACCCAATCAGCATCAGTAAAAGCACTTAGAGTAATATCGTCATTCTTGGGATACCAAAGACCCATATCAACTATCGCTTTTAGATATTTGAATATTCTTTTCACAGCAGCCACATGGGACTCTTTAGGATCAGCTTGAAATCTAGCAACCATGCACACAGTATTCATTATATTTGGCCTTGTCTAAGTCAAGTAGACTAATCCACCAATCATTGACATGTACCATGTCTGATTGTTTTTGGGAGTATCATATCTTTGTGTAATTTTTTATCCGATCACCATAGGTGTACCAATTGGCTTTGAATCCTCCATGCCAAAAAAAATCAATAACTCTTTCACATACTTAGATTCAGATACAAAGATTCCATCATCCGATTGAGTAATTTGCAATCCTAAAAATAATTTTAGCTCTCCTAGCATTGACATTTCAAATTCACTTTTCATTTCATTAGCAAACTTCATACACAAGTTATCATCATCTTTGAAAATGATATCATCAACAAAAACTTCAATGATCAGTTCTTTGCTCTGATCCAGTTTGAAATATAAATTGTTATTAGCAGTGCCTTTATTGAATCCAAGTTTCAACAAGTATTTATCCAATATAGCATACCAAGCTCTAGGGGCTTTCTTTAGTCCATAGAGGGTTTTCTTCAATCGACATACCATATCTTTTTCATCAGTCAACTGAAATCCATTTGGTTGTTCAACATAGACTTCTTCTTCTAGTTCACCATTTAGAAATGTTGACTTCACATCCATCTGATAAACTTTGTAGTTTTTGAAAGTAGCATAAGCAATAAATAATCTAAGAGCCTCAATTCTAGCAATAGGAGGAAAATTTTCTTCAAAATCAATACCTTCCACCTGTGAGTTACCTTTGCAAACCAGTCTTGATTTATTTCTGACCACATCACCTTGTTCATTCAGCTTGTTCTAGAACACCCACTTGGTTCCAATCACATTTTTGTTCTGAGGTCTGGGAACAAGATCCCATGTATTATTCTTTTGTATCTACAAAATTTCTTCTTTCATGGCTTCCATCCAATATTCATCTTTGCATGCTTCACTAATATTTATAGGTTCAACTTTAGAGATTAGATAATATTCTTCTAGAATTCTTCTTCTAGTTTGCACACCTTTACTTTTGTCTCCTATGATCTGACTATCAGAATTATTTCTTACATACTTAGGATTTTTGAAGTTCTCTCTTACCTCTTGTTCTTGTGTTCTTTCTTCTGCATTTTTTCTTGCTTCTACTTCTTGATTTCCTTGGTTCACCAGAATGACTTGCAATTTATTTTGTGTCTGAACATCATTGTTAGTATCATCATGTTGATCATTTGAATAATAATCACTAGTTCTGAATGATTTACCAATATCTTCATCAACCTTAACATTTTCACTTTCAACAGTTTTCTTCAATCTTTTATTAAAGCACTAGTAAGCTTTTCTCTTAGTAGAATATCCTAGGAAGATTCCTTCATCACTTCTAGCATCAAACTTACCTATAGCATCATCTCTCTTGATGTAGCATTTTCATCCAAAAATTTTGAAGTATTTGACAATAGGCTTATAACCAAACCATAGCTCAGAAGGTGTCTTACCAAAATTATTGTTGACATTTACCCTGTTAATGGTGTACACAAAAGTAGTTATAGCTTCTCTCTAGTATAAATGAGGAACATTTGTTTCCAGCATTTCCAGCATCATGGTTCTAGTTGTATCTAGAATGGTTTTTTTCTTTATTTCAACAACTCCACTCTATTGAGGAGTCCAAGGGGCAAATAGTTGCCTTTGAATTCCATGCTCTTCACAAAAAGAATTGAATTCTCATGAGGTAAATTCACCACCTCTGTCTAACCTTACACATTTGATATTCTAACATGTCTCATTCTCTGTCATAGCTTTAAAAATTTTGAACTTCTATAATGCTTCATGTTTTTCTCTCAATAAAGTGACCCATATCATTCTAGAATAATCATCAATGAGTAACATAAAATACCTTTCACCTTGTATGCTTCTAATTCTAGAAGGACCACATAGATCAGTATGTATCAAATTCAGTACTCCATTAGAGATTCACTTTTTTCTCTCAAAGGAATTTCTTGTTTACTTTCCCATCTGACATTCCTTGCACATGGTGTTAGTAGGCTTCACTAACTTAGGTAAATATTTGACTGCTTGAGTAGATATTATCTTGACAATATTATCAAAGTTTACATGGCATAACCTCTTATGACATAACCAGCTTACATCAATTTGAGCAATCAAACAACTTGACTATCAGCACTTAAATGAAATATATTACCTTTTGTCTTTGTTCCTGAAGCTATCATATTTCTTGAACTTCCTGTTATTCTGCACTTACCATTCTTGAAGTGCAGATTGTAGCCTTTTTCTACCATTTTTCCAACACTCAAAAAATTATTCTTTAGGCCTTCTACATAAAGAACATCATCAGTATCAAGTGCTTACCACCAAAATAAATAGTGCCCCGCTATGAATCACACTAGAAGTGTTGTCATCAAAACTTACAACACCACCATCATAGTTTTCTAAACTTACAAATTTTATTTTGTCTCTAGTCATATGATGTGAGCATCCGCTGTCAATTACCCACTCATCTTTCTCTTCAACATTGGCTGCAAGAGTTTTCTCTACATTCACATTACTAGAAGATTCAGGGGACACCTGACCATTTTCTTTGATAGCAATAAATACCCATTCATCTTCATTTCCAGTTTCTTTGTCAGATTTTTCATCAGTTACTCCTTCTTCATCTTAATAGCACTTTCTTTGAAATCTAGTGTTCTTAGGCTTATACTTTGAAACTCTTTCAGGACATCTAGAAGCAAAATGACCTATCTTACTACAATAAAAACATTTAATAGGTAATTTTCCTTTGTACTTACTGTGAACACTAAAATTTACAGATTTAGTTCAAACAATGACCGTCATTGGATTGTTAGCCATTTTTGAAACAAGCAAATCCAGCATTCATATGAAATATTCACTCATGCTACTTATGCAAACAAGAAAAATAGAACTAAACAACTAACTGAAAGCATAAACAACAAGAGAAAACTCTATCCCATATTAGATTGGTGCTCTTTGAATATGTGAAAGAGCCCTTTCCCAATCCTTGATAAGCTTAGTGAGATGATAGACAATGAGATGCTTGGTGAAATCAAGTTGCCTATAATAAGGATGCTCTAAATGTGGATTGATGAAGAGCAAGATTGATTCTCAAATGAAGAGAGTAACCTTGCCTCAAGATGTGTTGTTCTCAAATTTGTGTTGTTGTGATGAGCAAGATTAGTTCTCTCATGTGGAGAGTAACCTTGCCTAAAAATGTGTTGTTGTCTTGTCCTCAAATTGTGTTGTAGTTGTTTTAGAGAAATGCTTTGCATATTATAGATTCAAGGGTAGGAGATTGAGAGATTTTGAATGAATGTGGGATTATTCACAAGCCAATGACAAGATGACACTTTTCAAGGTGTGAGAGGGTGAGGACTGTGCAAGTCTTGGCCAATGTGCCAGTTTCAAATTTGAATTTACATGAAAATACATGTTTAGGGGGGATGAAAGGTGCAATAAATGCCAAGTTTGACTTGTGCAAGAGATGTGTAAGAGCATTTAATGCTTTGTTGGAAGGGACAAGTCATGTGGAGGGAAGATTCAAATTGGAAGAATATTCCATCTTGATGACCTTTTGAAAGTAATTAGAAGAATTGATAAATCAAATAATTGATTTATTGGTGCAAGTGCGTGGGTTAGTTGAGAGTTTAGATTTGACTCAAGTTGAGTCAAAAGCTGGAGAATGGGTAAATATGATTAGAGGTTAATTAATCTAGATTAATTAACTTGGATGATATTAGGAGTTTGACATTTGATTTAAATCATTTTGATTTATTGAATCAAATGAGAAAAACTTAAAGACTTAAAGAAATAATCTGATTTATTTAATTAAGCCTGATGAAGCTAAGGATTTAATCAATAAATTGTTTTAATTGATTAATAACAGAATTTGATGTTAGTTAGAGTGAGATGTAAGATGTTTATTTTATGTGTCTACATTTTTCCCCTCTTTGAAGCAATGTACTTGTTGCATTGGTTCAAAGAATGATGTTGCTGACATCAAAATTAAAAAATTCTTTGGTTTTTTCGGATGCCCCAATGGAAATAAGTACATTAGTACATTGCCCCCTCGAGAGATCGAGCGAAAAGATTCGATTTGAGGTTGACCTTGCAATAAAGAGGTTCAAAATGGATGTATGGATGGTGAGACTATATGATCTATATGATAATGATGGTGTAAATGAGATGTTTGGAAGATGCTTAGAATAACAAATCTATATTATCCTAAACAACTTAAATGATTATGAAAATGAGATGGATATGGAATGATTATGCAAGATAAGAGTGCAGATGCAGGATGGATGCATTGTTAGTGTGAAATAGGATAGAAGAATGAGAGGGATTAACCCTTGAATCCAAGAAAATGAAGAATTCCAACAAGTCCCCTAGTCATCAAGACTTTATTGGATATGGTGATGAATGATGATGTATTGCTTATCCAAGGATGGGAAAAGAGCATACCTTTCTTTATGTTTGATAACACATGTAGGTGCGATGCATCAAGGTATTAAGAACCAGGATGGCGTGGCGCCTAGTGTGATGGACTTTGACTTGTCAAACAGATAGGAATACTCTTGTTCACACTTGACAAACATAACCTTATTCAGAACGTAGTTCAGATATTCCAAACATCTCGAACCAAGACATAAAAAGGCAAGCCTTCTTATATGGCCAACAAGATACCTAAAACATCATTCCTACAAACAAAACAAAGTATGCATGACGAAGTTATTTTACAAGGATATCCAACAAGCACAGCAGGTAAAAAGATAAGGGTGATCCCACAAAGCTGGTTTACAATTTCTGAGAGGAACTGATTTTTACTGAAATCACATATTTTTAGAAAATATAATGATTTAAGCCTTTAAAATTTCCATTTTATGAATTAAAATTTAAGAGGTTCTTATCAAACCACCTTAGATCAAACCCCCTTGGATAGAACCTCGCTAGTTTTAAACCATACCTATAAATGAGTCTCCTTTACACCTATAAAAATGTTGATAAAAAATAACTTATGATTTACCTTTTGGGGGATCAAATTAATTCATTTAAAATTTATTTTAAATGATTATAGTAGTCCTCAAAATTATCTATCCCATTAATATAATTTTAATATGTTTTGGTTTTATTATGTATGTGTTTTTTTAATTTTATTAAACATAGGTTTTTCACCGAAAATCAAGCTCTCTATTTTGCACATGTGGAAAAATAGAAAAATATCAAAATAATTTTTTTTAAATATGTTTGTTCTGGATATTGATGTCCTTGATCCATTAAAAAAAAAAAATTTGAATTTCAATACATACATAAAAAGTTATGTTGCATATAGTCCGCCTATGTCTGAATTGCAATTGGTTTGACTTCAAAATTCTATTAAGGAAAAATTATTCAATAAAAAACTATGAGACAAAATGAAAGTGCTAGATATCGTCGATACAAATCTAAATTCAAAAAAAATAGAATTTTATCCTTCATACAAAAAAATTTATGTTGTATACGATGAGCGTCACTTTTTAAAAATGCTGCTTTCTGAAAAAAATTAGTTTTCGTGGGAGATGGAAAAAGAAGTTCAATATTATTCCAAAAAAAATTTTAAAAATATTTTTAGAATCTACAAACAAAATGTGATGAGACTGTATTTTGCATCATCTTCAAAATCCCCATGGTTTAGCTGCTATAGGTGTCTGAATGTGAAGATTTAGTTAAAAATAATAATTTCAGTGTCCAGTTTGGCCAAAAAGTGTAAACCACTATTGTGGGATCACCCATAATGATCATTGCCCCATTCCTTTCTCTCTAAACCTATTTTGTTTAGGCATCATTGAGAGGTCCTTGGCATGAGCGCAAAATAAGATAAGTCAAAAAGACCAAGATAAAGTAAACAAACAAGCTAATTTTCTTCGTACCGCTAGCCAAGACTAACTACTGTGGGGTACCTGATGCTTATGTCCATCGCAGGAAAGCTTCATCCTAGGACATGTAGTGATTAGGGTTTTGATGGGACTAATTTGGGTGATAAGATATTGATACTCCGAGTTGACCATTTTGCTTGTTTACTGACTTAGGCTTAAGACTTTGACGATTAGGTGTTCACTTTAGAACCTGCTAAACTTGTTTCTGACTGACTCACCAAAGGGTGAAAGTGACGATTGTTTTATTATGAGTGATGACAATCACAGGTGAAAGCGAGATGAAATGGATGCACCACTTTGGGTTTTTAGATATTTTGAGGCTGTTTTTGGTATTTTTAAGATGTTTTACAAATGTTTTTGGTATTTTGTGTCTCGGGGGCCGATCAAGGATGGCCTTGCCTACATTTAAGCTCAGAGACGATGTAGTTCGGACTCCAATTGACTTGAAAGCTAATGAGATAGATGGGCAAACGGATTGCCATTGCGACGGATGCTTAAAATCCTAAAATGTGAAAAAGATGGACAGCCATTGCCGGACGCCTAAAATCCTAAAATGTGAAAAAGATGGACAAACGAGTGCCCCTGTGATAGACGCCTAACTAGATGGGCAGAAAGATGTCATTGCGACGGATGCCTAAAATCTTAAAATGTGAAAGAGATGGAAAAACGAACGCCCCTATGATGAACGCCTAACTAGATGGGTAGACGGATGTCATTGCAACGGATGCCTAAAATCCTAAAATGTAAACTAGATGGACAAATGGGTGCCCCTGCAATGGATTCTTAACTAGATGGGCAGACGGATGTCATTGCGACGGATGCCTAAAATCCTAAAATGTGAAAGAGATGGACAAATAGGTGCCCCTACGACAGATGCCTAACTAGATGGGCAGACGGATGTCATTGCAACGGATGCCTAAAATCCTAAAATGTGAAAGAGATGGACAAACAGGTGCCCCTGCGACAGACGCCTAACTAGATGGGCAGACGGATGTCATTGTGACAGATGCCTAAAGGACTGACCTAGATGTAAAAAAATATGGGCAAATGGATTGCCAATGCGACAGACACCTAAGGACTGACCCTAACTGTAAAAAAAGATGGGCAAACGAATTGCCAATGTGACAAACGCTTAAGGACTAATCCTAACTGTTTTGGGGGATGATCAAAGATCAACCTTACCTACATTCAAGCTCAGAGACGAAGTAGTTCGACAAGGTGAAAGACTGACAAGACTCAATGATGAATTTTTTTATTTTTTTATTTTTTTTATTTTGAAGAATTTTTGATATTTAGGCGTGTTTTTGGATTTTGGATGATTTGGATGTTTTTGGATTTTTTATTTTTCAAATGTTTGAGTTTTTTGATGAATTTTTGAATGTTTTTGAATTTTTGCATGATTTTGAAGATTTGGGTATGCGATATGTGATGATATCAGTGCTTTGTTTTGGGATTTTGTTGAAAACCAAGCTTAATGTTGATCGATTGGATTGATGGGTTGATAGTTTGAGTAAGTGTGTTAAGTCAAACAAAAGTGATAATGCACTTGTAAACTCTAGGAAGTTGTGTTATCCAAGAGTAAACTTGTACAAAAGAGGATGGTTGACTAAGTGTGTTAAGTTAAACAAGGTGATTATGGATTTGATAATTTGGCTAAGTGTGTTAAGCCAAACAAGATGATAATGGACTTGTAAACCCAAGGAAGTTGTGTTATCCTAAAGTAAACTCGTACACAAGATGATAATTTGACTAAGTGTGTTAAGTCAAACAAGGTGATGATTGATTGGATTCGATTAATCAAGATTGATGAAGCTTGATTTGGAACAAAATTATTTTGATGATTTGATGTGATGCTGACGCACAAGTTAGATGCAACTGATATTGATTGTTCAGATTTATGTTTGACAAAAGATAAATCTTGATAAGGAACGTCATCTTGTCAAAACATGCCATGGGCTAGTGATTTGGATTTTGGATCACAAGTTCTTCGACAAATTTTATTTCATGTTCGCCAATGTTCGGATTACGAGATAAGTTAGAGGGTATATATCAAGATTTATTCCTGAAGCAAGATGTAAATATATGTGCCTAGTGTCTAGCAATGTATGGAATTCCATGGATGGATGCTTGGATCAATATATAGATGGATAGATATGGTAAGCATGCAAAGGATGCCAAGGATTATCTTGTGATAAGATAAGGTGTTTGAACAGAGGAATGCTCACTCAAATAATGCTTCAAGGCTTAGATAATGTTGGATAGGATGGGATCAGTGAAAATGATCCAGGTCAATAATTTTAACAAAAACAAGTGTGCAGCAAACCTTTATCAAAATCAAGATAAGGTAGATAAATAATCATGCATTGGATAAATGGTTTGTGGATGAACAAATGATATGGATGGAATGTTGGCTTTATTATGCATGTGATAAGATGCTTTCACCTGAAATGGTGCACGTAGATGCTCGATTCCACACATGACGCCTATTTGCCAGTTTTTCATCATGGTACTTGTCCAAAGTGCCACCAAAATGGTTTTCGCTAGAGGACGATTTTTTTCTTTACTGTTTTCAATCCTTTTTTCTGAATTTTTTTTGGATTTTTTTATTTTTGTATTTTTTTGTTCTCGCCAAGATGCCTGTTTGCCAAGTTTTCATCAAGGTGACCATTTTTTCAGGACATTTTGCTGATTTTTTTGTATTTTCCAAGAGATTTTAAGTGATGTTGAACCACCTGGTGGTGTTGATGTTGATGCTTTTGTCATAACATGCCATTGGTATCCTACTTGAAGAAGTTGCTTTGCCAAGGTACGTGCACTTGAAAGAAAATTTTGAGAAATTTGTTTTGCTTTGCCGATACCGGAGTTAACTTTGTCTTTGTGCACACATCGCAATAGGGTGCCTTCTGAATCCTTATGATGAAGGGTCATTTCCAACACATGGTCAATGTGAAAATTGGATATCATGCATGGAGGCATGGATGGACTGTGTTTGGGAATAAAAGATGGATTGGTCGATAGTTTGGAACCTTTGACTCTCCAAACTTGGGAAGATGAGCAATAATGAGTGGATACGGAAGTGTGCATAGAATTAGGACCAACTGCTTGATACACTTTTTATGTTGCTTGAGAAGCTTCCTTTTTCCTTTGTGGAAATCTTTGATGGATATTTTTCCCTTTTTTATTTTGCCCCATAGTTTCTTTGACTGATGGAGTTTGATAGGGATAATCTTTCTTTGTATTCTTTGGTATCCAAGTGTATTTGATTTCTTTGATATGCTTCTTAGCTTCTTTTTATTTGATAAGGTTCTTCATGCTTCGATTCAAGTCTTTCTTTTGACGTTGGTCCCAATTTGTGGATGGGGTGATGGGTGGATGAAGATTCGTGATACGACGGGTTGTACTATTGACATAGGTTTCATCATAAGGATTCTTCGCGCTCCCTATGTTGACGTTTGTTCGAGACAAAGTTGCCCCCAGTTTTATAGAAGTATCACTGATATGTTGAGATCCCTTGGTTATCGAATAACCAAGGCCTTGATGTTTAGGATTGCCAAAAATTTGTATTGGCTCCAGGATACCCTGCTCGTGTAGGCCTAATCCTCTACCTTGATAATTTATCTGCTGAAAAATTTTATTTGCAATAGGATATGATCTACCTTGGAAACAAGGTGTTATTCCTTCTCTGCTCTATGGTGGATCTTCAAAATTGATAGTTGTTTTATTGATGTGATAGCTTGTTCTAAGAAAGGTAAGTGATCCAACTCTATAACTAATGGGATCCTCCATATGTGGGATGAATGCCTTATTGATATCTTTTTCTTGATCTTTTGAGATATCATATTGTATTGCTTCTTCAAGGAGTGTTGATGATTTATTGTGAAATTCTTCCTCCTGATTCATTCTTGATATGCTTGCATATGATGTTTTTACTTCATGACTTATGTAGGAGCCTTCTTCATGACCCATTTCTGGTATGTCTGTAGATTTTTCTATACTGTGATCATGTGTACAAATGTTAAGAGTAGGAGATTCTTGTTCCTCAGTAAGAGTATGAGACTCTTGTTTTGAATGAAAATCATCTACATGTCCATCCAAAGAAAGCATCCCATGGGTAGATGGAGGAATATGTGTTATATGGATGTGATCATCATTTGTGACATCTTATATAGATAAAAGAGTGCCCATTAGATCATTGCAGTATCTCGGAGATACAAATTCTCGATCTGGAGTGATTTCAAAATTGCTTTTGACATACTTTGGATCAAGTTCTTGACATGGGTCGATTTCAAAGGGTGGATTTTCTACAAGGGATTATTGGACATTGTCCTTAGGCATGGGAAGTGGCTAAATTTCCTCTTGTTCTTTTAATGGATTTGGATCAAGTGTAGAGCTAGGGATTCCTTCAATATTTGTAACCATGAGGTCAAAGGATGTCAATATGTCATTGGAAGGGCCATTGCTAGACCTTGATGGAAGATTTTGATCATGCTTTGGAATACGTTCTTGAGATATGTCCTCTAACTAATAAGGAAATGTAGAGACATTTTTGATATGATCATTGGTTGATGGATCGTAGATTATGTCAATGGGATCAAATAATTGTAACACATCTTGAAATAGATCACTAAAAAGTGGCTCTTGATGAATGTTGAGTTGATCACTTGATGGGGTGGAAGCATCTTCATGATCTTGAACATTGTTTTTAACAATTGTGAAAGAGATATTTTCAATGTCTTCAACCATAGGATCAAGTGATGTTGACATTTCTTGAATTGGATCATTGTTATGCATCGTTGGTGAGTTTTGATCATGATTGAAAACTGGCTCTTGGTGTATGTTGATTTGATCGTTGGTCGAGGTGGAAACATCTTCAAGGTGCTTATTGATAGATTGATCTTGATTTTTAGATTCAATAATTGTGGTGGGAATATGTTGCAAGCTTTGTTGGGCGAGTAATGCGTGTGTTTGTTGTTGAGCCAACAATGCTTGTTGTTGGTCCTGTTGTTGTTGTGCCAACAACACTTGTTGTTGGTCGTATTGTTGTTGTAATTGGTAGTCTTGCAAGCCTTATTGATACACTTCTTGTTGTGCTTGCAATTGAGCTTGGTATTGTGCTTGCACTTGCGCTTGCACTTGCTGAGCTTGGAATTTCACTCATGCTTGAGCGTGTGCTTTTTGGATTGCTTGTGCCATCTAAGCGGCATGTGCAGTTTGTATAGCTTGTGCGGCTTGTTGTTTTTGGAGCACCTTTTTGTAGGAAGCTTCTTGAGCGGCTTGCAACATGATGGAAAATGAATTGGTCGTGTTGTGTTTTGGCAGTGGTGGTGGGTTGGGGATGGTGTTGATTATTGGGATTGCTTGGATGGTTGCCACTTGCTATTGCGATATCGATGGCAAAATGGGACGATTTGGTGTGATGTTTTGATTTAGCATTATAGGTTGACTTTGAACATATTTGTGGTTGAGAATCATATTGCCTTGATTTAGGTAACTTTGATTTTGCATGGTATTACCTTGACTTGAATCAACATATGGATTTGCCAATATATTGCTAAGATTTTGAACAACATTAGGGGGATTTGCAAGCATATCTATCCCAAAGTTCACCAAGTGTGGACTAGAAATGTTCATGTTTCAAAAACTTGTCTTTGGCATGTATGGATTTGGTGGGATAATGTTGTTTGGAAAACTCATGCATTGAGCGTTTGGTTGATAGATTTGCAGATTTGGACTTGGATTTAAATCTATCATTGGGAAAGGTGTTCCAAACTTTAGATTGGGCATACTCATATTCGTATCATTGAAGTTTGGAGGAGATAATGATGCCATGTCTGAATTGCATAAATGTGAGTTTCGATAATCAATTGGTATTGCGAGACTTAGATAGTTTAGTTGAATCGGATTGCTCATGATGTATGAGTCAAGTTTGAATTCCATGTTTTTCTTGTGTTGTGATCTTGTTTGAACCATAAAATGAAGATCAATTTTCAAGAATGTAAGAGATGAACCTCTAATTCTTTAGATTGGTCTAAATGTTAGGTGCAAAGAAGCGAAGAACTAGGATAATTGAAGGATCAAAGTGATGACAAGGATGAGATAAATGAAAGATGAGTGATACGGATGAATGGAACTCTTAAAGAAACTTTGAAGGAAATGCTAAACTTTTTAGGTCTTTGATTGATCGTGACCGGATTGTTGGTTTGACTAGGTGTGTTAAGTCAAACAAAATGTGATAAATGCACTTGTAAAACCCTAGGAAGTTGTGTTATCCTAGAGTGGACTTGTACATAAGAGGATGGTTTGACTAAGTGTGTTAAGTCAAATGGGGTGATGATTTGATAATTTGGCTAAGTGTATTAAGCCAAACAAGATGAACTCGTAAACCCTAGGAATTTTTTTTATCCTAGAGAAAAATCGTGTATAGGATGATGGTTTGACTAGATGTGTTAAGTCAAATAAAGTGATTTGATTTTGCCTAGCAGTTTAGCATAATAGATGTTTACAAAGTTTCCAAGAGCTATTGATGAGGTGATTTTTGACGGATTTGGATGGTTGAAATATGGATGAAAGTGATTGAATTTGATCCTAGACTTGAACTAGATAACACTTCTTCTTACAAGACCTCGGTGTTGAAGAACATGCTATACTTCCTATGGGAGGAAAGCAATCCTTTCAAAAAGTTTGGGATTATGTTGATAATAGAATGCATACAACTCAGGATTGTTTCTTGAAGCTTTTTTTTTTTTGTAAAAGTTGTAAACCAATCATTTTAGAAAACACATGTGTAATCCAATTTGTCTTTTTATCTTGGCTTAATGAATTCTTTTTTACCAAAGACACTTGCTTGATTATGTTTTTCAAACTAAATATCCAATGTACTAATTTCCCTTTATCCCACAAAGTGCAGAAATCAACGAAATCAAGGCAAAGGTTACCTATTGTTGACTTTAGTAAGCAAATTGAGATGAAATCCAAATGCTTAGAATCCTCTAATGATGAAATCCCTAGGGCAAGCATGATCATTTGAATTCGTCAAAGGTATTTGCTTCCCTAAAGGGTTTGAAATTTTGATGATTCGTTGAGTGTTTGTTTTTCAATGTTTTGAATCCAAGCAATGTATCTTTTACTTCCAAACACTTTTTACAACCCTGGGATGATGAGGCAATATCTTTCTAGGTTCCCACTTGGATGAATCTAGTTGCGCATATATTGTGTGAATGGCTAAATTCTTGACCACATATGCTCCCCCTTACAATGTACACACTTCTCGGGTCAGCCAAGCATTAGTACCCATGAATCACCCATGGCATACCTTCCATTTCTACAACAAGATCGCATGTATAACATGGGGTGGCTTCAAAGGACATGACCTTTTACACCAACAAAATAGACAAGGTTTTGGCCTTTTTCTAAACAAAGGGTTTTAATGTGGGCATTCCATTCGTGAGGGATTATCCAACATCGGTGAGAGTCCATTGTTGTCCATCTCATAGAATAATCCTCATGATTCTTGAACTTTCCTCAAGAATCCACACTTATATACCAGTTGGAAGTCGCTTGGCTTTAGCGTGTTCCCGGTTGGGTCATTCCCTTGGGTGAGTACTTTTTTCCACAAGGCAGGCCCTCTAAGTTAAACAAAAGCAAATAAACTCATTTTTAGTTTGATCAACCTTCGTTTAGAAACAAAGGGAGAACACTCACAACAAGTTTACTCACACTCACAAAGTGTTTTGTTCAATTTTAAGTTCCCAAAATGAAAGTGTGAAGGCAATATTTTTGACAACTTAACATCACCAAAATGCTTTTGATTCTCAAGATTGTTGTGAAGCACGAGAGAAGCGCATATGCATTTCGAATGATGTTAATTTATGAAAAAGATTGCAAAACATGAAAGACACTTGTTCATTTTATACCTCAAAGCAGTGATTTTGATTTGTTTTAAAAGCACCAAATGAGATGTGAAGTTTTCCCTTGTTCAATTTTAACCCAAATCAAAATCTAGTAAATGTCTAAGGTTATTTTTAACCAACATTGAAAAGATCAAATTAGTGCTTGATTTTAAACCCAAATTGAAAAGTGGGTTGGTTTAAAACAAAAAAAAAAGGTAGTAAATGGAAGCTCTAAGACTTAAAACAAGCATTAAAAAATTATTTTTCCAAGTCTCGATTTCAAAAAAGAAATTTCCAACTTCACTCTATTCGCCTTTTGTCAACCTTCAATGCCAGCTTCCAATTCCAATCTTGATGTCAACCTTGTTCCTTCGTTTAATTTGTATGCTTAACTTCTAATATCCACCTTGATGTTAACCTATACGCATCATCAAGTTATTAGAAATAAGATTTATAAAATAATAAATAGTAACTTATCATAACAAATACAATTTTAAACATAATCTATTTGTTAAAACAAGAAAAAAAGAATAGAAAAAGAAAGAAAACCATTTTGAATAAATTAGTTTAAAAGTTACCACCCAAATATCTTGTTAATGATTTATCTCACAAAAACACTTTTAGCTTGTGCTTTAAATAAATGCTTCAAATGTCCTCGTGGAATCTCAACCTCCATGCTTGCCTAGTCTTGAGCTCATATACCAATGACTTAAATTCTCTCATCCTCCTAGTCTCATCCTCAATAAGTGTGTGCCACTTTAAAGTCTTCTTAGGAAAATGGATTCAAATGTGCGGATTTGCCAAAATGGAAGCTATTCTAGAGCAGTTCAAAATCATAAATGGTAAGTGGATGGCACCATACATTCATTGCAAGTACCCTACCAAATATAGATGCAACACTTTTGCAAACATAGAAAAGACACTTGAACTACTTGACAGACATATTAAAGACCAGTGGTTGTCTCTATTTGCAAGGCATAAAATATAAAACCGTATGAATGGAGGACTAAACATAAAGGGTATTAATTGATGGTTTGAAATTTGTGAGCTATTGCAGCTTAACAAGCTCACATGGGCCTTCCTACAGAGAACATGGCACCACTAGTTGCAGATTCAACACCTACCTATAGAGAATATACGAGCCTTCCTACAGAGAATATGGTGCCACTAGGTGCAGATTCACAACCTACCCTCCAAGTCAAAGTGGTCCTTCATTATTGAGATATATGGCGCCATTATGAGATATAGAGCATGGGATGTGAAATGCAAAAGATACATGTAAAGCCAAGTTTTGCAGTCACTTCCAATAGCCTACTTCTCAGCCTTTGACCATAGCCTCTTTGTCTTCAATGCATGAAAGCATAGATAAGTCACATGAACTGATAGCCAAAAAAAAAAAAGCTTTAGAAATTTCAAACTAAATCCAATAGGCATGAACAATGAATATATTCATTTTTAAAGCCTTCGAGTTAATGCCATTGGCAGGTGAATGACCGAATTCCACAGCCTTTGCTAGCTTCAATTCTCAAAGAGATGTCACTAATGAAATACATTGATTGCAGGACCTGCACAAAAGGCGTAAGAAAATTTCAAGCAAAGGTTATTAGTAGGCGTAAAGAAACAGCGAACTCCACAACCTTTTCCTGCGTGGGATAAATACGCAATCCTAAGATTTAGAAATAAACACTTTGCTTCCTGGGAATGGCTCATAGAAAATGTTTGAATTATTTGAATTGAGTGCATTTACTACCCTGAAATAAAATGGTTGTACTATCTATGAAAAAAAAAATGCCATTAATAATGAAAAGGTAGCTCTACAGTGACATTTAAAGGTGTCAGCAAGCTACAAATAGTTTATTAGTTCTTATTGAATATGATTACATACTATTGGTCTCTTTTCAAATTTCAATGGACAAATAGTCACCTTCCTGTCACGTCTGTCATTTTCCTCCCTCAATTCATCGATATATCATCCTTCATCTTGCTTGGTAAGTATGGTCATAGATAAGTAAAAAAAATATTCTATGTGTTTTAATACTTTCTTGACTACCCTGCTTTGTGACAGCAGAAAGCTCATATTTGGGATATCGAGGAAACTACATTGCCTTTGAGACAAAATTGTTACATAGGTTGGAAATGATTGTGATTGATACTACGATGCGATCTATCTTGGGCAGGAAGCATGGTTAATTTTCCTTGGGCCTGGTTACACAAGCATGTAAATTGAAAGAGAAGTGGCCATTATTTATTTCATGTAGAGAAAAGCATGGCGTTCGCCTTGAGAGAAAAAGTGGATAAATGGAAGCATTTAATTCGGCCTTGCATTTGGCAAAGGCGAGGAATGGGTAATGTTAGGTTAAATTGGGTATGCATGCCATGCCACATCTTCTTCTTTTTCACTGCCCCTTTTCTCTATGTGTAATGGCAATGAAAACATGGATTTGATTGCTTTAATATTCTACACCATCTCACTTGTGATTAAGCATTCTACCGAGCCCATTATAGACAACCCTTTGCTTCAACTACACGCCAAGG
Organism: Sequoiadendron giganteum; assembly: GCA_007115665.2. NCBI lineage: Eukaryota > Viridiplantae > Streptophyta > Pinopsida > Cupressales > Cupressaceae > Sequoiadendron > Sequoiadendron giganteum. The sequence continues at coordinate 144,698,423 of CM021101.1, forward strand.
ATAACAACAAAAACAATAATGAAAACAATACCCGAAATACGGAAATTTAAAATCTCTTAGCACTAATGTGGTGCAGAAGGATATTGTGCATGGGAAACTAACTCAAGGCTCTATCCCCACCTAAACTATTATCAAACATCTTGCTTGTTTAAATCAACTAAATGAGTAAAAAATCAAACAGATTAAAAAAATAAACTAAATAAAAATGTTGAGATTAGATTTATGGTGAGCATGATAGAACTTCAATATATCAACTCATACCCAGATGGCCCTCCTTCTAGCGCAATTTTGTGAACACTAAAATTTGCAGATTTGGTTCAAACAATGACCATCATTGGATTGTTAGCCATTTTTGAAACAAGAAAATCCAACATTCATATGAAATATTCACTCATGCTACTTATGCAAACAAGAAAAATAGAACTAAACAACTAACTGAAAGCATAAACAACAAGAGAAAACTCTATCCCATATTGGATCGGTGCTCTTTAAATATGTGAAAGAGCCCTTTCCCAATCCTTGATAAGCTTAGTGAGATGATAGACAATGAGATGCTTGGTGAACTCAAGTTGCCTATAATAAGGATGCTCTAAATGTGGATTGATGAAGAGCAAGATTGATTCTCAAATGAAGAGAGTAACCTTGCCTCAAGATGTGTTGTTCTCAAATTTGTGTTGTTGTGATGAGCAAGATTAGTTCTCTCATGTGGAGAGTAACCTTGCCTAAAAATGTGTTGTTGTCTTGTCCTCAAATTTTGTTGTAGTTGTTTTAGAGAAATGCTTTGCATTTTATAGATTCAAGGGTAGGAGATTAAGAGATTTTGAATGAATGTGGGCTTATTCACAAGCCAATGACAAGATGACACTTTTCAAGGTGTGAGAGGGTGAGGAATGTGCAAGTCTTGGCCAATGTGCCAATTTCAAATTTGAATTTTCATGAAAAGACATGTTTAGGGGGAATGAAAGGTGTAATAAATGCCAAGTTTGACTTGTGCAAGAGATGTGTAAGAGCATTTAATGCTTTGTTGGAAGGGACAAGTCATGTGGAGGGAAGATTCAAATTGGAAGAATATTCCATCTTCATGCCCTTTTGAAAGTAATTAGAAGAATTGATAAATCAAATAATTGATTTATTGGTGCAAGTGGGTGGGTTAGTTGAGAGTTTAGATTTGACTCAAGTTGAGTCAAAAGCTGGAGAATGGGTAAATATGATTAGAGGTTAATTAATCTACATTAATCAACTTGGATGATATTAGGAGTTTGACATTTGATTTAAATCATTTTGATTTATTGAATCAAATGAGAAGAACTTAAGGACTTAAAGAAATAATTTGATTTATTTAATTAAGCCTGATGAAGCTAAGGATTTAATCAATAAATTGTTTTAATTGATTAATAGCAGAATTTGATGTTAGTTAGCGAGATGTAAGATGTCTATTTTACGTGTCTACACTTACCATGACCTCTTGATTCTCTTTTCACAATCAATGCTTCCAGTTCTTCCATTTCTCTTTCTTCATCTTCAATCCACTTCATCTCATCTTCATATCTAGATGTTCTCTAAGAGCTTTCTCCTGAATCATATCTCTTTTTCTCAGATACAGTAGCCTTGAAAGTAGACTCAGCCTTAGGAGAAAACTCACCAAATTCACTTAATTCAAATGCAACAAGTTTTCCAATCAAAATGTCTTTTGTAATATGTGTCACTATTCTAAGTTCTTCAATAGCATGAGCTTTTGTCTTATAGGAAGGGGGGACAAATCTAAGTATCTTAGCCACAATTTCAAATTCATTCATAGTTCCACCGACACATCTAATATCCATCACCAATTCATTTATCTTATGCGATTAGGAAGTGATGTTATCATCTTCACTCATCTTCAAGCTCTCCCATTTTCCTTTTAGACTTTGTAGCTTAGCACTTTTCACTAGTTCATCTCCTTCATACAAGTTTTCCATATTTTTCCAAATCTAGTATGCAGTCTTCAATCCCATCACATTTTTCATATTTGAATCTGTCAAAGCACTCACTAGTGTTTCTACTGATCTGGTATTAATTTCTTCTTGCTTGATCTCATCTTCAGAGGAGAGACCATTCTGAGGAATATTATATGCAATTTGTGTCATCTACCAGAAAGGTTCACCAATGCACCTCAAATGACATTCCATCATGACTTTCCAAAGAGAGTAGTTTGTACCATCGAATCTAGGACTATCATTCTTAAATGATTTCATCATGTATCACCTCAAGTTGTTAAGCTTCTCTCAGAGGAACTAGCTTTGATACCAATTGTTGGAAAAACAAGGATAGACAATCGATAGGGGATGTGAATCAATTGTTACCCAAAACTAACTTATGCAACATTAACCAATTTCTATCACAGATCTGATAATTAATAATGAAAGAATAAGAACAACATATCAGAGACACATGAACACCAATATTTTATACGTGTAAACCCTATTAGGGGAAAAACCATGGTGGATGTTAGTCCACAAGATTATACCCTATTAGAAGTATAATGGAGAATAAAAGAGAATGCACTTGCATTCAGGCACACTACCTAGAGCACACTGCTCAAAGGGAAACCTCACTGCCTTACATACAATAATCAAATTAAAACCATCTAATGAATATGAAGTAAGAAAATAGCTTCTAAAAAAGCCCGATGATAGTTTTGATTAGACATAGAAAAAAATCTTCAAAATCTTCCACCCATCTGCTCAAACTCTTCCATACTCTACTCTAAATGATTTGAACTTTATTTGCACTTGTACAACATTTGTACACTTGATAACTTGTTCTAAATGAGAAAAAAAAATCTATATATCTATCCACTATATGGATTTACATTCACTAATCAGTCGGCCACAAATAAAGAATACATTACAATTGTCGGCCTTGATACAGAAATAAATTACAATGTATACCAACACAAGTTAGTCATAACATAGTGAGGACCCAAAAAAACATCTTCAAACATGCCAAACAATGAAATATTAATCTTCATGGATCTACAACACGCTAACACCACAATGTCGGCCAAGAACATGAACACTCAAGCACATATCAGAAAAATCTTCAATCATGAACACTTCAATCATTGCATATGTATATAAAGGATAGAGTACAATATAGACTCATCCATGAATGTCATAGATACATGCAAAACACATGAGATTACCGGAAATTCATCCGCTTCAACTAAGAACACCATCTATAGAAACTAAATAACTGTAGGCACACATATCTTCATAACTTCCACAAAACTTTATGTGCTCCTCTAAAACTTTCAAACAACATACTAGAAAGGTTCAACAACAAATCATTTGAATTGCACCTTCAGATCTTCAACACATAGAGATTTCCAACATTTTGTCCTTCTCAGCTCCACTAGCTTCCTGAACTATATTTTTAACATTTTTCTCAATCTCCTCGGCATATACAGCCTTAAGAAGATTAGAATACTAATAGTTTTGACATCAATGACAACCACATATTAGCAGCACAACCACAACATCCAACAAAAACTTCATGAAATACAATTTTTTTTTAATCCTATAGTATGAGAAGCATATAATGTGACGCATGTTTTGGATTCAAAAACCATGATACTGTTTGAAAACTATAGATGTTTTTCAATCATCCTATCAATCAATACTTTATTCGTAATTCAAATAAAAAATTAATAATTATTATTTATTAAATTCAAAGTAAAGCGTAATTTATACTGGTGGAAAGTTGAGAATCTCCTTTAAAAACCCTTTTCGTTTCATCAATTTTGGGTAAAAAAAAAGTCATCAGCCACATGGGTCATCATATCACTTATGTATATCACCACTTTTTGGCCCACCATGATCCTACACATACTGTAGGAGCTGAGAAATCCAACTTCAAACTCCAAGATCACCTACAGGAAAATGGATGGAGAAAACAAACAAGGGTTTGATGCTCTAAAAAATGGAGAAATTATCTTATCAGAGCAAAAGGGAATTGATATGAAATATACAAAGGGATCAATCCTTATAAAAAGGAGATCATGTAAACCCTAAAGAAACCCTAATAGGAAAAACCCTAAAAGAAGCCCTAATAAGAGAACATTTAATAATTAATATAATTATTAAATGTCACTTTATGCAAACTAACGTGAAATCTTCAGAAGAGAATAAAGGTAACTTAATCAACACAATTAAGTTAAAACCTTTACTCTAAAACCCCTCCTTAAGATGAGCAATAGTGCAGCTACAAACAAATGCAAGAAAGCAAAGGTAACTACAATGCAAGAAGGCAAACATGGGTCCTGGCAACTAGGCTAGATCAGGTACCCAAATAAAACCAAATCTCTGTAAAATGGAGAAATAGAGAAAACCTCATGGGAAAATAGCTACTCCAAAAAGAGATGTAGAAAGCCAAGAAGAACATCACTGAAGCAGAAAAAGATGCAAACAAATATCGAAAGATGAATGCTATGGTGTTGAAGAACCTCCGCTAAAGATAGGATGATCAGGATCAACAAGACAACAATTGGATGAGTGCCCCACATGACACTACTCGAAATAGATGGAAAACAAAGGCAAACACCTAGAACGAAGATACAAATGGCACAAGTACCAATAGTCTAAAACACTGATCAATTGAGAATGGAAGATTCCTTCTGAGGCGAAACCAAGGAAGAATTAGCACGAACAATATAATACCCCCCCATAATGCTGAACTGGGAGAGCCTAACGGATCCACTGAAATGGTGTGTAACACCCTGTAGTGCATGAAGAAGAAGATACAACATCTGAAAGTGCACAAGAAATCACCTGCAACTGAAAAATTGGTGTGCAAACACAAAGCACACATGCATGAGGCTAGAATCATATGGATCCATCGTCATCATGGAGGGACACTCACCGAACAAAGGTGTGATGGCAAAAAAAAGGCACTACACAACCCCCCATGGCACTTTATAATACAGTGCGAGTACAAAATATGGCACAACCTTATGTGCAAAATCCCCAAAAATGCATGTACAATAGTGTGGCACTTTATCTCAGTGCATTTACATAAAAGATTGCTTACAAATAATGCTCAAAATGCCCACAAAGGACAAAACACTGGAAATACATGAAGAATAGCCAAAAACGAAGCATCCATGCAAATGAAAAATTCCCAAGAAGGAATATGTCTAGGTAATTCACCAGAGTGTGAAAACACAAAAAACTGAATAAAATATACCTGGAGTGAAATTTGGAGAAAGTGCATGGATGGAACTGAAGAGCTCTGAAATATGGTTCCAACGCCATTGAGATCTCAAAAAATGGAGAAACTAATCAAAATTTATGAGCTCATGACTAAAAGCAGCTTCTTTGACTTCAACTGGTTGTAGAATGCACCAACAAAAAAATGAAGTGATTAAACCCACGCTACTAGAAATTTGACAGAACCAGCTTTCCGACAATATCTCGTTTGCCAAAAAACGATATCGTATGCCCAAGTTATGGCCTCTGGAAGAAAACAACTCCAAAGGGGAAAAAAGTCAGTGCTCCATTAAATTTGACGGTCATACGGCCACCGCAACAAAAAGACGGGCTTAAATTTGATGGCCAAACGGTCGTCACCGCAAAAGCATGATTGGGCTTATTTAATGAAAAATTAATTTTTATATTAAAAAAACATTTTGATTTTTTTTTTTTAAAAACATGGATTTTTTATTTTTAAAAAAATAAAGGGGTGGGGTCTGCATGGGGCCACCGCCTACCAAAGTGGCAAGGCGATACCCATGCGGTACCAACCGCAGTAGGGGGGCAGTGCCCAAGGGGCCACTGCCTACCATAATGACAGGCGGCGATACCCTTGGGTACCATCCCTACCTATGCAGGGTACTCGCAAGGCCCGAGCAAGCCTTTAAACTGCTCCTTTTTTTTATTTGATTTTTTTTGAAAAAAAATCTAAAACAAATACAATAAAAAACTACGAATAGTTTTGTAGAAAAAAAATAATTCTAAAAAAAAATAATGCAGAAAAATAAATTATGAATAAAAAAATTTTACCAGGCAGGCGGACGGCCGTACGCATGGTCGTATGGGTAAAAAAAATTTGCCCCTCAAATCAACTTTGTCCAAAATGGATGAATGAATAGTCAATTTAGGGATTGTGGACCGCTACGGATGCAATGGCGAGGTCTGTTTGGGCTCAAAATGCTTTGAAATTGGAGGTGATTCCCTAGATCAAAAAATGCAAACCCCAAAACTGTGAATGCCTGATCCAACCTTGTAGCTCCAAATTATTCAAACAAGAATAGGCATGGAGTGGGAAAGCTCTGATACCATGTAGGAGTTGAGAAATCCAACTTCAAACTCCAAGATCACCTGCATGTAAATGGATACTTGTCACAAGGAAGAGAATGGATGGAGAAAACAAACAAGGGTTTGATGCTCTGAAAAATGGAGAAATTATCTTATCAAAAGAAAAGGGAATTGATATGAAATATACAAAGGAATCAATCCTTATAAAAAGGAGATCATGCAAACCCTAAAGAAACCCTAAAAGAAGCCCTAATAGGAGAACATTTAATAATTAATATAATTATTAAATGTCACTTTATCCAAACTAACTCGAAATCTTAAGAAGGGAATAAAAGTAACTTAATCAACACAATTAAGTTAAAACCTTTACTCTAACACATACCCCAATGATAGAAAACTCTTTGTATGTTAATATATTATAGAGTGTGTTCTTGTTCATGCATAGTTTGCAAGTTGAAATTTCTAGTTGCATGTGGTTGGATTAAACAATTAATAATAAGTGCTAAATAAATTATAATTAAATAAAATAAAATTAGAAAAATCTAGATTTTTCCTTCAAGAAATTAAGGATTACCTATTTATGAAATATTTGTGTGCAAATATAAAACATAAACCAATACAAATAAAAAAAGAAATTTTCCATCAAATTGACAAAAACCACTAAAAATAGAAATAGAATGTTGTCAAATCAATATTTATTGGGTGTTTATGTGATAAGTGATATTTTGGAGGCTTTATCCTTTTACCTAATATTTTGGAGGCTTTTACAATTAAATGGTAGCAAGTTTATCATTAAACAAGTGCTAAATAATGGAATGAAACAAACTTAGACAAATCTATATTTTTCCTTCAAGAAATTAAATATTATCTATTTATGAAATATATGTATGCAAATTTAAAACATAAAGCAATACAAATGAAAAATAAAGCTGTCATCAAATTGACAAAAAACACTCAAAATGGAAATAGAATGTTGTCAAATCAATATTTATCTGGCTTTTATGTGATAAGTGATATTTTGGAGGCTTTGGCCTTTTTCCTAGCTCTCAATTAAGAAGAAGACTTTGTATGTGCTTAATTAAAGGGCTTAATTGATCCCACACTTTATGGTTTCATGAGTTTGAGAATAGTTTTATAAAGGTTAAATTAATTATTGTGGAATCATGGAAAGGGGATGGGTGTCAATCAATGTCTTGATTTTAAAAGGATTGCACAATTCTACAGGATGCTTCAAGTAGATCTATATGTGACTCACAGAACCAAGGAATGGACACATTGATTCATCTCAATGTCTCTAACAAGTTTTCTATCAAAGGAAAATCTCATGAGGATTGTGTCTCCTAGCGCACTAAATTTTAAAACATGTGTTTATTTTTTATGTCATAAATTACTCGACCATTTGATGAATGGTTGATGGATGAATATAGTTGCATTTCAAAATAAAATACACAGAGTGCTAGGCTTGTGAACTCAAACCTTTGGAATCACCCTATAATTGTTATATTTACAAAGATCAATGGTTGAGAATTTGTTTGAGATGAAACTTTTGAATGATATTGATGGTTCCTCTCACTGAAAGTGATCAATTAATAGAAGGTACATCTATGCAAGATAAATGTTCAATTTATTTCTAAGTATCTGCATAAAAATGTAATGTACTAATTATGTAGTTCAGAGGGAAAATTTTGATGTTTCATTCACTTTAATATTCAAAAAAAATAAAAAATAAGTGAACTTTATACTATTAAGTTATATCACTTTTAAGTGAGAGAGTTATCACATGGGGATATTTCAAATTGCTCATTTTAGTGCACCAAGGAGATTTTTGGTTCCAACAAATCCAGTCCACATATTTCAATATTAATCTTTTCAAGAATCAAAATCTAGGTAAGTGAAAGATAAAATTCTTAAGTTTCATCATTTCTTAAAATATTATTTTTTCAAACTATGGATTTAGGTTTGGGAACTTGAGAGAATTAAGAAAAATGAAGGACTTAAGAGGGAATTAACACTATAAACATGTCTAAAACAACTAACAAACTAGACAAAGTTGTTGGAAAAGTTGTTGGGAAAGAAAAAGTAAAATCGGATAGGAAAAGAGATTATGTTGGAGTGCTTAAAACCTCAAGTTTCACTAATGAATACCATTATATTTATGATCCTAAAATTTATGGTAGGATTACCTTAGAACTTATATTTTCATGTGCTAATAAGGTTGCAAACCAAATACAAAATATTCAAAGAATTCCAATTAATAGTACAACTGCATAGTGCATAACTGGATTAGGGTGCATGATGTTACATGAGGTTTTCCCTTGCCCATAATTTATCATGGTTTATGCCCAAAATTATGATGATAATTATTAGTAATGATATCAAAGAAGTATTATTATCCATTTCTATATAATAATTTGGAAATGTGATCAGGTTTATAACCGAACAATTTAGAAACATCCATATTGACCTGGAAAATCTTGCTAGTGGTTATGAAGTAGTAGATGAAAGGGAGAAAAATGATTTTCTAAATAAAATAGTTCACGATTGTCATAGAAACTTATTGAAAAATAATCATAAGCCTCCTTATGATTTTTTAATTTTTATACCAATGGGTTTAGGATGTTATTTTCATGCTAACATTTTGCCTCGAACTATATAGAAATCAAGAAGTGGGTGCAGGCCTCCTTGAAATGGTATTTAATATCCATTATGTTGATGGACTTGTCAAATATAATTTTCTTGAGAACATTGTAGAATCCATGCATAAATAATTTTTAATGATTAAAGTAGGTTCCACTAAGACATTTAGGTTCACAATCTGCTTGTGCTATTTTTTTCTATTCAAAATTAGTGGAATGTTTCACACCAACAAGCTTTAGATTCAGTCCTATATGAATTTTGAGAAAAATAAAATGGCTCTAGTATATGATTGTACAACTAATATAATGATGCATGATTCTTGAAGGAACTACAATCATTTTGTAGGCTACTTTTTGGCTCCATTGTATCAAGAAATTAAAAATACTACAATGCTTAGATTGTCAATGTCTTGTATGAATTGCATTCAACTAAGAAAAGAAATAAAAATAGAGGGTATGTGCAGGATCATGATGGGCCAAAAAATGGCGATATGTAAGCCATATGATGACCCATGTGGCTGACGACTTTTTTTTTTACCTAAAATTGATGAAATGAAAAGGGTTTTTAGAGGAGATTCTCAGCTTTCCACCAATATAAATTATTCTTTACTTTGAATTTAATAAATAATTATTATTCATTTTCTATTAGAATTACGAATAAAGTCCTCATTGATAGGCTGATTGAAAAACATCTATAACTTTCAAGCGGTATCACATTTTTTGAATCCGAAAAATGCATCACATTCTATGCTTTGCATACTATAGGATTAAAAAAAAAAATTAATTTCATGAATTTTTGACCAAGTTAAGGTGGTTAGAAAGATGAGCTTTTATATTTTTAAAATTTGTAATAAAAAATTCATAATTAATTATTTACTTGGAAAAAATTTATAAAAAAATATGCATCACATCGGGACATGAGTCCTCTACTTATATCCAAAATCTTATAAAAAAATATTATAATATTATTGTATTTAGGGTGGTCAGACAGACACCTACTACTTATTTTTACCCTGAAATTTAAATACTACTGCATTGAAATTTCAAATTTTCACCAAATATTTTTTTTTTAAATAAAGGTCTAGTCATTTAGAAACTACATTCAATTTGCTACAAATTATTTTTTTACATTTTTTTGAAATAATATAGATAACTTATTCAAATTTTTACATCAAGTTGTCTAACTCTGATTTTATGTCTTTTTATTGCCACTTAAGGGCTTGTTTTTCCATGATGATCCTGAATATACCCTAGATGATTGGTACTTAATGGAAGAATATATTGTGCTAAGATTTTATGGATCAGGAGTAGATCCATACAAACTTCCAATTCATGTGACAAAAAGGGTTTTTGCACTGGAATATGTAAGACAGATGGAGAGTACTGATGAACTATACTTTTTTATTTAGCAAACGATGAACTTATTTCCTTCTTTATCTTTTTTATGTGGAGGTTTCACATTTGAGAGAAAATCATTTAGTGTGGTACATGATATTTAAAAAAAAAAATGGTCTTATCTGTCATTGGCAGTATGATGCATGTGACACCATTAAATTAAGGATTGTGGCCAATAAAAATACTACAAGTAGAATTCAATATCAAAGTAAATTCTTGATTGAAAAATTGAGAAACAAGGATTCTTGGGATGAGGTCAAAATAGCAATGGAGAAAATTTTTGCTCAAAAAGGTATTTCTTTTGAACAATTTTATGAAAAAATTATGGCATTGCACCAATAGAAGCAAATTAAGAGGTACAACACTTTTTATGAAAAAAGTGGTCTACCATATAATAGAGTAGAAATTCCAATATATCTAGATAGGGATTGTATAGAAAAAAATTGGTCATAATCAAAAAAAATTCTCTTTTGGTCTATGAAGAAGGATCTAGGTTAACCAATAACTAGGGAAAAGTTTGGATATATTGAAGAAGATTTTGAGTTCAATAATTTGTGGAATATAGAGCATCCTAATAAATGTGAAGAAACTAATGATGAAAGTGATGATGATAGGGAAAAATAAAGTGTAAAATATGTAAGAAAATTTTAGTCTAGTTTAAGTGTGACCACAAAATAAACATATACTTCAAGAGTAGCCATAGCCAAAAAAATGGGTTATGAAGGTGGTCCTTTGGGGCCCAAAGGAGAAGTCCTTTGGATAGTAATAAAATTATTCCCTAGAAAAAAATGGATAAACAAGACATTGGAGTAGATAAAATAGACCAAGGGCATACAAGTATAGCTAAAACAATTTATTTTGTTACCACTTCAAATCATAATCCTCATGATCAGATACAATCACAACTAGGACATGCCCATGGTCGAGAAGCTAGTACAACTAGCACTACCACTAGTGGTGATGGTATGGGTAGTAGTACTAGTAGTGGTCAACATGTGCTACAACAAAAAATTACACACAAGAGGCCAACAATAGAAGATACTACACAAACACCTAGTGATCAAGGCATGATAAAGAGGCAAGGGATAATGATAGGTCCAAGTCCAACTACCAGTACCAATACCACTACCTTAATTTCCAATTCCATCCCAAAGTATTTATTTCCAAGAACTCCTCTAGTTAGTGTTGCTGCAACCACAACTACAATTACTCCTTATCCATTCAAGTATTCCATTTATTTTGTGTCCCCAAGTTTTGATTACAATGATGATTTTAAAAGAAATCAAAATTGTATAAAAAAATAAAGGAAGCAACTAATAGAGAGTTTGTCTAATATAACTTCAAAGCCTACAACAACCAAGGTATTGCCCACATTTTCTCCAAATAAATAAAACATGGAGTACATGTTTTTTTCTCCCACAATTCAAAATAAACTATAAAATCAAATGGATCACTCTAAATTTTAGGTGAATAGTTTCTAGTTGGATTTTTCTAGATACAAAAGTTCTAATAAAATTAATGTATCAAATAAGAACAATGAATTGGTTTACACATCATTTCTAAAGAAAGGGAGAGAGAAATAAAGGTTGTGAATTCAAATATAAAATTTACAAGAAGACCTAGCAAATTAAAAAGAAAAGAGGAAAGTAGCAAATAACAAGAGCAATGAATTAGAAAAAAAAATAAAAAAATATGCCTCTACATCTACAAGCAAAGAGGACAAACAAACAGAGGTGGAATTGAATAAACTGAAGAAAAGGTTAGATGAGAGAAAAAAGAAATTTGATGAAGAAAAATCTACTTCAAAAATTAAAACAAAACCTTGCAGAAGCAAATCAATAGTGGGAACAATAATTGGTGGAAGAGAGAAAAAAAGTGAAATATTGGTAGCAATGCTAAGGGAAGCAAAAAATGAAACAAAATATCTGGGAGGAAATAATGAAAAGGATTGATCATTTGTGTGAATTTTTTAAATTTATTGATGATCTAATAGTACATAATACGAAGCTCAAGCAATATTTAATGGACAACAAAAAACTATTTTCAATAGTGATAGCTACAGCTCAAATTCAGGAAACAGTCTACAAAGCCATTGACAACATGAATTCAAATCAAAAGGAATTAATGATTGGATTTATACCTCAAGGAATTCAGCATCTATCATTCAAAAGTGTTTGAGATTTCATGAAACGGAGGAATTTTTGGATCTAGCTGCAAAAAAGATGAAGAAGCTGGATGGAAAGGTAAGGAACTTGACAAAGCTTGGTTTGCCAAAGGCTTTTGACACAACTAAGTGACTAATTAAAAAGGATGATTTTAGAAATAATATGGAGGATGCAAGGAAGATTGATTTGGATCGATTTCCTTAAAATCCAGATGAGGTGAACTATTTGGATTCCATCAAACCACTGATAACCTTGAATGCAACTTTGACTAACATATTCAAGTCAAGTTCCAATTTCAATCATGAGTTAATAGATTTTCAAGTCAAACAACATCAGTTAGAATAATTGGCACTTCCATCAACTCAACAGTGGAACATACTACAAAATTTGATTTAATGATTTGATAGTATGAGATTCCAAGTTCCAACTTAGCTCTATGTAGAGTTGTCTTTGAGCAATATTTTTTATTGCCTCTATGTATTCCTTTATATAAAAATCAATTAAAAACTCAAATTTAGTAATGTGTTCAATTATCTTTACTATTTATTTTCTCAATTGAAAAAAACCTTGGTTTCAACTAGTTGATACACATTAAATGATTGTTGATGTTCATTTTTATATATGCATTTTTTGTTAATATGTTATTATGCATTAAGTTGAGTGATGAATCACTGAATACATTTTTGACACAATTAAAATATCAAATTATTAATAATATATTAATTTATTCAATCTGATTCATAATTTCATGGAGTACAACATAAAATATCATCAACTATTGTTTGAAATAGAAAATGCAATATAAAATTTAAATAGCTAGAAATTATTAAATCCCTGGATAATAGTTAAAATTCAAAATCTAGATTCTACATTTGAAATTTGAAATAGTGGAAAATAGTAGTACATTAATTTATTCAATCTACTATATGATTCATAAATTCATGAAATATAATATAAAAAATCGTCAACGATAGTTTGGAATATGATTCACGATTCCATGAAACCCTTGTGTTCTTGTTATATTTTTCTATTAACTAGTTATTTGAGTTTCCTTTTTCTTAAGTTGTGTTGTGAAACATTAAAAAATAGGGTGGAAATGGGGGTTCACAAAAAAAAAAATAGACCTATTTTCCTTTATTTCATTAGGAAATGAGATCTACATTAAGAATTGACTTACAACTCTTAGGTGAGTCAACCGAAGATGTGAATCTATAAATTTCCTTATGCTTGAAGGATGGGGGTCAAGGTCAAACAACACTTTGGAGAGAAAAATAAAAAATAGTAAAATAACACCAAAATACAATTTAACACTTGAAACAACAATATTAAACTCAATATTGATAGAACCTAGAATCAAAATTTAGATCTAAGAAGGTAAAATTTGAGTGTACCTTTCACCAAAAGTGATTTTTTGAAGTTGATATGGGACTCATTTTCCCAGGGGTGAATGGGTCCACTATCAAGATTTTTCTACAACATTCAATAGCCTCTCATGTAGATCTATAGTTTTCATTTTTTCCAAGTGGCAGTGTCAAAATGTCAAAAATAAATTTTGCAGGTGAGTTTCCGTGAGATGACAACTTGTGCAGCTTTTTCAACGTCTTCAAATCTTCTCTTCAAGAGATCTTCAAACTTTCTTCCACCTAGATCTGCAAACACAACATGAAAGGGAATAATTGTTTGTTTTTAGTGAATGGTGGTTTTCCTTGGTCAAACCCCATTTTGGTAATCAAACCTTGAAATAAATAAAAGCATGAAAGAGAGAATGAAGAATGAACAAATCAATGTTACCACTCAACAAACCCTTGAATAATTCCTTGAATGAAGGTCTAAAACTTTCATGAAATGGCTTCAATGTATGTGGATCTTGACACTTTGAATCTTTCTTGAAATAGTGCTTTGAATGTTTGATTGGATCATAAAACCTACATCATCATATTACCTCCAAAAACATTCATGATGCAAGAAGACTTTGACACGACAATTGGATCTTGATTGCTGCAATAAAACTTTGAAAAATATTCTCTTCAATGCCTTTGATCATAATATTTGCTATATTCTTGCTCACTTCAAATCGCTAGGTGGAACATAGTGAAATAACCTTACATTTATAGGTATGTATCCTCAATTTCCTAAAATTCAAATATCACAAGCCAACATTGAATCACATATTTGAAATCACTAAAATACCACCAAAACATAATTTAAATTTAGATCCTAAGGTCAATGGAGGACCCATTTTCCATGGGTGAATGGGTCCCAAGTCCCTAAACCTAGGACACAAATTGCTCAATTAGAAGTGTTATGTTAAGGCATTAATGAATGATGGGTTTCCCCTTCATAAAATGTAATAAATAGACTTGGAAAATGAATTAAAGGGCCAATTAAGGCATAATTAATCTCAATTAATTAAAGAATCCATAAATAAGTGTGAAATTATAAATAAATATATTTTACAACACTAAAATGAGGCATAATTAAGTCTAATTTAACTAGGAGAGCCCAAACAAGTGAGAAATATAAAGGGATGCATTTTTTGTCATTACATTTAGCCCCCACTTTAGTGAGAGGATGACCTTACATAAAACTCACACTAAAGTAGACATTCAAAATATATGTATGAAGCAATGGGAAGATACTCAATCATACAACATCAAAGACTTAAAGAAAGATAAAAATAAAAAGGGTGGATCAAGCCTCAACTTTCCAATGTGATGTGGAACATGCCTTGACTATTTTTCTAAAAAAGTCATAAGTAGAACTTTGGTTTTCCACTATGAGAACAACATACACAATCACAAGGGCTAATGGAACTCTAGATGTCCACTAGGTGAGCCCCTACAAGTGGAAAATGAGAGAATCTTATCAGGCCCCCATATATTATCAAAGATATCCCTCTGATAAATTCAATAAGGCACCACAAAATGAAACACAACATAAAAGGGGTGGAAAATGAGAGAATATTATTAGGATCCTATACCATACCAAAGTTATTCATTTGATAGTTTTAGTAAGGAATCATAAAGCAAAACAGAAAAATTGAGCTTCATAAGGCCTAACAAGTTATGGTATGCTAAGAACCTATGAACAAAAAAGGAAAGGCTCCATAGGAAAGAAAAGTGTGTCATGCTTGGTGGCCTTGAAAGGGTTCGAAATTCACAAGGTTAGAAATTTGTGTTATGCTAAACACTTATGAACAAAAATTCAAATAAACATGTTCAAAGGGATTTCGCTTAGTTTTTGTAAGGTCTCCTCTTAGGGAACATCATGCCTAATGTCTCTAAGAGATGACAAGTCAAGGATAGAATATTGGCAACTTAGGGAATACAATGTGTAGCATCACCACCAAGAGGAAATTCATATGCCAAGAAAGATCACACTCTCAAAGGACATCAAACCCAATGACACCACCTAGAAAAATATGCACTACAAGAAGTAGGAAAATCACACAATGAAACATAAGGAATGTTAAAATTTTCAAAAATGATAATACCAATGTATGCCCTCACTTTAAATAAATTGATAACACCATTTTTTTGAGAAATTTACTTTAAAGTAGCAAATAATCAATGCTAATAATAAAGAAGATATGAGAGATTACTCAAAAATCCCTATGCCAAGTCATATGTTTCCAAATGAAGCTATGTCATGAAAGAGAGAGAGAGAGAGAGAGAGAGAGAGAGAGAGAGAGGAGTTGTCTCCAAAATGAAATCCCAAACACATAAGGGATATACCGATTTGAAGCAATTATGTCATTGTTACAATGATATTATAGAGCTCAAAAACATCATCATTCCCAAAATACTCGTAGAATTGGAAGAATAATACATGGAGAGAAAAATAAAGAAAAATATTTTGGTTCAACATGGAAGAGACCTAAATTTCTTGATTCCTTGCATCATCCCCAAAATGAAAACACAAGACAGAAAAGATAAATGATTGCGACATATAGAAGAATGTAGATGCAAATAGAGGAATGCACATGAAGAGAAACATCAAATAGAATAATACGGGGGATCAAATTATGCACATGTAATCACACAAATAACATGAAAAAAAAAAAGCAAAAAAACTAGTAAGGCACATGTGAGTTAGCCTATAGCAGTTCATCTGCATCCTAATCTTGTTTAGTATATGTGAAAGGCGGATAGCTAGCCAAAGGGACAACATCAAGTGTCAAACTAAGATGTAAGGCTATCTAACCCCTTGCCCCCACTAAGTGCAAGACAAGGATGATCCAAGGTAAGTGATTAGAATGAGCTCCTTGTAATAAAGAAAATGGTTTTCAATGAATGTAAAGCATGCAATAGTGATTATGTTATGATCCTACAAATATTACATGGAAAGGAGAAAATTTCATGTATTGTAGTTAAGTTGGATCCCTAGGGGATTTAAATTTCTTAAATAATTCTTGTAAACCACAACAATCATCAATATGATGTGTAAATAATCTATGATATGCACAATATGGTTCATTTAGATCACTTTTTGTGGTGTTAATTGTTCGAGTTTAGGTGGTAGCTTCATTAATCCCCAATGTAAAAGTGTAGAATTTATTTTCCATCTTGGATATCTTCAATAGGCCCTCAAGAGGAACAAACTTCTTTATTTTCTTCATTTTATAAAGTTGATGTGGTTTTTTCTTTGTTTTGATATTTGAAGGTGAATGATGTAAGCTAACACTGGGATCATTGTGAGGCATTGGTTGGTTTTTGGAAATGATCTTGTCAAATAAAGCACATTTCCTATTAAGACAAGTTTTATTATGATTATGGTTATTGGAAGTATGGAGAAGCTTGGTATGTATCTTGTCATTGATGTCACCATGTTTTTTATGGTATCAAATTGGTCTGGTATCCCGAACAGGTGTGCAAAACAGGTTTACACCCTCTGGTGTTTGATCTGGTATTTTGGTTTGTATATTCTCTACAGTAATCATTGTGGTTTAAGGTTTTGATAAAAGGCTTATGATCACCAGAAGTGTGTATGCATGTATTCCTGAAAGTTCATATAATTGGATGATGTATTGGCATCGGTTTTGGAGATTGTATTTCATTACTAGGTTAATCATGGTTGGCCTAATAATCAATTAGTATCTCAACATGTATTATGGTTATATGTGTGACCTAGCTTTGATCCTAGCTGACATAATATTGCATGAAACATAGTTGAATTACTTTTAGAAAAGATTTATATGAAGATAGTCATCTTTTTGTAAATTATATATATTGCATTCAATTAGGCCAGCCTTATTGATGCATATGGATATATCAAATATATATACAAATTGGTTTGTAGATGGATAGATGAATATGCGAGAGCATATATGATTGTTGACATATGAAGTGTGTGAATAGAAGGATGAATATTATTTTGTTGTAATGTGAGAAAATATTCTAAGCATCAAAGGAACTGAATCTACACATATGGTATAATTACATCAGTTCAAATTATAGTTATAAGCCATTTTGTTTCTATTATTTTTGTAGGCAGTGAGCCTCCATGTGTGGGCAATGAGTTCTTTTAAGAAGTGAGCTTTTGTATCTGGCAATGAGCCTCTTTTGTAACTAGTATTGAAATAGCTATATATATTGTGAGTTAATCCTCACTATGGTTTTTCCCTCATTGGTTTTTCCAAATAAAAATTTGATGTTCCTATGTTGTGTGATTTATGTTGGGAAAACTATTGTTAGTGTTCACATGTTTTTTAGTTTATTTAGGAGCTTGTATATTTATGTTTGTTTGTTATAGTTTGGTTATTTTTTATCCCATGATGTAAGGGATTTGTTATGGGAGTTCTCCTATAATATAGGAAATACAGTTCCTATATATATGTATAGAACAAGTATAAAAGGTGTGCGAGTAATTTAATATCATTGTGATTTATTTTATGACTATCTTTGTCAATATTTCCAATATGGTATCAGAGATCAAGAGAACATGGGAGTGATGTAGATATGTTGTTTCAAAACCTTGGAGAGATCCCAATGGTCTCTTGATTCATCAAGGCACAATTTTAAAAATAAAAAAATGGGCTCATGTGATTAGCGATTCACTCATGATAGTGAGAGCGGCAGGGAATTTCGTATCGTGGCTATATTTTCCATTGATTGGATTATCTCATTTTATTACTTTATTTTTTTCTATATATTTGGATTGGGAATGTTTTTATTGGAGGTTCGCAGGAGTGTTGGCGATATTTTGTATTGTCTTTCCACAAATTGACCAACATTTTCATAGTGTGCTTGGATCAGTTGGAATTTATTTTCACATAGCTCTTTATGGTTGTTGATAGAAGTGTGCATCATGTCTCTTCCCCCATATTCATCTTGCAGGGACAATTTTTTTTCATCAGAATTTGACATTGGAATCCTTCATTTAGATCTACAACCCGTGTGGAGGAGTGGTGACTGTCGATGGCCTGAGATTTGTGTTGATTGGTACTATACTTTGTCAATCAATACATATCATTTTTGAAACCTTGGACCCACATGTTTGCATTTTTAGTTTGTATCATACTCATCTGGTTTGGCTTGGTGATTAGTCATTTGCATGTAGTCTATGAGACTCCATCCTTGGCAGGACTTTTTGGGTAGGCTTTATTTTTATGTTGTGTAGTTTTATTTTCTATAAGAGGTTTAATATTTATAAAGATTCATTTTTTACTATTGGGGAGGAGAATTTTGGTAGGTCTTTAGTTATTTTTTAGTTATATTATTTCAAAATAAAGTTTTTAATAGTTTTTTTAGTGGGCTTGTTGTTGGAAAATCATCCTTGTGTCAAAGTGTTATAGTTAAGGTGCATTATCAGTTGAGCTTGACACCTTTGATTAAAAGATTCATCGTGGACAAATTAACTTTTATTGAGAAATTTGAAGGAAGAGACTTTCATAATTGTTAGATACAAATGCAGTTACATTTGATTGAAAAAGATCGGTGGGATGTCATCAAACCCAACTTAGTAACACCAATTGTGGCGGGTGAACTTGCTAAGTTGAATATAAAAAATCAGAAAGCTTTGGGAACTATTGGTCTTGGCTTATCAAAAGCATATTTACACCATGTAGATTTTGTGAAGTTGACAAAAGAGATTTGGGAGTCATTAAACAAGATTTTTGGATCTAAAGAAAAAAGTGTCGAGACAACATTAAAGCAAAGATTGTATGGACTAAAGATGGAGAAAGGTACAAAAATGGCAGATCACATTAGTAAGTTTCACTCTCTTCTAAATCAGCTAGTTGGGATTAATTAGAAAGTAAAAGATGATGATGCCAAAGCAATACTTCTAAATAGTTTTCATAAGCATATGTCTAGAATGGTGTTCACATTAAGGTAACCATTAGTATTTAAGGAGTAATATCTACTCTCCTTGATCATAATGAAGACTCTGAATTTGAAGAGGTCTTATTTGTACATAACAAAGCAAGAAAAGGAAACTAAAAAACTAAGAATATTCCTTTAAAAGGAAAAATCAAATGCTTCTATTATAATGAAATAGGACGTGTAATTTTGAATTGTAAGAAGAGGGCACAAGACCTACTAGATGATAAACCGGATCATCATGCTTCCTTAGTTGAAGAAACTGATTGGGAAAGCCATGTCAATGATGAAGAGTTATCATGTCCCAATGATGAAGAATATGTGCTTTAAATAAATCCAAAATTGGAGGAAGGAGGCATAGGAGGTTGGAGGACAATTAGCGTCCTCTTGTCACTCACCAATGACGGAGTCACTCATCAGCTTTGGTGATATTTCCTTTTATGCAGCATGATATATTTTTCAATGTTACAGGTTGTGTGAATAAGTGGAAATTTCACATTGTGGGGGGGAAGAATACACAATGTTTCATTCCCAATTTGTGATATGTATGGTGTTTTCTATGTAACCAGGGATAACTTTAAGAACCCCCCCCCCCCCTCGGCGAAGGTGTAAAATCCTGGCGAATCTTTCCTTTTATTTGAAAAAAAATATTAATTTTCCTGGCGAATCTTATGCACAGTATTAAAAAAATTGTAAAATCCTAGCGAATCTTAATGAATAATTGGTAAAAATAATAATCATAGTGGCGAATCCTAGTGAATCTTGGTGCGCTCCTATCATGATACAGGCAGGGTTGAGGGGCAGATCTTCCCCCATTCCTAACAAAATGCAATACCATCGGCCTAACAATGCTACATCGACAGAACCCCCATCACAATCTCACATCGGGGAAACATTATCTGGCATCCCACCGATAGAACGAAGGATGGTTGCAAGTTCATTCTGCGTCCTAATACACATGTGCCTTTTTAAAGGCTTGTTGAGGCCCGAAATTTGTTTTGGGCCACACGATTAAATTTAATCATGTGGCCCAAAATAAATTTTAGGCCTCAACAAGCCTTTTAAAAGGCACATGTGTATTAGGGCCCGGAATCAACCTACAACCGTTTGATTAAAAAACTAATCTGTGGCAATAGATAAAAGAAAATATTCCTAAAATTAAATAGTATTTTATTATTAGTAGCGATAGTGCCCCAAAATTAATCGGAGGAATATAATATTACTGGCGAATATAATTAAATTTTTTAGTTACTATATAAACTACTGGCGAATCAGTTTTGATGACGCATCGTTTACATGGCGAATTCATCAAGACAAAATTATTTTTCTTAGAACCCTGGCGATTCAGTCTTCATTTTACCTTGTACTATTAGCCATTTTTGGAGCTCCTAATTTCTATTATTAGCCAATTGGAAAATATTGGCCACTAAATTTTTCCTTGTATGTGACTTCCCTAATGTATAAGCATTGTGGAAAACAAAAGCACCAGTGTAATTCATTTCATGGATCTTGTAAGGGTTTGTGGGAGGATCTAGAAAACCACATGAGGTGAACAGGTGAGTAGAGATTAATTTTAATTTCAAGGTTTCGGTAAGCTAGTTTAAAACCATGGGAGGAGAGAGACTTTCTTTGGATCAAGGTCATGATTCAGTTGGACATGCCACAAGGAGGATAATATTGTAGATGAAGGGTGTGAGTTTGTACCATGTTCACACTAAGGGGGGGAATGTTGGGAAAACTATTGTTAGTGTTCACATGTTTTTTTAGTTTGTTTAGGATCTTGTATATTTATGTCTGTTTGTTATAGTTTGGTTATTTGTTATCCCATGATGTAAGGGATTTGTTACGGGAGTTCTCCTATAATATAGGAAATACAAGTCCTATATATATATATGTGTGTGTGTGTGTGTGTGTTGAATGAGTGTAAAAGGTATGCGAGTAATTTAATATCATTGTGATTTATTTTATGACTAGCTTTGTCCATATTTCCAATAATTTCATGCTTTGCTCTTGTTCTTCTCTATTTTATGCATTAAATAAAAAGATGAGGTTTGTTCAATAAGTTTAAGAAGATACTGATTCACCCCCATATTAGTATCTTGAATGTTCAAAAATTGGTATCAAAGATTTGGTTCCTTTGGAGAAGTCTAACAGGTTGAGGGATATCCTACAGAATGAAAAAATGGATAAAGAAGAGCTCCATACTACCCTTGAAGATCTTGACAAGGCTGAAATTGAAAACAGAGATCTAAAATAAAATCTTGATGAAGCAAATGAATGCATCTAGAAATTGAAAGAGTGGTTAAATAAGTTCAAAGAAAGGCATAGAGAATTGAGTGAGCAACTAAAATAATAAAATGAAGAGAATACTGGACTAAAAATGAAAGTGGATGAAAAGAAGAGGTTTGAAGAGTGTCTGAAAATAGTGATACAAACCAAGTCTAATGTTTTCTCAAGGCTTGAATAGGAAGTGATTAATCTAAAAGAAAAACTAGAGAAAGCTAAAATCTGTGAAGAAGATTTCAAGACAAGAAGTGATTGATACTATTGTCGATTCCTCCGTTAGATATGTTGCATATGGAATTTCCTATCAAATTTATTTCAAAAATCGAGATGGTTCTACTTTAGCTATTGTCATGTACTTGGCACATAAAATGGTAAAAGAGAATAAGTAGTTTGATCTATGTGGATTAATTCTTGAAAATATTATCAAAAATATATGGATGTCATTGGTAGAAGGGTACCCATTTCATTTTGGGTCCTAAATTACATGTTTGGTACTCTATTTTTTGGACTCATTACCGAGAAATAAAGATGTTAAAGTTAGAATCTGAGATTCTCATTGCAAGACAAATATATCGATATTTGGAAGGCTTGGAAGATAAAGTAAGTGCATGTAAAACATTTTTCCTATATTTTTAGAAAGATGTGTGCTTCATCTTGGTAATGTCTAGTCCATCTGAAGAAGGTTATTCCTCTGGAATGAAAGAGTTGGAAGTTTCCATTACTAATTCCCCTCAGGAATCAAAGAAAATAAAAGTCGTCACCGAAGACATCATCATTATTCTGAAAGAAAAGGAAGAAGAAGAAGAATATTTTCCTGGATCCAAATCTTTTGATCCAGATGACATTCAGTCTATGTTAGTTAAAGGGAAGATGAAGAAAATTGGTGAGTTTTGGAATATTGCCTCTCTAGTTGATAGAATCAAGATTGATGATTCTCTAGTTGAGTATCTACTTTGAAAAGGTATTGATGTATCAATTTTTTATGATTCCTTATCAAAAAAATTAGTTGAAGTAGTTGAAGAAATAATGTTGCTTGAAGGTCTAGAAGGAGCAAGTTGGAAGCCTTGGTTGAAAATAGATGTACTAAAGCTAAGCAGAGGTTATCAAAAATTATCATGGAGACAAAGAAATCCATAAAAGAAAAGTCAAATATCTACGAATATTGCCTTCAATGGCCTACTTCAATTGATAATTTTAGAAGTAGGATTGAAGCAATTGAATCTAAGGTAAACAACATTGGAAAGAACTTGGATATCTTTGAAGACAAAGAAGGGAAACAACGATTGAGATTTGATGAACTAAAGATTGAGTTGATCATTGTACAGAGAGAAAGAGATTATATGGTAAAATCTTTATGGCTTCTTAAATAAATTTTTGAGGTCCGGTTAGACCATCTTTATAGAATAATTACTAATGCAGAAGATTGTGAAAGACAATGCTCATCTACAGATTGGTCATCTTCTTCACATTATTGGATCTATTGGAAAGCATATGCATGAGAATAGATTTTGCAGTACTTGAATGGAAGAAATTATATCCAATTATCAAAGAAAGGTATAAGAAGGTATTTCAAGTGAAAAGTGTCATTCTTACTTGAAAGAACTTTGAAAGATTGAATGTTTGGAAGTTTTGAAGTTTTGAAATTTTGAATGACTAAAAAACTCTAGAATTTCTTTAGGAGAATTGGAATCTTTTTTCAATTTTGAATGTCACCATGTTTACATTATTTTTTGGTTCCCTTTACCATTTATGTCAAATGGGGAGAGATTTGAAAAATTTGGGGAGAGATTTGAAGAGATCGAAAGAGAGTTTTGAATTGAATTTTTGCACATGCCATCAACGCCAAAGGGGGAGATTGTTGGAAGTATGGAGAAGATCAGTCTGTATGTTTTCATTGATTTCATCATTTTGTTTATGACATCAAATTGGTCTGGTATCCCAAACTAGTGTGCAGAACAATTTTACACCCTCTGATGTTTGATCCGATATTTTGGTCTGCATATTCTCTCTGGTAATCATTATGGTTTAAGGTTTTGAGAAAAGTCTTATGATCACTAGAAGTGTGTATGCATGTATTCTTGAATGTTCATATGATTGGATGATGTGTTGGTAATGGTTTTGAAGATTGCATTTCATTACTAGGTTAGTGATGGTTGACCTAATAATCAGTTAGAATCTCAACATGTATTGTGGTTATATGTGCAACCTAGCTTTTGTCCCAACCAACATAATATTACATGACACGTGGTTGAATTAATTTTAGAGAATCTTGATATGAAGTCGATAGTTATCTTTTGTAAATATATATTGCATCCAATTAGGCTGACCTAATTGATGCATGAGGATATATTAGATATATATACAAGCTAGTTTATAGATGGATAGATGAAGATGGGAGAGCATATGTGAGTTTTGACATGCAAAGTGTGTGAATAGAAGGGTGAAGATTAGTCTATTGTTATGTGAGTGAATACTCTGAGCATCAAAGGAACTGAATCTACACTTATGGTGTAACTACATCAGTTCAAATTCTTGTTGTAAGACATTTTATTTTTTTGTAGTTAGTGAGCCTTCGTGTTTGGACAGTGAGCCCTTGTAAGCAGTGAGATTTTTGTATCTAGCAATGAGCCTCTTTTGTAACTAGTATTGAAATAACTATATATACTATGAGCTACTCCTCACCGTGGTTTTTTCCTCACTGGGTTTTCCACATAAATATTTTATATTCCTATGTTGTGTGATTTCATGATTTGTTCTTTCTCTTCTCTATTTTATGCATTAAATAAAATGATGATGTCTGTTCAATAAGTTTAAGAAGATACGGATTCACCCCTCTCTTAGTATCTTGAATTTTTAACAATGGTCAACAATTAGATCTTCTAAAATCATGCCTTTCTCTTTTTCATGCATTAGATCTAATGGTCAACAAGGTATGGTCAACAATTAGATCTTCTAAAATTGAATCTCTTTCATGCAAAGTAAAGGTATTGAAGGATAGTTGGGGAGAGGGGGAAAAAAAATTAATGATATTGATCATGCTACATATAAAATATATTCCTTTTTCATGCTTAAGTAGCTTTCTCATGTTCCCTATGATCGGAATGGCATTACTAGCAATATGTTCAGTTCTCACAAATTCTTGCAAACATTTCAATTCTTCATTGCTATTTCTTATGTCCTCTTGAGAGGCATTATCAATCATTTTTTTAGCATCATTAAAATTATTTTTGGGTAGGGAAGTCATTGGAAATGAGGTATGAAATCTAGGATCCATAGAGCATTGACTAGTGGCAACACTATGAGTGAAAGAGTTAGAAAATCAAGATCTATGGTGAATGGTGTATCATGGGATGACATGAGTCTCAAACTACATATCAAAACAATATTGGAAATAGGAAACCAAGTTGTGAAGCTCAAACAAGTTTCAAAAACTCAATATGAACCCAAAATGGATAAAAGGTAAAATACAATAACCTAGAATGTAAAGTGCAATGCAAATATGTAAAAGAAATTTTCATATTTCAAACAAGATATTTTTTTTATTATGTTATGTAAAAATATGAAAATGATGTCTTCTAAATGAAATTTTGAATTCACGCAATGCACTAAATTTATCAAATGAATCTAAATATGATCAATTTGAAATAACATAAATTATATAAACTATAACAACAAATTGGAAATAGAAAACAAGAACACTGAAACAAATATTTTAATGCCTAGATATGTCATAAAAAAATCCTAATCGGGGACTCATTTTCCCATGGGTAAATGGGTCCTAGATGAGGGTTTAAAGAATTGGATTTACATATTTTTAAGTTGATTCCTATGGCTTTAAAATTTTGGACTAAGACAAATGGTTATAGTTTGATTTTTTTGTAAATTTAAGTCTAATTGTAAATGAAAAATATTGATAAATTACAAACTAGGAGACCTAATTTCATGTGCAATTTTGATTCAATTTTTAAATGTAAATGAATTATGATGCAATACTATGTAAATTCTTTACAAAATGACTTTTTTTTGTATTTTCTAGATTTTAAGAGATTCAAAAATGCAATCCTAAAACCCTAAATGAGATGCAAACTAATGCAAGCTAAGAAACCCTAAATGATATTAAATTCAATTAAATGAAATGAAAATGAATGAAAATATATATCTATGGCTGAAATAGACTCCAAAATTAGAAAGATACAATGCTCAAAAGTCAAGTTCACCGAAATGAAACATAGAAAAATAGGGTGGAAATGGGGGGTTCACCAAAATTATAAAAAATAGACCTATTTTTTTTATTTCATTAGGAAATGAGATCCACACAAATAATTGACTAACAACCCTTATGTGATTCAACTCAAGATATGAATCTACAAGTTTCCTTTTGCTTGAAGGATGGGGGTCAAGGTCAAACAACACTTTGGGGAGGAAAACTAAAAATAATAAAATAACACCAAAATGAAATATAACACTTGAAATAGCAAGATTAAACTCAATATTGATAGAACCTACAATCAAATTATAGATCAAAGAAGGTAAATTTTGAGTATACCTTTCACCAAAATTGAATTTTTGAAGCTAATTTGGGACTCATTCACCCAAGGGTGAATGGTTCCACTATCAAGATTTTTTTGCAACTTTCAAGATCCTCTAATGTAGATCTATGGCTTTCAATTTTTCCAAGTGACAGTGTTAGAATGTTGGAAATAAAGCATGTAGGTGAGTTTTTGTGAGATAACAACTTTTATGACAACTTTTGAAACTTTTTCAACTTCTTATTTTCTCTTCAAGAGATCTTCAAAATTTCTTCCACCTAGATCTTCAAACACAACATGAAAGGGAAAAAATATTTTTTTGGTGAATGGGGGTTTTCCTTGGTCAAACCTCATTTTGATAATCAAACTTTGAAATGAATAAAATCATGAAAGAGGTAATGAAGAATGAAAAATAAATGTTACCACTCAACAAACCTTTGAATAATTCATTGAATGAAGGTTTGAAACTTTCATGAAATGGCTTCAATGGATGTGGATCTTGACACTTTGAATCTTTCTTGAAATGGTGCTTTGAATGCTTGATTGCATCATGAAACCTACACCACCATATTAGCTCCAAAAACATGCATGATGCAAGAATACTTTGACATGACAATTGGATCTTTATTTCTGCAATAAAATATTGATAAAACTTATCTTGAATGCCTTTGATCATAAAACTTTCTATATTCTTGCTCACTTCAAATTTCTAGGTGAAACATAGTGAAATAACCTTATATTTATAGATATGTATCCTCGATTTCTCAAAATTCAAATATCACAAACCGACATTGAATCATAGATTTGAGATCATTGAAATACCACCAAAAAGCATAATTTAAATTTAGGTCCTAAGGTCAAGGGAGGACCCATTCGCCCAGGGACGAATGGATCCCAGGTTCCTAAACCTAGGAGACACATTTCTCAATGAGGTGTTATGTTAAGTCATTAATGAATGTTGGGTATCCCCTTAGGAAAATGTAATAAATAGGCTTGGAAAATGAATTAAAGGGTTAATAAAGGCATAACTAAGCTCAATTAATTAAAGAATCCCTAAATAAGTGTGAAAGTGTAAATAAATACATTTTACAACACTAAAATAAGGCACAATTAAGTCCAATCTAACTAGGAGGGCCCAAACAAGTGAGAAAATGTAAAGGGATACATTTTTCATTACTACATATTATGTCATGGCCCCATGTGCTTACCAACCCCACATACCCTATTACCTGATAGGTCTAGTGATTGTGGAATTTAATTTTATGTCTCACATTGAAAAAAAATATATATATTATGGTATTATGGTCATCTAAGTTGCTCTTATAAAAAATTTCCCTACCTCTTTCCTATAAGGAAGCTTCGGGTGAGCGGAAACAACTTCCTACACTAATATAAGTAGGGTAAAGTTACCAAAAAAAAAAAAAAATAACACCTTATCCAGTTACAAGAGAAACACATGGATAAGAGTAGAATAGAACAAGTACACATAAACTAACATACACCAGATATACAAAACCCTTTCGGGTAAAAGTCCCCACCCTCCAAAAGTAAAGTGCTATTGTATTAATTAAAATAGGAGTTACAATACAGCTCTGAGTACAAAGTTTCTTCAACAAGTGTTTTATCACAACCACCTATCTTGGAGTAAACCACACAGCACTTCGTTACCTACAAATAAACTATGCATTCAACAATGTACAAGGCACTCAATATATAGATTAATACAAAATTCAAGAAGCATATAGAAGAAGAGGGACATCCAAATCCACATGGCACAATATCCCATGCCATAGACATGCATTTGGACACATTTACATTCTTCCCTTACACCCCTTATAATTGTCAAACATGCAAATATTCTTTACTAAAGCTTGGGCGCCTAGAATATGCTAAAAAAATTCTATGACATGCCTTACACATCTTATAGATTTCATAGAATTTTTCATAACTGACAACACTTATATTTGTAAGAGAATCTGTCATAACTAACCAAGAATACACAATTCTCTTACAACCTATCATAACCCAACTTGGGTGCCAAATTTCTCCCATGCATGAATATGCCTTATGACATGTCACAAAAAAATTCAGAGGTCAAGGATTCTAAAGTGGGATGCCTATGTCCACTTGGGATGATTATGCGTCATCTAGTAACCTCTAACGAGGATTCCACCCAACCGATGGGTCCCAATTTATGACATGAAACCATAGGCATTTAAATAATCCAAATAAATATATTAATTACATCAATTAAAAAAATATTATGACTCTAAGGTTGAGACACCTTAGTCCCAACATTTTTTGGCTTCCACATTAGGATTTTTGATGAAGAGACAAAGGCCTACAAAATTGTGGAATGTGTACAAGTTTCACAAGTAGTGAATAATTGCAAGGCATGAGACAGCTTTTATAGTGTTGTGTATAAGCTCCATGAAATGTTGGCATGTGGTAGAAGATTAAAGGATTTTGCAAGTTTGTGGGCCCATAGTTGCATGTCCTTTTCTTAGTTGTAGAACCATGGAAGGACAAGATTAGCAATTCCACTGACCCATAGCGACATGTTCTTTTCTTGGTTGTGCAACTGTGAAAGGACATTATGTGATGATATTCTCACATGGGACGTGGTAGAATCCTATTGGAGGAGGGGATTATTGCATCCTTTTCAAGAAAAGCTAGGCTTTACTTATCATTGAGATTTGTAGTTCCCTTCTAGATGAGCAACCAACATTCAAAATCAATAAATGGGAAGATGAATGAACTACCCTCATGTGAACAAGAAGTAATGGTAGATGTGATGCATGATGGTTCATATTTTTAGTTAATGTCCTTCATAAGTTTTTAGTTAATTTGTTTGGTTTGGCATAGTAGTAAAATCCAAAAAGGTGCACCCATTTCGCGTCAACTTGAGCTCTAAACAATAAAAAAATAGGTACGACCTTCTTGGACAATTTACCATTTTTAAATTCTTGAAGCTCATAATCAAGTGACAAGTCTACAAAATCTATTGTATAATATTATAAAGTCCCAATAGGATATTGTAGAAATCTATTTTAAAATCATTCTATAATTATGAGTCTTTCAAACACACAACCCTCTAGCTCTACATCTAAAAGACCCCTTTGATAAGAATATTATGGCCTAGTTGTCGAGTTTCTCAAAATATCCTATGTGTAACCTCAACCCTAATCAGTAGAGGAGATGGTAGACATAGCCGAAAATTGTGAAGATGTTTAGTTAAAGAACCAAGATGACATGGTCACTGGGTAGGAATTGCTTGTACACTAGTATGGAAAGAAACCACCATTCCCCTATCTCCAATTCATGGACCTATGATTTGGGGAAGCTAGATGATCCTAATGTTTTTATAAATGTGGAACTCATCAAATGCCTTGCTTCTAGGTATGATGAAAATATCAAAGTAATTAGGGCATTGGATGGAAGTGTCCTTATGGATATAACTAGGGATTTTATTTTTGAGTTTTTTAGACTCAATGTGGCCACAAGTAAGGTTATAGACCTTGCTTCTTTTAGAAAAAATACCAAAAAGATAGAAGTAGCTTCAAAGTAAAGTGGGTCCCTAGGTTTGATCAGAAAGGGTTCAAAAGAAACTCATTAAGAATCCATGATAATGAACATGATCCTTTTGATGTCAAGTCTTTTAAAGAATATTTTAGAAGAATATATTGGGAATTATGCCAAGTTTTGGGAGAATATGCAGACTCAAAAATGGAGATACATCCAATGTATATAGCTATTGATATACAACATCCTTTTGTCAATAGTGACTTTGACTATGCCAGCTTTTTAGTTGAGGTTATTCACAATCAGCTAGTGAACATTAAGAGAATGCAAAGTGGTAAGGAGCTGGAAGTTAATTTCAAGTGGTATTCTCTCCTTCTTCATATACTTTTGTAAAAATAATTTAAGTAGATATTTACAATTGAACATGAAAGATAAAGAGAGAAAAGATCTCCTAGTGTAATATTGGACCTATATTTGAGACAAAAATTTAGTAATTCCAACTATGTTACTTTTAAGAATATTTTTGTGATAAGTCCTAGCAAGGTTGGGTCTACCTAGAATCAGAATGTAAAAGGAAATTTTGGATTTCCTTAGGCCTAAAGATAGGAGGCTAGAGTTAGGAGTACGACATAACTTGGGAGATAATCACCTCTGTGACAGGTCAATTGCTATTAGAATGTATGGGTGCCCTCAAGTCCCCCATGTTCTACCCAGATATGTGTCACCCAAGTTCCAATTCATGCAAGTTATATGATAATTGAATGTGATTGACTAATTTCATTAAGAAAACAAAAGAAAGGATATTTTTATGCTTATTTTACTGCCTTTTTAGATTTTACTTTAACTAGAGATGGGTTACATATGCTAAAAGAAATTATTTGGGAATATAGGCTATTCAGGTACAAGTTAGAGATTTTAACCTTGAATATTTCATACATGAGGTCAGGAAAGGTATCATAAGGTCCAATTTTTGTCATCAAGTTGATGAAATCAAGTATTTCCTAATAAATTGTAAGGATGAAGTTGAGGTAATAAACAAAAAGGTGAAATGGCTTGCATTCATCAAGGTAGAGACTACCATGAAAAAGAAGGAAAGGGATTATCCAAGAGAATTTTTTTATATTGATGACTCAATTTCCAAGATTGAGGTGATGTTGAAGAATTTTGAAAAAGTTGTAGGTAAGACCCCTGGAAGAGAAACCAACAAAGTTTCCTTTACCTAAAATTTCTATCAGAAGGCCCTAGGGGCTTGTTATTAGAGAAAATGTGCAATCAGACCTACCATAGGTCACTCCCTCTCCTCCCCCTCAAATAATCATTGTGGATTCTCCCCCAAGATAGCAACCATAGAAGAGGATGAAATTTGAGCAACCACCGTTATTGGTTGACTATCCCCTCAATCTAGATGAAAGTGAATATGTTCATATCACCATGGATGAAATTCAACAATATATGTCATCTCCCCGAAGACCAAAGATTGTTGTCCTTCTTTAGCAAAGGTTCGTTTTGGATGTGGCTATGGGGAGAGATAACCTCAATGATGTGAGGGAATTTGCATGTTCACAATTCATTTTTTATGACGATTTTTTAAAATCCTAGGATTTTAAAAAAAAATTATGAGAGAAAATAGGGAGGAGTACCATAAAAGAGTTCATTTGGCATAAGCAAATGTGCCTAGAGAAATGTATGATGAAGTAGCTGTAAAGGTAAGGGAAAAAATGGATTTTGAGACAAAAAACATTACACTTGAGGAAGGGAGAAGAATGGTGCAAGATAATGGATTTTTACTACTCCCTAAATAGGACATTTCTTCTACAATTATCTTTGGTACTATTAGGAAACAAGAAAGAGAACTTTTCTCCATAGAAGAGGAAGGAGATATGGCATTATTAGGATTAGGGTTCAACCCACATTGGGAAGCCCTTGCAATTTGGGCCCTTTCCCAAAATATAATCCTATTATTGTTGAATCATCAAAGGATATCAAAGGGAGCTTGATTATAAAGAGGGTGTATGATACCTCTACCCCTGAAGTTGTTGCATTAGTGGTAGATGTTGCCAAATTTTATAAAGCTATTGTTTGAAAGTTGCAAGATATAATTAATACATTTTTGAAGGAACATAATGATCTCATGGAATCTTACAACCAACAATAGGTATTATTGGCTCAAAAAAAATCCCATCTTGCAAGTATGCAGGAAGTAGGCTCCTCTTCTACAATCCCCCCTACTCATGCGACATGATTGAAAATGAAGAGCTTAAAGAAAAGATTCAAATGCTAGAAGAAAACTTGAAGAATGCTCAAAAAACTTGAAAAATGAGAATGTGTGCATTGCAATGTGAATCTTGGAGCATAGACTATCTAAAATATTAAGAAGGCTAGAAAATGCATGTGTGTCATATATCTAAATTTGAGAGATATCATTACCAGAATAGTGGGGATCAAGAGCAGCTCAAATGTATATTTAAAATATGGAATCCTAGATTTACATCTTTGGAAGGTATGTATAAGGGATCTAAAAACATATATGATTCCCCATCTAGTATCCATCTTACTTTTTATATTTTCAAGATTGCATGGAATCATAGAAGTTTATGGAAAGTATAATTGAAGCTGCATGAGCAAAAATGAAATTTTTCGTAAATATTGGCAAAAGGATTGTACCTCACCTATTAGAAGATAGTGGAGACTTGATAACCCTAGAGAAATGGAAGGATAGTTTCAATATTTTAATCCCCACACTCCTCACTCTAATGTGCAAAGATGAAAAAATTGATTTAAATTCGTTTAATTCATATTAAGATAGGATGGTCAATGCAAAACAATTGATGGATTTTTTTTGTAGAGAGGCCAGTGCTTTACTTGATGCCAAGTATTATCGAAATTTAAAGAATCCAAAACCAATCTTAGCTCATGACTAGCCTTTTGAGGATATTTTTAAGGCATGGAATGTGCTAGGTATCAAAAATGGAGGTTATAAATCTTAAGAGGATGTCAGGCTCTATGGTAAAACTTACAACATTTTTAAACTAACGAACAAAGTTAACCTATGTGGTTGATGACTCCCTGCACTTCAGGCTCTACTAAACGTAAGTGAGTGAACCTTGATAACTAATGAAGATTTAAGAAGGTTGTGACTTAGTTGGTTTTAAAGATCTACCCACCGAGGCATGAAATGTAGAATAGATGAAAACTTGATATATACTTATACTCCTAGTGCTGAAATTTCAAATGTGAATGTATGAACAAGATTTAATGAGATTCTATAATGAAATGGGTATGATCAGTGCCTACTTATATTAGGCTAATGGATTCGAGATATGGATGATGTGTGGGTCCTTTTCCTACCTTAAGTCTAACTATTGATCACTTTAGATGTTTATAGCTTGTATAAACATGTAGGTATGTAAGTTATTTAGACTCTTCATATTGATCCTAGTGATATCCCCCTAAACTACTATGAATTTTTGAAAGGATATTAATTTTGATGTGAAGGAAACCAATCAAGGAAATCAGTTCAAAAGGTATTTAATCTTGGGTAGGAACCCATTAAACATGATCTCTTAAGAGGAAATTTAATTATTTTCCCATAGAAACCAATCAACAAAATCACACAATTACAGCAAATATGTATTGACAAGTTAAATATATGTTGATATACTTAATTTGAATAGCATAGGTAGACCACTCTAGAGATAGCCGAGAAAATATAAGAATTACTATTAACACAACAGTTGAACTCTAAGAATTAGGCCACCAATTCAAATTTTCTCATCTATTATATTTCCTCAAAATATTTTTTGATACATATCATAATTCTTGTATATATTTTTAAATGATAATTGTTGTTGAGATTTTCCCTATTGTTTTATGATCCAAATCTAATATTTTTTTATCAGGCCTCGGTTTCCCTTATATATGTGGGAAGCTACAAGATTTAGGCCTTTACAAAAATTTATTTTGTTTCTTAACTAAAATCCTAACAATTGTATTTAGATATAAACAATAAAAATGAAGAAGTCCACAATAATCAATGATGCACCATGATCCATTAATATTTATTAGATACCTGTGATCACTGAAGATCTATTCAAGGTCCATACTCCATGATAAGGCATCAAATAATTGTGAGACTTTGATATTCTTTTCTTCTTATTTTGTTCGAGTGATAAACAAATTAACTTTAGGTAGGTGCTCGATGTATCATGTGTTTACATATGTATCAGCATTACTAATAATATATTTCATAGAATATTTGAGATCAAAAATTACTTCCAATTGTATATGTTTCTTCTCCATTACTCCTTCTTCATCATTGATTTCATCAAGAGCCATTCGTAAATACTGAGCAATTCATCCTTCCATGTATCTTGGTCCTTCAAATCCCCTTCATCATGGAAGAAATTTGGTAAAGCCATACTCAAAGACTGGGTGAAATCACCAAGTCCTTGCGCTAGTATGGTGTGGAAATGCTCATGTACTTTCATCAATTCTTGGCATTCTTGAAACACATGTTCACCAATACTCCCTCTAGCTTTTTTTCCTTTATCTCTTTCATCCTATTGTGTAATCTATCATGTTCCTAGTATGTTGTGAATGTCTTGTTGTGGATAACAAAAACCTTGTCAATTTTATTAAACATCTTGTCAAATATCTTACTTACCAACTCTAAATCCATTTCAAATTTAGTGGTTTTTAGTTCCTTTCTCAACTCTTCATGTTTTTTCTAAGATATTTCATGCTTTCGTTTCCAGTACATGGTTTCAGACACAGCTTTGAGTACCTTTCTTTCACAATCTATTAATGGAGAATAAAGACTAGAGGAAGAAGGTAACCTATCTCTGTTATTGATCACTTCTTGCTTTAATCTCTCATTTTTAGTAGCAAGCCCCTTGTTATCGCTTATCAATTTTTATATTTGAGCCTTGGTGAATTTAGAAACATTGGCATTTAATTCAGCTATCTCAATGGGATTTTTATCTCCCACTTGATATACTAGAAGATGATTGAATACTTGTTATGGGTTATCAATAAGTGTGGGCCTCTTCCCTGGTGGGTATAGAGCCCAAATCTATAAAATAGAACTATCTAGATTATATCCCGAGCCAGTATATATATTGTCACTAGCTTCATCTATCAGTTGCAAGGTTTTATTTTCCCTTCGAGCATAAAATTTTCAAAGTCTATTGCTGAAATGATATCCCATCCAGGGAAAAGCATGACCCTGACCTCCTGCAATAGCTCTCGCCCTCTTGTAGGGGTGATATTTATCATTTCTTCTTGCAAATATTAATTAAACTAAGACTTAAAGTAATTCTAACTCTAAAAATATAAAGAACATAATTCTCTTCTTTGCATGGCTCAAGTACTCTCAAATTATATCTTAATTGTACAATATCTATTGAGATATTCTCATATTAATATTGTAATTATGTAGATATTTAATAGTAATTAATAATTGATAATCAGATTCCTTCATAGATATAATAAAAGTAATATGAAGGAATCTGCACTTATATTTAAGGAATACCATGTTAATATTGTAATTATTTAAATATCAATTATGGTTTTTTTGACAAAGGGAATATTCTTTTTTGATGTGTAGGAGGCCATCAAATTTAAGCTAGTAAATTTCTGACGTCAACACCCATTTGAAATTTTTGGCCCCCTCACAGTTTGCAATTGCAAATTTGAAGTCTGACTTTGAAAGCTCATAACTTGCTCATTTTGGCTCCTTTCTTCGAGCAATTTTTTTTTATTTGGGCTAATTTTTTGTGCTCTTCGCAGTGTTTATTTATTTTATTTATTATCTTCTTTAATTTGGTGTATATAAAGTAAATATTCTCATAGATATTGTAATTATTTAATATTAATTAGTATAATTACATATTAAATAATTTAGTGTTAACAGTAGTAAATAATCACATATTAATTACTAATAATGTACCAAGTATTTGCACTTATTATCAATATGTACCAAGTAATTACATATTAAGGAATCTACACTTATATATTTTATGTTATTCCTAGCCATTATTCTCATAGATAGAATTACATATTATTTGGAATTATTTGGTTAACTGTGGCAATATCTATGAGTAATTTTATTTTGAGGGACATTATTCTCTTCTTTGCATGGCTCAAGTACTGGATCTGATGTTGGAGTGATAATTGAATATAATTTGGTTAAGTTTATTCATCTCCAAAAGAGAAATCATCTAAGAAGGAGAGGTCCTTTTGTGCATATTGCAAGAAGGATATTGAGGATTTGAAAAATCTTCTCAAAATAAATCACATTGATTTGCCTTTTGGAATGTTTGAATCTCCTTCTTCTTCTTCAAAACAATCTAAGCGAAAAGGTCATGCTGATTTTTCATCTATATCAGAATCTTATATCATTGAATCATATATATCATAATACAGTTTATTCTTGTCACATTATTCTCTCTTCTTTGTGCTTTCCATTTGGTCCATGGATCTTGGCATCCATAGCCAATTCTAACAATTTCACTGTCAACTTCTTCTTGTAATTATTTCAAATCATTAGCTTCTTTCTCGGGATTTTTTTTTCATTCTTCCTCTTATTACTTTTCCTTTGTACTCATAGATGAATGACTTAAACTCTAGGGTTTAAGAAAATTCATCATCTTAAATGAACTCCTAACTTTCACAATGCCTTACATCATCGGAGAGTTTATCAGAGGCTTCAAATGATACTATACTCCTTTTTGGTGGTAATTCATATTATGGGATGGTAGGAGTAGTTACCTGTGTGATCTCATCTTCCTCTTCAATATCATCCTCAACTGTAATGGGAGTTTCAACCAAGAAGCTAACATCCAGAGTGGGTTGTGGTGATGAATGAGTTAAGGGCACTACATTTTCAGCTTGTTTCCTAGAACAAGTATCTCTTCTTCTCTCAAAAGCTATGAGAGTTACATCCTAAGTTAATTCTTCTTCATGTAGGATCAACTAATCAACTCTCTCCATAGGGTCTTGTATTTCATGAAAATATTTTGTATATAATGGATTATTGTTTTCCCCCATGCTTCTGCCATCATTACCTTGTTATGTAGCCTTTTCTAACATTTCCTAAGATTCATCATAGTAGTTCTGATCACATCATCTACGAATAATTCATGCTCATATATTTTTAACTTCTATGTCATTTTGGCACTATGAAAGAAATGGAGGGGATCAAAATTTTATCTTTTATTTCCTTACATGGCATGTCATAGTAGTCTATCTTGCTGCCAACAGAATCATATCCCTTTTCTGAAACAATATTAAAATCACTATAACATAAAGTAAAAGGAATGAGATATTTTTTCCATAACCCTTGAGATGCATATAGATAGAGTAAGCCAACTACCTCACTATCTCTAAATATGCAATCCTATCAAGAGTTTTTCTAGGCAGAAGGAATGGAGAAGCTTCAAACCCATATACTTTGATCATAGTGCAATCCCCATAGGTGTACCAATCTCCCTAGCTATGGTTCACCTTTCCTATTGGGTTTTTCTCTTTAGGCCTAAGAAATCATTGTATCTCAAGGGACAAATTATAGTTCCAATGACATGACCAAACAGTTTGTACAAGGGCTTCACAAAGTGTTCTTGAAAATTAAAATAATGAGACCTCCCACACCTACTGTCCCAAATTGTAGTCCACATTTGTATTGGCCTTATGTTATCATATTCATCCAAGTATTTAATTCTCATTTCCTCTCCCCACATACCCATGTATTATCCTTCATACAAGATCATATGCATAAGAAAAAAGTATTTTCTAAAATTAATTGCATCACTATTGTGCTTTATGGAACCAAGTGATGTGTTTATAACCAATGTCAAGTAATCTACATAGTGGAAATTTTTGGAATCTTGGTTTTAAACGTATCCATCCAAAATCATAGGGGCTATAGTCATTTCAGCAAGGACATCTATTCCCAATACTTGACCAGCTGAGTAATATGTATATTGATAGTATTCTTCAAACAAATCAACAAAAAAAGGAGGTTGTTCATTACTAGAGAATCTTTTGAGATGACCCTCTGTGTCACAAGGTCTGTGTATAGGCAATTTCCATCTCTTATAGCTCATTTCCATGGTGCAAAATTCTTCCAAGAGGTCTCTAATTTTTAGTGGAATTTTCTTAGATGTTGTGTCACGAAAAATTGTATACCTCTGAAGAAAAGGGCAGTTTTGTGCCTTTTTTGGTCCTACTTTAGGTCCCCTTTCATCTTATCACCCTAAAACAACATTTATAGGCCCCTAAGGTTTGTTAATTTTTACTTTGAGGCTTGCTATACCTAAGGAATCATTCAACCCCTGACAAACAACATCAAAATTATTCAAAAATCACTAATCCCACTTCAAAATCCCTTAGTGGGACTAGGTCGTCCAAGTTGGTGACCTAGTCCTTTTTGAGGATTTTTATAATTTTAAGCAGGAAAATGAATATTTTATCAAAATTTCTCGATGGGTGTCGCCCTCTTAGGTAAAAATTCCTCAAAATTAGGGCTTGTTGCTTACAAATACTTTTTTTAAGGTTAGTTTTCCATTCTCTCTTAGTCATTTTTCACATCCAACTCCAAGAATCAATTGCAAAACATCTTCCTCAAGAAGATTCATCTATCTCACAGAAAAAGTTGACACTTTTGGACAAAAAAAACTAGGGCTTTTTTCAGGTCTTCAAGCTCACTCCACACTCAAGATCACACATTGAAAAAGGTTGAATATAGATTCCCATGGAGATTCATGGAGAAATCTAGGTTGAAGAGATGCACCTAGCCACCAAATCACACCTAAAGACTATTTTCGAAGTGACTCCATCTTCTAATTTTAGCCCATTTCCATATTTGAGGTTTGCATCCCATTTTCATTCCGTTTCACACTCATTTGCAATATAGTAGGGTTTCTAGGATTGAAGTCTTGTATCATTCCAAATCTTTTGCATGTATCTTATTCTAGCACAATAGAATAGGGTTTTGTCTTATTTTAGGTTTTCCTAGTTCTAGACACACTTAGAGCTAGGGTTTTATGCAGATTTTCTATTTCATTGCAAGTTTAAATACAAAATAGGGGTGAGGGAAACCCCACATCAAAAACCCAAATATATTCTATTTTGTAGGTTATTTTATAGATCTGAGTTCAGATTTCCATGAAGAAATAGTATACAAACCATAGGCTCTATGTCCACACGGGTTTTTAGAGAAGTTGAAAGGGACTAGGTTGCCCATAGTGGTGACCTAGTCCCACTAGAGGTTCCTGAAAAATAAAATTACAGATTTGGAGACCTAATTGGAAAAAATGGCATCCAGAGCAATTTACTTGAAAAGGGACTAGGTCGCCCCACTTGGCATAAATGTCCTAGGTGGCTAAAAACTCATATTCTTCATATTTCCCAAGGCTTCCACAACTTCTTCATCAGTCTACAACAGTTTCCATGTGCGCCCATTTGATCTAATAGGTTATTTTGGTTAGTTTAGTCTTCATTTTAGCATTGCTATAATACATCATGTGTTTTCCAGCAATATAGGCTCTCTTAGTTTAGGTTAAGTAGTTAGGTTTACATTTGTTATTTTACTATTTAGCATATTTCAATACATATTCAATCTCTAGCATTGAATGAATCACAAGGTTTAATTCCCGATTGGTAAAGGAAAACCCTCTTCCTCCTAGGTGAAAACCCTAGAAATTTGTAGAGGACTCATTCCTTTGCCACCCCCAAAGTATTAAACTTTATAGTTCAGATGTATCCAATTGAAAGACCATAGAAATGTAATCTCTAGTGATATGGAGAAAGTGTGACCCATCATGTGAATGAATTTTCCTCGTCTTAGAGTTATACATTTTAGCCAAAATCTTGATTAATTTCATGTTGATAAATATATTTGATATGACAAGCTTTGTTGGATTCATATTCCATGCATTTGATATAGGCTTATGCATGTACTTCTTCCAATAATGGTATATGAACAACTCATACTCTCGTTGTGGAGTCCATACATCTCCTAAATCCTTGTGTTTGTCTTCTAACTTCTCAGCTGAGCGGTTTAACTAGGTTCTTCATCTAGATTTTGGTCCAAATTTGGGACATTGTTTGATTAAATCCTATTTTAATGATCTTGATTCTATTTTTCATCTCTTTGCTTTGGGTTTCTCTAAAGTTCCTTCCATTTTTAAACCATAGCTCTATTGCAATTCAAATAACTTCAATAAATTCTCCAGCTGAGTCTTGAGTACTTACTTGAACCAATGTCACCTACTCTAAGCTCATTACTATCGCTCGATCCTATATCCTCAATTTTCATTAATTAATTAAGGCTCTAAGATTTTATGAGAACAATATACCAAAATTTGACACATTCCCATCGACTCTTGTTTATTAATGTTGTCCTTGCCAACTTGTTAATTGATGGTAGCATTAATATTAGTTGTCTCTTCAAAAGCCTCACCAGTCATGTCAACCAGGTGGGAAATAATTTTTGCTATGTTGAGGAGATTTTATTCAAATTATTCCCAATATCTTGTTCTCCCTTTGATATAATAGTGCCCTTGTTTTTTTCAGAGTATCGAAGAGACATATAGCTACTTTACATCAATACCACATGGTCTCTTTGAAAACATCATCCTGGTTTTTACTGTTTTTCTTATATTCTTCCCTTCTTGGTTATCAGAGTTTCAGAGAGATTTACAACCATCTCCCTTTGATATTCCAATATCCCTTCAACAATTAGCTCTCTTCTATAAATATGAGAGTTTCAGAGAGACTTTTATTTATTTCTTCCTGACATAGGCTCCTCTCTTTGATATTTATTTCATGTATTCCTTATTTCAAAGTTTCAAAGAGACATCCTATTATTCGTCTTCAATATCATGTGGTCTCCGTGAAATCATTCCCTAGTTTTACTTTTTCTCCTTCTTTGTATATCTTACCTAGTTTTTGAAGTGATTAGAGAGACTTTTATCAACATCCTCATGATATAAGCTTGTCTCTTTGATATTTTGTTCTCAACTAGTTTTGCAGTGTCAAAGAGACTTTGAAATTTCTTAGCTCAATAATCTACTATCTCCTCAATATTTTTGTTGTACTAGCCAAGTTTTAGTTTTGACAGTTGTCCATTATTTATTGGATAATAATCAATTATGTCTGAGAGACATTTTTTTGTTTCCTGAATGCTAAAATTATTTAGCATATTTAAAATATTAATATTTCTTTAGCATCTTGCATTTTGGCTCATTGGAGAGACAACCAATCTTTTCCCTCCAAAAACACTTAAGTGTCTTTGAAATAATCCTTTTCGAGCTATCAAAGAGACTTTGGAGTATGTTACTTTGAATTTATATGGTCTCTTTGATACTCTGTGTTGACTTGTTTTATCAAACTTTTGAAGAGACTGTAGTGTAATTCTCTTTGAAACGGTATTGTTTCACCAAAATGTGTTTCGAGTAATGGACTTAAGGGGATGTAAGTGTTAAGGTAGCAACTATGGGGGGAGGTGATTTTCCACTAGTTTTCTAGTTGAACAAGTTTAGGGAGATTATAATAATGGTAATTTCAAACTTATTAGGAAAAGATGATAGTTTTGAAGGATGGTTTATATGGTGTAAAATAAAATGGTCATACTAAGGTGGCAAGGACTAGTGAAAATTTTAAGCCAAAATTTGTGTTCTATTAGTGGTGTCGATTCAAGATGAATGGTCATGCGGTCATTGCAAGAATTCAAAGCTAATCTGGGATGCAAACCATGGATGAAATGATAAAAGAAAAAAGAAAAGGAATCATAAAACTACGGTGCATGGAATAAAATTTATTTTTAAGGAAAAAAATGCTTCAAGAGTTGTCACTATAAATTCTTGACTTTCTCTTGTCATGTTTTGTAGATAGTATGATTCTTCCCCATACTTATCAATGATAAAAAATGGCTCAAGCCATAAGGCTTCAAATTTCCCATGTTTGGAACCTTTTTCTTGACCCCTAGCATTCCACATGAGGGCCATATCTCCTATCTGGAACTTTCTTCCTTTTTTCTCTTATCAAATAAGTATTTCATTTGTGACTATAAATCCTAATTTTGCTTTTGTGCCAAATTTCTTACTTCATCGAATTCTGATAATTTTTCTATTTATCTTCCATGGGCTCAAGAATGTCTAAATCCTCTTACAATATAAACTTATAAACTGGTGAGAGATTTTGCAAAGGAAATTTAGCTTGGGTTCCATATACTAATTCAAAAGGATAATTTTTAGTAGCCTTCTTTGTTGTGATCTTGTCTACCCAAACTACTAACCTAAACTTAGAATCCCATGCCTTTTTGTTACTATCCAGTGTTCTTTTGTTTATCTTCATAATGCTCGTATTTCTAGATTCAACCTACTCATTCACTTGGGGGTGATATGGTGAAGAATATGACATTGTGATACCATATGATTCACAGAACCTTTTGAATTTTTCAAATCTAAAACACATTTCATTATTTGTTATTAGCCTTACAGGGACTCCAAATCTGGTGATTATGTTTTCTAAAAGGAAATTTATCACAAGCTTGCTAGTAGCTTGTTATTTTTATATGACTTCTATCCATTTTGTAAAGTAGTCAATAGCGACTATGATCCACTTATGTCCAGCACTAGATTTGTCTAAAATATCAGCTATAAAATTGATTCCCAATTGATGGAATGGTGCCTACACCTACATAGGTCTTAGTGGTAATGCTTCTTGATATTTCAGTTGGCTAGACAATTTTCGCTATGCTTCACATTTCTTACATAGTTGTAAGCATTATTAAAGACTCTGGGCCAATAATATCCTTCCCTTTTATCTTGTGGAGAGTATTCTTTGCTAAGATTTTCCCCCACATACACCCTCATGCATTTCTTCATAACATGTGTCGCTTGTGT
Organism: Sequoiadendron giganteum; assembly: GCA_007115665.2. Taxonomy (NCBI): domain Eukaryota; kingdom Viridiplantae; phylum Streptophyta; class Pinopsida; order Cupressales; family Cupressaceae; genus Sequoiadendron; species Sequoiadendron giganteum. The sequence continues at coordinate 144,741,473 of CM021101.1, forward strand.
TTCATCCAAGAACAATAACAACACACCATCCTTTTTCTTCTAGTATAGATCTCTATCCATGAAAAAATATTTTTATGCATGAAGATTTAATATTCTTCTTTGATTGTCATTCAATCCTTCTAGGAATTTCATATGTTTAAGGTAATATGCAATATTAGTGTACCACTGTGTGTTTTCTATGCTTGACACCCAATTTTCATGATGAAAAAATATTTTTATGCATAAAGATTTAATATTCTTCTTTGATTTTCATTCAATCCTTCTGGGAATTTCATATGTTTAAGGTAATATGCAATATTAGTGTACCACTATGTGTTTTCTATTCTTGACACCCAATTTTCTTCCCCTTTCAAGATGCAAATTTGTGCAAATTCTAGGTTGGACTCATCCATCTTGTTTGATATCCCTTGCCTTCTTACTAGTTTAGTAATTCATATATTTATGTTAAAATCTTGGATATGATTGATCCAGTGACACCTTCTTCCAGTTACTTCTACTTGTGAAAAATATCTTTCACCATAATATTTGACACATAAGCAATGATGTCTACTCCTACTAAGTAAGGTTTGAAAGCCTTGACTTCTTTTACTATGGCATAGGCTTGTTTCTCAATAAATTCATATTTTAGTTCTATCTCTTGAAGAGATTTACTAAAAAATGAAATAGGTTGTTCATATTCTTCATTATTTTTCTACAACATCATAGCTACCAATGTATGACATGATGCAATCAAGAATATCTAGAAGGGTTTGTCAAACTCTAGGGACTTCAATACAAGTGCCTCCTTGATTTCCTTCTTGGTGGACACAAATGAATCAATGGCTTATCATGTCCAATCAATTTCATTACCTGTCTTTAGCATATTTGAGATTGGTTTTACAATCTCTGCAAAATTTGAGATAAACTGCCTAACAAAGTCAATATGTCCAAAGAAAGATTAGATGGATTTTCTAGTTTTTGGGATGGGAATTTTTTCAATGGCTTCCATGCATTCTATATCAATTTGAACTCCATATTTTGAGAAAATATACACTAATAAATTTCCTCCTTTGACAGTAAAATGACACTTTTTCAGGTTGAGAGAAATTCCATATTCTAGAGCTCTGATAAAAAAATTCTCCAAATGTACACAATGATATTCTGAATTTTTGGAATTGTCTATTATATCATCCTAATATACCATAATTGTAGCATTAATCAAATCAGAAAAGGCCACATCCATTTCTCTTTGAAATTTTGCTCCATCATTGGTAAGACCAAAAGGCATTCTCACATAAACATATGCTCCCCAAGGGGTGGTGAAATTAGTCTTATATTATTCTGACTCTTTGACGTTTACCAGGTTATAACCTAAGAAGTCGTCCATCATGGATAATAGTTCACAACTTTTTACTTTCTAAAGCATCGCCTTTATTATTTGGTAGGGGGTAGTTATCTTTGAGTGATGCCATTTTTAGATTTCTAAAATCTACACATAACCTAATGTCTCCATTCTTCTTTCTCAAAGGTACTAGATTTGATACCCAAGAGGAGTGTCTAATTGGTTTAATAATGCCTCCATCCCTTAACTTCATAAGCTCCTCCTGCATTTTTAGTGCCAATGTAGGGTTTATAGGTCACTACTTCTGTTGAAATGGGTTAGCATCAGGTTTTAATGGTGGGTATTTGCAGGATCATCATGCAAAAAAAGGCCCTTAACTAGCAATAAAATTCAAAAAAATCAAAGTTAGGAAACTTGACGTATAAAATTGAATAAGTTATCTATATTATTTCAAAAATATGTAAGAATAGAATCTGTAGAAAAATGAATTTAGTTTCTAAAATACTAGGTTTATTTTATTTTTATTAAATCTATTTGGTGAAATTTTGAAATTTCAATGCAGTAGTACTTAAATTTCAGGAAAAAAATTAGAAGTAGATGTCTGTCTAACCACCCTAATCACAATAAAATGATATTATTTTTTTATAATATTTTATATATAAGTAGAGGACTCATGTCCCGATGTGATGCTATTTTTTTGTAATTTGTTTCCAAGTAAATAATTAATTATGAATTTTTTATTACAAATTTTAAAAAATATAAAAACTCATATGTCTGACCACCTTAACTTGGTCAAAACTTCATGAAATTGAATTTTTTTTCTTTTAATCCTATAGTATGTGAAGCATAGAATGTGACACATGTTTCAGATTCAAAAAATGTGATATTGTTTGAAAGATATAAAAAAAATTCAATCAGGACTTTAATCGTAATTCAAATAGAAAATAAATAATTATTATTTATTAAATTCAAAGTAAAGCATAATTTATATTGGTGGAAAGCTAATAATATCCTTTAAAAACCCTTTTCGTTTCATCAATTTTGGGTTAAAAAAAAGTCACCAGCCACATGAGCCATCATATCACTTACATATCGCCACTTTTTGGCCCATCATGATCTTGCACATACCCCAGTATCTCATGTTGAAATAGGTCATCTCTATATGATTTTAAGTCATCATAGGACCAAGCAAATACATGCTTATATTTTTGGAGAAGGATTATAAGAATCCCTCTAACTTTAGGACTAATCTTTCTACCAATATAGACTTTCTTAGGTGCAAGTTATGTTCCAAGGTTGATCTCTTCAACATTTTCTTGTTTAACAAGTGTAGGTTTCAAATTAAATCTATCATGTCTGTCAAATACCCTTTCTAGTGTCACAAGTCCTTTTGGGATTTTTTTGTCTTAAGCTACACTACTTTTCCAAATTTAGTTTCTTTGTCATCCACTTCCTCTACGAAGGCATTGATTTATATCTCTTGCGATTCATATTGATCAATGTAGTGGAGGAATTTGATTAGATCCTCATCATTATTGAATACCTATCAATTGTACATGTTATCTGGAACAATGGGCCTTGTCTTGAATTTGACTTATATGATTCATTTTAATGTAATATCACCTCGTTTGAGATCCATATTAGCCAAGAAGTCTTTCATTATGTTCTTGGATATTTCTACCCAATTTATTGAGAAGGCATCAAATAGTTCAATAGTATCCCAAATTGCATTTATGTACTACTTTAATATTTTATTCTTTGATGAGTATTTAGCCTTGATTTGAAAGATAATCAATTCAAAGTCTTCATGGATGGTCAACAACTTGATCCCATATCTTATAGAAATGTTCAAACCCAATAACAAGGCTTCATATTCAGCTATGTTATTGGTACACTCAAATATTAACAAGAATGAATTCTTAAAAAAATTTCCTAAGGGTGAGATGAATATGATCCCTCCACCATTTCCACTTCTTTTGCATGCCCAATAAAATTAAATCTACCATATGCCCTTATCATTGAGTTGTGCTTTTCTGTTAATTAGTTCTATATTCTACAATTTTGGTTGAGAATTTTCAATTCTAAAATTTCCAAGATCCACATCACAAAAAGCAATTCATTTAGTTGGGATCAAAATGCTCTATAACATGCTTTGATCTAGTTTCTTGATGCAATTTGACTTCCTTCTCATTTACTAGTATAGTGGCATATGATAGGTCTAATTAGACATTTCCACCTACTACGGTAGTTCATTGTCTAGAAAATAACATTCCATAATAAAGAGGATTATATACTACAATAATTTCAATTTTATATGTTTTCTCAAGGTATGCTACCAATTTCAATTTTGCATCCCATATCACTCTGACTAGTGGGACTGACCTATTACCTAAGGTGTAGTATTTTCCATAAGTAGTGTTCACCCATAATCCTAGTTCCTTTATGATAGCCATAAGCATGATATTGATCATTGCCCCTAAGTCAATCATGCACTTTTTTACCAGATTTTTATTAATCAAGAGTGTGGTATAAAATGGATCTACTTGACAGAGGTTCCTTGTAAGAGTATCACCCAGGTACACTTATGGTGCTTTTGTGGCTTCTTGTTCAATATTGTTTATGTAATTGATTTTGGCTTTGATATGATCATACTGCTTACTAGACATGTTGGAGATCAGCTTAATAGCAATGTTTCTATATTCATCAACCCTCATCATCTCTAGTAATGGTACATATATTTTGACCTGAGATAATATTTGTGTTATGTCGAATGAATGAGTGATCACTGATTGTTCATTTTTCTCTTTAGTGGCATTCTTTTCTTCAAATTGTACTTTATCATTGTCTACTACCCTCCCTTGTTCCACCTTCAAAATTTATTTTGGCATAGATTTGTAATTTTATTCTTCCTCTCCTTTATTTTGATCATCATGGGCCTTTTCTTTGTGTTTTTTTTTCCTTTTATAAATAGGCCTATAGTTTTTTCTTGATCAACACTTGTATTCTTGTTCCTCAAGTTATAGCCACCTTTGATTATTGCCATAGAATCTAAAGTAATGGCCCTCTTTTATTCTTCAGTGGGTGTCCTCAATTTGAATTATGGTGTGGTTTTAGATGCATAAGCAATTTCTTGCTCATCATCCTCCTGATCAGAGAAAATTTCTTGCTAGCCCATATTGACATTCTATCTTTGATTTTTGTCATCATACTTGAAGCCTTCTTCAGAAGATGATTATTCATCATCTACTTGATGAGGTCCCCATCCTAGCATATTTATGGTATGATCATCTCTATATTGTTCATGAGAGAATTCATTTTCTTGTATGGCTTGGACTACTATGTAGTATTCTGGTGTATGTGGTAGGTTACATGTTAAACACCATGGACCCTTTTCCACCATATGTGTTCCATGCTTCTGCAAAGGGTCAAGGGTATCCTTAAAATATTGTCTTTTATTATTTTCCACTAGTCTACCATCTTTCAAGTTGGTGTGATAAGGCATGTCATGTAGCCTTGGTCTTTCATTTTTGTATTGGTTTTCCTACCTATTTTGATAGTTGTTGGGATTTTTTAAAATTTTGATGGTATCTCTCTTGCTAATCATACCTACAACTTTTCTATTATTCTCAATATTTTTTGCAGCTTTCTGGGCTTTTGTTAGGCTATTAGGGGATCTGTTTCTAAGCTCATATTTAGCTTTAGGTTCAAATTCTTTTAAATAAATGGAGAGAACCAAAAAATTGTTGGGATTAAATATAGGTGGTATTTTGTTGAATATTTTGGAAAATATTTGGTTGAAATCAAAAATAGATTCATTTTGATGTTTTTGGATACTCATTAATTCATGTATGGAAAACTCTGGGGCACATTGATTTCCATATTGTTCTTTGAATTGATATTTAAAATCTATTAAGGAAACTGTGATTGAAACATCAAGTAGGTTTTTAAACCAAATCCTAGCTTCTTCAACTAAAGACGTCATGAATAGCCTCATAAGAACATCTTCATACTCTATACCCAAAGTCTTGTACAAATGCACTGAAATTCCTTGTGTGCTCTTTAGTTGTGACAGCATTGTTTCTAGAAAATTTCAAGATTGTATTCCTTAAATCATTTCCAATTGGATAAGGACATAGAGGGTGTTTGATTAGATCTAGTTTTCTATATCTATTTACATTTGGAGGTCCTTGTAAATAAGGTTTTTGGTTAGGTTGGTTGGGTTGGTATTGGGGTCCTTGATAATGAGCCATATATTGTTGTGTATTTTGGTGAGGGTATGTGTTACTTTGTATATTTTTTTGAGGAATATGATATTGGTCGGGTGGGATATATTGTTCACCAGGAGGTGGTGAGGTGTTGGTTGCAGACTGGGAAATATTTTGTGGTTGTGAATTCTATGTTGGGGTGTTATACTACACATAATTAGTATTGCCTCAATTTCCTATTGCATGGAAAGGTATCCTTGAGACCTTTGGGACACATGTATTCTATTGTGATCCTTGGAAGTTACTTGTGGTGGTATAAGCACCCTATTTGTGGGCTGTCTATTTTGAGCTACTTGTTATGTTTTGGGATTCTACTTCTTGCAATTCCTTTTTTTCTCATTTTCCTTCTACCCTAAGTCTGGCAAGCCTATTTTTCTCTTGTATATCTTGTATACTTTGTAGTATCTCCTTAGTAGTATGTGTGTCTTCTTGGGGAGTATCACAAGTTTCTATGGATACCATTTACTCTATTGGCTCATATTGATTTCCCTCTCCACTTTGAAGTGTCATTTTGTAATCATATTCTTCTTGGTTTCTTATTATTTCAAATTCCCACTATGATTGAAGTTTATTCATATTTTGAGGATCACTCTCAAAGTAGAGAATATTGTGATCCTTTGTTGGATACCCTTGGTCACCTTGGAATTCTGATCCATATAGAGGTCTAAAACTATTATGTGTAATGAGTATTTTTTCAATTGTATCTTGTTGATTAGTATGGTTACTAGTTTGTGTAGTCTTTGGTTGGCTAGATGTTGCTCCACCCCTCTCAGTAGTAACCTTTGGAGGTGTTGGACCATTTTTTTCTATCTATTTTCCCTCATTTTTATTTGGACTTCCTTTATGTAGAGATCTTCTACCATCCATTTTAGGTGATATGTTAATTCTTTGATGTCACAGATCTATTCTTTTTGACCTAATATTTAGTTTTTCAGTCATACATTGATCTTAGAGATTTGATAGTCACTACCTACTTTTTCAAAATTAGGAAAAAGAGCTTGATTTTAAGGTTTAGATGGAATTTCTATTGGTTATCCCAGCAAAGTCTTGTTGAGTGTATGAAGGTATGACTACACAGATATAGTCTTTTGATTTGAAAATGGAATAAAAAATGTTTAGTGACTCTATGAGACAGGACGGTCTGCTACTAGATTTTCTCAAGTTTTCCCCAGTATAGTCACCAATTATGTTAGGTCTCAAAAATGCAAGCTGTAAATCCTAATAGGATGCCAAGATCTATGGTCAGACTTACAACTTTTTTGAACTAACAAACAAAGTTAACCTATGTGGTTGATGACTCCCTACACTTCATACTTCACTAAACCTAGGTGGGTGAACCTTGATCAATAATTCATATTTAAGAAATTTGTGACTTATTTGGTTTTAAAGATCGATGCAAAATGGCATGAAATGTGGAATAGATGACAACTTGATATCTACTTCTACCCCTAGTGTTGAAATTTCAAATATGAAAGTATGAACAAGGTTTTATGAGATTATGTAATGAAATAGGTATGACCAATACCTACTTCTATTGGTCTAATGTACTTGAGATATGAATGATGTGTGGATCCTTTTCCTAGCTTATCTCTAACTATTAGACACTTTAGATGTTTATAGCTTGTATAAACGTGCAGGTCTGTAAGTTATTTGGACTCTTCTTATTGATCTTAGTGATATCCCCCTAAACTACTATGAATTTTTGAAAGGATTTTAATTATGGTGTGAAGGAAACCAATGAAGGAAATCAGTTCAAAAGGCCTTTAATCTTGGGTAGGAACCTATTAAACATGATCTCTTAAGAGGAAATTTAATTTTTTTCCCATAGAAACCAATCAAAAAAATCACAGAATTATAGAAAATGTGTATTGACAAGTTAAATATATGTTAATATATTTAATTTGAATAGCATAGGAAGAACACTCTGAAGATAGCCAAACATATAAGAAGTGGTATTAAAATAATAGTTTAAAACTAAGAATTATCCCACCAATTTAAATTTTCTTGTCCATCATAATTCTTCAAAATATATTTTGATACATATAAGAAGTCCTATTTATATTTAAATGATAACTATTGCTAAAATTTCCCCTACTATTGTATGATCCTAATCTAATATTTTTTATCATGCCTTGGTTTTCCTTATATATCTAAATTTAAAGTGGGTTTATGAGCTATAGACTTGTTACTAGATCTCAAACAGTGAATAGCCCTAGCCTGCTAATGCCACTGCTGGTAACAATACAATCAAGAGCTCATCGAGTGAATTTTTTGACCCCTATGTAATCCCCATTTCCAATGGATAACAAAAGTTATGTAGCATGGGCCATCGGAAGTCCTCTTAGAGCACCAATAGCACCGGTTGTGTGGACTCATATCCCAACCTCTGCTCTAAAATCTTTACCAAAATTCACTGGGGAAGGCTTAAAAACACCATTTGACCATCTACAAGATGTGGCGGACATGTGCTTGGTACATGGTGTCGCTGATGAGAATTTAGTGTTGAGGTAACTTGCAACCTGTTTCAAAGGTAAAGCACTAGATTGGTGCCGCACTCTAGGAGCCAATACTATCGGTACCTGGGATCAACTCGGAGATCCTTTCTATGAGATATTTTCAAGAAATGTAGATCAGTCTTCGTTATTCCAATAGTTGGTGACCATTAAGTGGGCCCCTCAAGAGGCCATGACCAACTTCAATGCCAAATTCTATATAACTTGGAAAATTATCCAAACCACAATCCACCCGCCTCCTGATTTGGCATTCATGTTCTACCTAAAATCTATCAATGTTGACATCTCAATGATGATTTAATATCTTTGTGGAAATACCTTGCTAGATGCATATAGCATTATTGTTAAGGAAGAAAATAATTAGGTTGATGTTGAAAAGCTACCACCTCGGCCTGCGATGCCTATATTTGCATAATTGTGATCTCTCGCCCCAGAGATAGCTTCAACCAGTACGTTTGCTCCTCCCTAGTCTATGTACACATATCTGATCTCACCACAAAATTTTGCTTCTACATCCAAATCTTCAGCGGCTGAGATTAGCAACATCAAGGAGGTTTTGTGGTCCTTCTCAATTCAAATAACTAGTATAAAGTGGCAACAGTCCATGCCTCTGAAGCCAGCTTACCAAAATTACCAAGGTAGAAGACCTTCTTACCAGCAAAACCAGTTCCAAGGAGGTACACGCACAAATACAAAAACTCAACCAAACCATCAGATTTGGTCAATGCCTACTCCACTATAAAATGTTCCACCGAGTTCAAATAGAGAGCTCGTAGCGGAGCAAAATAATCTTGTTGATGATACCAATTCTTGGTGTTTCCCCTACAACGAAGAACATATGCCAAGAAAAATTTTGTGCAATAATTTATAGTAGAGGGTAGCAAAACAACGTAGTCAGGGTGTTGCACTAGACTCAAGAGGATATATGTATACCTCTCTACAAATGGAAAGTGTGGTACTTACCGCTCAAATGCAAGTAATTTCTTGGGAAGGAGAAGCAGACATAGCTCATAATCATGTGTTGTTATCATGGATGGAAGGAGAATAGGTGGTTCTTGTGAATGATGTTTCCACATCAAATTCCTTGCAAGCCCAACCAAACTACAACACTCACTCAAAGAGGAGGTTCACGGGTGAACCAATCGCTCAACAATCCCAAATCATTCCTGACCAAGCCCCTAGCACCTCTGTATCTATCCAGCAATCTCAGCCATGTAGGGAGATTGTTATAACAAAGTCTAAGGAGTGGAATTCTTTCAATCCACTGCCATTTAGTGTGGTGGAATAGTTGAAGAAAGAATCTTCTAATGTATCTCTTAGGGATATCTTAGCTATTTCAGAGCAAAATTTTTTGTAGAAGGCCCTACTGGAAGATGCATGCATAGGACCAACAGAGAAACCATCCAAGTAAAGGGCCATTGATCCATCACCTTGGGACAAATTCCTCACAAATAATGGAATGGGATCCTCAACCAAAGGCGAGGGTAACCCAAAACCAAAACCTTTTTTCCTAACTATCATTGTGGATAAAAAATTATTGTATAATTCTATGATTGACTCTGGTGCTAGCACCACTTTCATGCCCAAGTAAATATTTGAGGCCTTAGGACTTAGCTATGAACCTTTAAATAGACAGGTTATGCAACTAGATGGGAATAATTTTGACACCATAGGTGTCATAAATAATCTTCCATTGACTATGTTGTCTTGCCCTGGTATCATAGTCCCACAAGATACCATGATCATTGATGTTCCTCCCATGTTTGGTCTTTGCTTATCTTGGGAATTCATTGCCAACATAGGTGGGTATATTTCTTTGGATTGGGCACACTTAATCCTTAGGACTAAGCATGGAGCTAATATTAAGATAGTGTCTAAACCTTTACATTTGGAATATGTAACAGATGAAGCCACGATAAATTTTGAGGCTACCCATACCTCTATCACTAAAGAGGAAATATATTTTACTAAGTTACTTGAAGATGAGAAGGTAATTGGAAACCAGACTTATCAGGAGGAGGTTCTCTTAAGTGATTTTATAGACACTGATCCTTTTTGAAATTATCATGCCATTGGATTGGGAACTTATGTGGTTTATGACAAAGATCAAATAATTCCGAAGGTAATGAAGGAACCCAAGAATGGTCACACCTAATAGTTGTGGACACTACGCTTTGATGGAGAAAGATGAAAATTTGGTGTAGGAGCTAGGATATGTTTGACATCCCCCTCCAACAAAAAAAAACTCAGATATTTTTGCTTTCAATTTGTCTTTTCAAATAATGAAGTTGAATATGAAGGCCTTGTGTAGGGCCTAATTCTTGTAGAGTTGATGGGCATTAAATAGATAATGGTGCTCAGAGACTCTGAGCTAATATTCAATCAAGTTTGAGGCTTCTCCACAACAAATAATTTCCACATGTGATCTTATAGACATAGGGTCTAGGATCTAATTCAAGGTTTTGAAGAATTTAATACTAGGGGGTGCCCAAAGACCAAATACAGTTGTGGATCACATGGCGACAATAGGATCCCAATTTGACCCTACTTCCAATTTGATTGAGAATTTACACTCTATATGAGTAATTGTTTGACCCTCACTCCCATAAAATGACTAGAATTGGAAAGTGTTTGAAACTGAAAAAAAAGAAATAGCCTCATTCATTTAGCACTCAAGAGAGTTTGTTGATTAGCTCCAGCCAAAAATTCAAGAAGCTTATGTAGGAAAAATTATTCAGTTGAGGTCCAACAAGCTTCCAAAAGAACTAGTCACTCTTGAAAATTTATTCGATTGTGATGATGCAAAAAACAACAAGAGGAAGTTTTTAGCAGTCAAGGGGAACTATGCGGATCTTCAGGTTAGAGATGGAAGGAAACTTAATGTCGGGAAAGAGGTTCTGCAACATGGCAAGTACAAGCTTACGCATTTTTGTGAAAAATATAAAGGAGTAGTGGCCTGATCATATGATGATATCAAGGCATATGATCTTGAAATCATCTAGCATACCATAGAACTAACGAAAAGTGTAAAAATTATCTACTAGAATCAAATGCCAATAAACCCGAATATTGAGGCACTAATGGTGCAAGAGTTGACAAAGCTAATTCACTCTTGGATTATTTTCTCAATCAAGCATAGCACATAGGTATCTAATCTGGTTCTGGTCTAAAAGAAGAATGGGTACATCCACCTCTATGTTGATTTCCAAAATCTAAATAAGGCATCATTGAAGGACCAATACCCATTGCCTTCCATGGAATCAATTTTACAAATAGTGAGACACCATTTGATACTATTGTAACTTTATCCCATGGCAACTTAAGTGACACGATTTTACCAAAGATCATTCAAGATCTCAACAGATTAACCAAACTTTCTTTTACAAATTACTCCCTATAAGCATCCAAGTAGATCCTCTTTCAGCTGGTGCAGAAGTTGTCACATACATAAATGTTTGGAAGTTTCTAAATCTTTTTTAACAAATCTATTTTTCTCAATTTGGTGTTGTTGCATTTTTTTATTCTTCATCAAACCAGCCAACCTCACTTTCCAATATTCTTGAAGACAACATTCTACTAATGTGTTGTTATATTTTCCCATTTATACCAAAATAGAAAAGTTGCAATAAGATTGCAACTACAGTTGCCACACCCATACTTGTCATTAATAAGCACCACTTTCCAACCTCATTTTTGGCATACTTCCCATGTATTCTTGGGCATGCCTCCACAATATGTACAAGAATCAATGCAAGAAATGGATCAAAGAGATCTCAATTAGAGCCTACTACCCTAGCTACAAAATGAAGATCAGCATCCCATATAGTCAAGAAATATGGACAGTGTTAGCCTATATACAAGATTTGCTTCTTCATCAGCATGCATTTGTTTAAAAAATTGAGTAAGATTACAAAGTATTGGGACTTTACCCAATTTTCACCAATCAACTAAGATAAGAAAATTTTCTTAATGCCATATTACCCAACTAAGAATGATCTTCATATACCATCCATGACTCCATCTTTGACTAAACTTATATATAAACTTAAAAATAGTATTTTAAACTTGTCAAACCATTACAGCTACTCTAATGAGATTATATTTTAACATGGATGCATATTGTCTTAACACATAAGTGTTCCATCAACAATGGTGTGATACATGTCGGCTCCCTTTATGGGTCCAACTAAAAAAAAATGTTTTCAAACAAGTTTTTCCTTGAATTTGATCTGAGACAGCCTTTTAATGTTCCAAACATGAAAATTTGAAATGGATTGTCATTAAAATCTTCATTTTGGCATATTTGACAAATGAGAAAAACTGGCCAAGTTGGCTCTGGAATCACCCTAGAAAACAGGTCAAATGACCTCCTGGAATCACAAAAGCTTGTAGGCATGTAAACATTTGACCCGAGAATGGAGTGAAAAAGATGATTCAAAAAAATAGGTTTCCATGTACAATATATTTAAATTTCAAAGTTTCCAGGTTGGACTTTTCTGCATCAGCATCAGTTCAAAACCAATTAAAACTCATCAAATCACCATTTTGAAAAAATATCAAATCAACTCCTAGTGAGTTGCCACTGGACGTATAATCTCATTTAGGTATAGTGAACCTATGTGCAAGAGGGATTTTCTTGAATCATTATTCATCAAAAGATATTAGGATTCAAAGTTGAACTCCCTGAAAAGTTTCAGAAAATGCTGGTGCAAAACTGAATAATTTGCATTTGGTTTCGACCAGGTAAAATTAGCATATCAGATCATGAAGCTCTGAAATTTGGCATGGGAGTATACTTTGGTATGAAGAGTTGAGAAAAACAATCATTTTCTCTTTACGATCATCCAGTTATAAAATTCAAGCTCAAACAAGAGGCTACTTTGCAAAACTGAAAGTTTACATACAGTAGAAAAGTGCCAAAACCCTCCAACTTCACTTTTCGAAACCATGAAATAACTCATTTTGGGAAGCTAAAAATTGACATACAAATTCACATATGTCACATGAGTGGGTCCCCCAATGGATTGGGTTTGAAAATCAACAGGCTCTGAAATATGACCCTTCAAAGTCAGCCATTTAGGTAGATTTTCAGGTACACACCTGAAAGAGCAGAAGCAAAATTTTCAATATAGGTGCTTCAAGTTGAGAAATTTGAAAGTGCCATCAATGGCTCCAACTAGGGATGTATGCCCCATGTGGACATAGAAAGAATCCATATCTTTAGAGAGTAGACCAAAACTTGAATCTGTCAAGTGCTCTCAAACTACTCCTTTATTCAACTTTCTTTTTCAACTTCACTTGGTGACCCCAAGTCACCAAATGAAAAAGGGGATTCAATTTTTACCTCTATCAAACAAAAATTTGTTAAAAGAGCTAACCTCCCTCAATGCATACTTTCCTCTAGCATACCATAACAACATGAGTGAATTCATTTTTGCAAGCCATAGTATCAGGCTACCCTCACACGAGTGGAAACTTATTCCTTGTTCAGCTTTGTCATCAAGTGGAAACAAAATCAAATAGGTCACAACACTTCCACTCTCTTCATTTTCTGATTTTGCATCAAGTGGCAGTATTTGAAAATGGTAATCAAGAACATATGGAAACATAGCCTGATCACAGCCATTTGCCTGATTAAACATACTAGTACCTCCCAATAGCCAATCATATACAACATTATCAATATATTCATAATCACTATGCATCTGAAGGTCAAGCATACTTTCAAAATACTGACTATTATGTAGCAACAACTTATCGTATAAATCACTCTCAAGCTAAAAACAACATTCTTCAGTTTCTTACACATTGTCGCACTCTATGAAAACTTATTCCAGCTGACAAAAGTAGCATTCACAATGTGCCATATGGCTAGTACAATTAAGCTCACTTTTATTACTAGTTTTCATATCAAAAGTGAAACTATCACAAGAACTCACCAGAAGATCTTGCACATCATGCAAACTATCTCCAAGTGTATGCATAGAGATGCACTCATGCATTGGAACACTCTGTAACTATTCTCCACCATGTTGATACAAAGAGTCATCAAGTATTTCTGATTTATCTTCATCTTCAGTCACTCTGTCATCTTCTGAGCACAACATATCAGCATCTTAATCATCACAATTTTTCTCAAAAGTGAGTGATTCTGGCTCAGAAAAATGACCTGGCTTTACCTTGAAATCAACAAATTAATATCCACATGAAAAGACTCATTCCTAGGCTCATTCAAATCAATAGACGAACACTTGTCCAATTTTGCATTAAAATCTTCAAGACTTGGCTCATTGGATGCACAAACCTCATGGTCATCTACTACTTCTAACTCATCAAAACAGATTTCTAAGCTTGCATCAGTATCCATACTTTCATACTCATCATACAATGCATCCTTACAATCAAATTGTTGCTTGTCCTCATTGTCACCACGTTGATTAGCTATTTTACAAGTGGAAGGAGAATCAAAAACACATACATCATACCTTGCATAATGAAGATAATCATCAATGTCAAAATCAACATGAGAAGCACATAACAACTGAGGATTATCAACACATGTATATTTCTGATATTTAGTGGTTAGGATATTTGAAAAAAAATCACTATTCAATAGATCATTGCTTTGATCATTTCTCTCAACCACTTCCTCTTCTTGACATTCAAAATAATTAAATGCATTATCAAATTGTAAATTAGGATATATCATGATGTCATCGTCCTCAAAATCTAAAAACTCAATGGATTGATCATAAATTGGATTTCCCCAATCATAATAGATTGAATTGCTAACAATACTATTAGAAGCTTGGTCACAATTTATCAAAGAGAACAGGCTATTCACTTGTTCATTCTTGCTTACCTTTGGGTTGTCATCACTAAGTTTTTCATTTATCTCCTCTTGAAGATAGACACAAACATTTTCACTATCAAGCTGAAAACCATCAATGGTTCCTTCATTACAGTTGCTTGTAGTTGATCTTGCTGACTAAAATTCATTGCATACTTCACCATTTGCAGCTAATAAAGTGACCTTTTCAAGAGCATTCCCTAAATCATAAAACTCCTTTGTCTCATCATTAACAATTGCATCAAAGCTACACTCACTTGTAGACTTGACATGATCAATTGTACCATATCATTGTTGGTTGCACTTATCCTCTGCAAAAAGTAAATCCAATTCATATTCCTCATCATGTTCTTGGATTAGAAAGCTTGGAATCCCTTTTTTCATTGCAACATCACACTCATTTATTGAAGGTAAAGTATGATCAACACATCTTGAACTAAGATGATCATTTAGGAAATTATCTGCATCATTGCAGCCTTCAATTGCTGCAGGAAATTTTCTCTTTGTTTTTGTATTTTTAGATATATAAGTAACTTCAAATGTTTCATTCACCTCATTATGTTTTTAATCATCATGGCTGTAACTTTTAGCTAGGTACATTTCTTCTATAGGTTGTTCAAGGAGAGATTCCTCATCACCTAATGATGCATCATTCTTGTCTTATACCTTCTCAAATGTGCAATTGTTTTCATTTGGAACCAAAGACATATGATCATTTGTACTTACACAACTGTTAATTTTATCAGCATGTTTATGCACCATTGAAGACAACAAACTTCACACATATGCATTCCTCATTTTCTCCAAATTATCTAAAACTATGTAATTCATCTGCATATTTGATATTCTAAAATCTTTTAACAATGCACTAGAACCTTCCTCAAAACCTTCAAAGTATAAATGAATACAATTTGGAGAACTAGGTCTGAAATTTTCATGGACCAATGAAAGAGAATTAACAAATCTATGACTGAAATCAATGCTTGACTCTTCATTTTTTCTTGTAACCTCCTTCAATCTTGTGACAAGGTCAAAGGGATCTTTTGCAAATTCTTCTCTATAAGCGTCCACTAGTTTATCCCAGCATGCAAAGGACTTCTCAGGAAAGTTTAAGTACCAATTCCTAGCCCTTGCTTCAAGAGATCTGACAAAAAACTCATCCAAATATCTTGATCTCTAAATGAATTTTTCTCCATGAAGATGGAAAAATTTTGGACATGTGCATCTCCTTCACATACGTTATACCCATCAAATCTACACATCTTCTTATAGACTTGAGTTGGCATACTCTCAGTTTTGTAATCAACCCATGACAAGTGTAATTAGTTATACAATGGGTCAAATCAATTGACAAAAGGTGCACTAATTTGGAAAGTAGATACAGTATGATTATCTCTTAACTGACCTTGTGAAAATATCAAGTATCTTTCATCCAACTCTTTAATTTTTCTCTCAAATAAAACTTTCCATTCTAGCCTTATCCTAGGCTTGTGCGCTCTTGGTTTTATGTACTTTGCAATATCAAATGTTTGAGGATTATTAGATTTTTGAATCTTCTTGACAAGTTGTATCAAGGTGTCTAATGGTATGGCTATGTTATCTTGGTGATCCATAGATGTATGCAAATTTGGGCTCAACTACTTATGCATAATCATGACCATGACCAAAGAAAGGATCATTAGGATGATAGGTAATATGATGGTAACCTTGGCTTTAAACATATAATAATTTAAATGGGTAGAAATCCTTAGGATACACAAGTTCATTCTAACCATCCAAACTAGTAAATATTTAAACACTAGACAACCATCTTTCAATGGAACTACAATTACATTTAATAATAGAACCAGCAAATGGGAGTGTGCAAACTCAATATTACTATCCTTTCCTTCTGTTAGTGCTAATTCACTCAATAGGGAACCAAATTTTCTTCCTAAGACATTCAAATATGGTTTTCACACATAATTCTCTTGAAAACCAAAGGTGAAGAATACCTGGAAATGTTGCAGTTGCTGCAAATTGTCTTCCTGACTAGAAATATTATAGATATGAAACTTGTCTTCAAATCTTCAACAGGTTATTTTAATCAAGTCGCCACCTCCCTTCATAGAGGACTGAACTTCAAGCAATATAAAATTCTTTCACAGGTAGACTTTATTTTGAGTTCCTTTCACCAGTAGAGCACCACAAATCATGAAACTTTCAGGTTCACTGCAACAAGTTCTTTCTCTAGGTTTGAAATCCTTCAATATTTGAACCAAATGTAGAATAGAAAATAATATGACTCTGTGAATTATCAGTATGCACTTGGAGATTCATAATTCTCCCCGGCAGAGTCACCATTCTATTGGTGTTTCAAATCAATCAGTCCAATGAATCCTATCGATTTAGCCAATTTCTTATACTCAGACTCATAGGGGGGTTTGACCAAATGACAAGATTCAATCAGAGACTGAGATCTTCTACACTTTTGACTTTCCAAGACAGAGGTGGGTCAACCTATACAATTCCTAAATAATTTAATGCAACTATGCACAGACATTGCTTTTTATTGCAGATAATTCCCAATGAAAATAAACCAAGGAAAACATTTACAACCTCAAATATGGCTGCATTCTTGGTATTTCAACACTCACTCAGCAATTGGGAGGCAAAACACAATATTAAACCTCAATCGAACAACAAGGATTAAAAATTATTTTGAATTTAAAAAAAAATGAGAATGCATCAATTTGAATAATAGATCAGTACCTAATTCTGGGCCATGGAGTCAAATGCATAAAATGAATTCATTAGCAAATGAACTCCAGCTAGTGGATTCAAATTGTTAGTGTATTACACCAATAAATCCACTATTATTGAGTTCATATGACTTAAAATGTATAAATCTGCAGATGATTTGATGACATTTATGATTTTCTTGCATAAATTGGCTAATATTTACTCATGAAATCAGCAATTACAACACGCAGACTCAATTCATGACTTGAACCCAGCATTTTTCTACCTACCCAACCCCACAAAAATATTTAGAACCCCATACAAATGAGAATAGAAGAGAATATATAGAAGAATAGAAGGCTCCAGAAGTTTATCTATTGAAGACACTCGGAAGCCTCTTTCCCATTGATCAGAAAAAATGAAAAACATCTCTCCTCTCTCTTCCTTGCAATAAATTTTGCCTCTCAATTTTTCCTTTGCAAACCAATTTGCAACAAAAAATCACTCCTTTGTTCTAAAATAGAAAATTTTCCCATGAAAACTCTCTCCATTTTACCTCTATAGGGTGAAAACATTTATTTCTTCTCTTATACATTTTTTCTCGTCAAACAACCTCCTTTATAAAATGAATAATGCATTCACTTTATAAAATTCCCCCATGTTTATAAGCATTGATTTTAAATATTAAAATATCTTACTCATATGACGGGGCAGTTTAAAAACTTTTATGTGGCCTTTGTCTTTCACCTCATTTTGCGCTTTAAATATTTTCTTTTCTGAAAAAATCTTTTAAATCATTGAGTAACACATTTTACTCATGTCCATGTATTTCACCCAACAACATTTAAAATATTTTCCCATCAGGAAATTTAATAAAGGCCTTTACCTTTTAATTACCTATGCTTCTCTTTCACCTAGACAAACAAAATATTTACCCCATTGGGCAGCATTTTACTTTAAATGTTTTGTCCCCCCTTCAAAAAGTGAATGAAGATTTTACGGGAATTTTGGAAAGAATTTCATGGCTTACATATGCTTAGGGGCCCACCTTTTATTTACCATTCGTGCCCTTTAAGCATAAAATCATCGAGAAAAAAAATGCCTCTCATGTCACTAAATTGTTTTGGGCCCACCCTCCACATATTTCACCTTCTCACCAACCCCCTGGTGATATCGAGCATGTAACTTTGCACCCACGAGCTGGTGAGAAAGGTTTGAGATCAAGTTGCATTTCCAGCTTCATCTTGACCCATCGATCTCTTTTGGCCTTCACTATTGCCCTAATTTCTTCATTTTTCTCTACAAATCTCCCATGAACATGGCGGCGGAAATGAATCCTTGAGATAATTTTGACACACCTCTGCTATTGGCACAGGCCATCCAGAAAAAACGCACCTAAAATTTGGGTCGAACCCTTTGTATATGGATTAACCTCATTTACAGACCTCCCTTCATCAAAGGCTTGTAAAGCATGTTGCAGTATTTCACGCCTTAATTCCAACTCAAGTGCTTTTTAAAGAATGAAAAATTGTGATCCATTTGTGTGAGGCTCATTGTTTGTCATACTAACAATGACCCCCCAAAATGAAGCAACTTAGAACTCAACTCACCTTTGAAAGATTTTCCCAGATCGACTTTCCTCCTCTCACGCTGTGAACATGCAAATTGATTCCAATCTCTGAGTGGAATAACCACAAAAAAATCCCTCGCACAACATTCACTTAATGTAGCTTCAATGGTTTCCTCTGCTTTGGCATAGTGAAGCTAAAGATCCCACGCGCAACACCAATTCCCAAATCTCGATGACAATACTCTACCCTACAGACTTCGAGCCCTTCCATTTAGTTTGTCCATTGGCAGTTTATTTGTAGAAAAACACCACACAGTGTATGTTCCACCACTTTCCAATAAAGTTCAAACCCATACATTTAATATGTTGCCACATCTTATGGATCCCTCACTTTAGCACAGAGCTGCAAAACAATAAATTCAATCTCCTTCCATGTTGAAGAATTCCTTTCCACTGATTAGCAGCGAGCACCTCCAAATCACTTTGCCAATGTTTTGTGCACTATTTTCTTGTTGAAATTCTTGATTGATCAGCACCTTTGGAAGTAATTATTGCATCCTCAAAATTCTAAGCTTCAACAAAATAACCTATCTAAAATACTTGCTTTCATTTTTTTTAAGTTGCTCAAACAGCTTAGAAAAACTCAATACTATTGTAACTTTATCCCATGGAAACTTAAGTGATAAACCATTTTACCAAAGATCATTCAATATCTCAACAGAGTAACAAAACTTTATTTTGCAAATTCCTCCCTATAAGCATCCAAGTAACTCCTCTTTAAGCTGGCGCATAAGTTACCACATACATTTGCTTGGAAGTTTCTAAAGCATTTTTAACAAATCCATTTTGTTCAATTTTATGTTGTTGCATTGTTTTCTTCTTCATCAAACCAACCAACCTCACTTTGCAATATTGTTGAAGACATCATTCTCCTAATGTGTTTTTTCATCTTTTCCCATTTATACCAAAGTAGAAAAGTTGCAAAAAGATTGCAACTACAGTTACCAAACCCATGCTTGTCATTAACAAGCACCACTTTTCTACCTTATGTTTGGCATACTTCCCATGTATTCTTGGACATGCCTCCACAATCTGGGCAAGAATCATTGCAAGAAATGGATCAAAGAGATCTCAATTAGAGCCTATGCCCTAGCTGCAAAATGAAGATAAGATTTTTTTCTTCATCATCATGCCTCTGTTTAAACAAATGAGAAAGATTACAAAGTATTAGGACTTTATCCAATTTTCACTGATCAACTAAGGTAAGAAAATTTTCTTAATGCCATATTACCCAACTGAGAATGATCTTCATATACCATCCACAACTCCATCTTTGACTAAGCTTATATATAAACTTAAAAAAGATATTTGAAACTTGTCAAACCATTAAAGCTGCTCTAGTGAGATTATATTTTAACATGTAGGCATACTGTCTTAACACATGAGTGTTCCATCAATAGTGGTGTGATACATGTTAGGTCCCTTTGTGGGTCCGACTAAAAGAAAAATTGTTTTCACACAAGTTTTTCCTTGAATTTGATCTGAGACATCTTTTGAATGTTCCAGACATGAAAATTCAAAATGGGTTGTCATTAAAATTTGTAGTATGGCATATTTGACAAATGAGCAAAACTGGCCAAGTTGGCTCTGGAATCACCCTAGAAAACAGGTCAAATGACCTCCTGGAATCACAAAAGCTTGTAGGCATGTAGACAATAGACCCGAGAATGGAGTGCAAAAGACGGTTCAGAAAAAAAAAGTTCCTAGGTGCAAGATATTAAATGCCAAAGTTGCCTAGTTGGACTTTTTTGCATCTACATCAGTTCAGAACCAATTAAACTCATCAAATCACCATTTCGAAAAAATATCAAATCAACTCCTAGCGAGTTTTTACTCGACATATAAGTTCATTTAGGTACAATAAACATGTGTGCAAGAGGTATTTTCTTCAATCATTATTCATCAAAAGATATTAGGAGTCAAAGTTGACCTCCCTGAAAATTTTTAGAAAATGTAAGTGCAAAACTAAACAAATTGCATTTGGTTTCAGTCACTTAAAAATAGTAAATCAGATTATGAAGCTTTGAAATCTGACATGGGAGTACACTTTGGTATGAAGAATGGAGAGAAGTAATTATTTTATCTTGGCGATCATCCAGTTGAAAAATGCAAGCTCAAACAGGAGGCTACTTTGCAAAACTGAAAGTTTGCAAACAGCAGAAAAGTGCCAAAACCCTTCAACTTCACTTTTCAAAACCCTAACAAAACTCATTGTTGGAAGCTAAAAATTTACATACACGTTCACATATGTAACATGAGTGAGCCCCCCAATGAATTTGACTTGAAAATCAACACACTCCAAAATATGACCCTCCAAAGTAGGCCATTTAGGCAGATTTTTAGGTACACTCCTAAAAATGCAGAAGCAAAATTTTCAATATAGGCACTTCAAATTTGAGAAATTTGAAAGTGCCATCAGTGGCTCCGACTGAGGATGTATGCCCCCTATGGGCATAGCAAGAATCCATATCTATGGAGAGTAGACCAAAAGCTGAATCTGTCAGGTGCTCTCAAATTGCTCCTTTATTCAACCTTATTTTTCAACTTCACTTGGTGACCCCAAGTCAACAAATGAAAAAGGAGAGTAAAATTTTACCTCTATCAAACACCAATCTGTTATCATTTTATGATTTTACATCGAGTGGCATAATTTGAAAATGGTGATCAAGACCATATGGAAACATAACCTGATCACAGCCATCTGCCTAATTAAACATACTGGTACCTCCCAATAGGAAATCATATACAACATTATCAATATATTCATAATCACTATGCATATGAAAGTCAAGCATACCTTCAAAATATTGACTATTATGTGGCAACAACTTATCATATAAATCACTCTCAAGCTAAAAACAAAATTCTTCAATTTCTTGCACATTGTCGCACTCTATAAAAACTTCTTCCAGCTAACAAAATTAGCACTCACATTCTGCCATATGGTTGGTACTATTAAGCTCATTTTGATTACTATTTTGCATATCAAAAGTGAAACTATCACAAGAACTCACTAGAAGATCTTGCACATCATGCAAACTATCTCCAAGTGTATGCAAAGAGATACACTCATGCATTGGAACACTTTGTAACTATTCTCCACCATGCTGATACAAAGAGTCATCAAGGATTTATGATTTATCTTCATCTTCAGTCACTTTGTCATCTTCTGAGCACAACGTATCAACATCTTCATCATCACAAGTTTTCTCAGAAGTGAGCAATTCTGGCTCAGAAAAATAATCTGGCTTTACCTTGAAATCAACATTAACATCCACATGAAAATACTCATGCATAGGCTCATTCAATTCAATAGATGAAAACTTGTCCAAGTTTGCATTAAAATCTTCAAAACTTGGCTCATTGGATGCACCAACCTCATGGTCATCTATTGCTTCAAACTCATCAAAACAAAGTTTTGATCTTCCATCAGTATCCATACTTTCATACTCGTCATACAGTGCATCCTTACAATCAAATTGTTATTTTCCCTCATTGTCACCACGTTGATCAACTAGTTCACAAGTGGAAGGAGAATCAAAAACACATGCATCATACCTTGCATAATGAATATTATCGTCAATGTCAAAAGAAACATGAGAAGCACATAACAACTAAGGATTATCAACACATGTATATTTCTAATATTTAGTGGTCAGCATATTTGAAATTTGTTCAATGTTCAATAGATCATTGCTCTGATCATTTATCTCAACCACTTCCTCTTCTTGACCTTCACTAGAATTAAATGCATTATCAAATTGTAAATTAGGATATATCATGATGTCATCGTCCTCAAACTCTGAAAACTCAACGGGTTGAACATAAATTGGATTTCCCCAATCATAAGTGTATACATCTAAAAATGGTCACAATTAATCAAACCTGTTAATTAATTAAATATGAATTATTTAATTAATATTCTAAAAGTCATCTACATATAAATAAATTTAATTATTTATCTATATTGTTCATTTTTCTAATTCTTCTAGTTTAATTAAATAAATAAGTTTATTTAATTATTGTTATCTTCTTCTTAATTAAGATAAATAAATTTCATTATTTATTTATATTAATTATCATTATTCTAAATTTGAATTTTCAAATAATAGAATATTCTTCTAACTCATCCTTCACTTCATAGTTAAATTAAATATTGTAAATATTTAATTACACACCTTTTTCACCTCTCATATAATTAAATATTGTAAATATTTAATTACACATCTTTTTCATCTCTCACATTATTAAATATTAAATATTTAATTATGGAAGCTTCCAAAATCCAAGTCACATGTAATTAAATAAATTTATTTATTTAATTAGGAATTATCCTCAACTTTCAACCAATTTTCATAAATGAAATGACAAATGACAATTTGTCACCATTTTTGAATGAGGTTAGTTTTGTGGGTTGAAAACATTCTTCCATTATTCTCTCAACCTTCCACCTTTCTCTCAACCTCTAGAATCTCTCACCATTCATCTTAACAGGTTTGAATTTGACCATTGATCTTTGTCAACTAGATTCTTGCCTCCAAAAATCTATAAATACAGCCCTTTAGTGAGTAGATTTCATCCTAGATTTTGTGAATTTAGCGTAGTTACTATAGTTGTATTCGAATCAGCATTTTAGCATAGTATCTCAAGTTTCATAGCATTTTAGTTTTCAACTTCATTGTTTCAATCATTTAGCAATGGACATGCATGTTGCATAAACTTATTCTCTAAGTTGTCATTTTGTCAAAGTTGTTGCATAGACCAACTAAGAGCTAGCAACTTACAGCAGATCCTTGGAGATAGAGACCAATGGAACGCTTTTGAAGGAGTTGTTGTTTAGAGTTTGTTTTACTTTTAATTAGTTTCCTTTGATTTAATGTTTCATTGGTGTGTTAGTTTTTATTATTAGTTGTTCCACATATTATCACACATATTTTTGGTGCCCATTGTGGGGCCTTGCTCTGTTTTTAATATTTTTACTGTAGATTTTCTAACAGGTGATGAACTAAAGCAGTGGTTTAGCGCATACGAGTTGTGGATTAGCATGTACAAGCCATGTTTTAGCGCATACAAGGAATGTTTTAGCGCATCTGCTAAAAATTTTAGCACATTTTCTTGTTCCTTTAGCGCATTTGCTAACTATTTTAGCACATCCCTACTTGTTCCTTTAGTGCATTTGTTAATTGTTTTAGTGCATTTACTAGTTCTTTTAGCGCATATAGGGGGTGTAAAAAGATCATCCAAAACATCAAAATGTGTAATAATTGGATAGTTTAGTGCATCATTGGTCTATTTCAACACATTTGTGTTCTGTTTTGATGCATTTGTACTCTGTTTTGATGCATTCATGCTCTATTTTAGTGCATTTGTGCTCTATTTTGGTGCATATGTGCTCTGTTTCAATGCATTCATGCTCTGTTTTAGTGCATTTGTGTTATGTTTTAGTGCATACCTTTAACAATCTAGCGCATAGATTGGATAGTTTAGTGCATCTGCTAAAAATTTTAGTGCATCTGTATTTTGAACCTAGATAATTTTTCTGGCACTCAAAAAATCTTCCATTTAGTCTAGTCTTTTTCTATACTCAGGGTCTGGAAGTCTGCAATTTTTTCCAAGAAGTCCCTAGAGAAGAAGATTAAGAATCCAAGGAAGTCTCTCAATTATAAGAAGCTATTGAAAAGAAGGAAATTTGTATACCAAAGTTGAAAAGTTTTGCTTGAACACAGAACTTTTATTCATCGATATCATGACTTTGTTAGAACCATTATATTCACTAGCTTTCTTTCAAAGAAGAGCTCTTTCTCAAAGGCATAATCATAGCTAGCCTATTCATGCCTCTTTCATTCCCCAAACAGAAATTTTGTATTATGCTCATCCCAATCAAGTTCTATAATATAGAGCTTAAGAACATTAGGCATTTATCAAAAATCCTTATTTATACAAAACTACGTTCAAACCTCACAAAGTGCAACATCATCTTTATTTTTTATTTTTAGTTTAATTCCCACAAACAGGATTATCATCCTTTAAATTAGGAAATCATGAGCTAAAGATTAGAAATTTCATAAGTCATATCAATAGAATCCTCATTCTATTCCGATTTAGATATCCATCAAAATTGTACTATTTCATTTTTTTTATCAAAGTTAGTGGAAATTTGGAAAAAGCTTATGCCTATTATCACAATATCTTGAAAGCACATAGAATGAGACAAGAGGTAAAGTACATTAAGCAACATGGGTGATAAAATCAATAATGGTGATAAGGAAGAAAATCCTTTTCATAGACTTCACACGGGTAATAATCTTAATAATGATGAGATACCAGAAGAAATGCTTCAAGAAGCAGAATAGGATCCTCAATTTCATACTCTCATGGATAGAGTTTTGGAATGAAACAAGGAAAGATATTTCCTTTCATTAACTAATCAATTAGCTAAGCTACGTATTGATTTTGACACGGAAGGGGTTAGAGAGGATCTTGAAGCTACCCTTAATGATTGTAGTTCTCTTACTCAACAGATAAAAGCATTACAAGGGCAAATAAAATAAATTCAAGGGGGTGCAAAAAAGAAGTACGTTTTGGAAGATATCTGCCCATATCCATTTGATAGGAGTCTTAGCATGATTCCTTTTCCAAAACATTGTGAAATCCAAAATTTTGATAGATATAATGGGAAAATGGATCCCATTGATCATGTGAGGGATTTCTGAAACATGAGCTTAGAATTCGCTCATGAAGATACCTACTTAAATGGATTGTTTCCACAAAGTCTGGGTGGATAATCCATGGAGTGGCTTTCCAAGTTCACTCCCCCCATTAGAACATTTGAGGAGTTAATAAATAAGTTCATATCACAATACTCTTATAATATACAACACCAGATAACCATGCTTGATTTATGTAAGGTAAAACAAAATATTGGGGAACCTTTCACCACATTCTTACAAAGATGGAGAAGGTTGTTTTCTAGATATTCTCATCAAGTTCCTGAGAATGAAAAGATGGAAATCTTTATCGATAGCCTAAATCAAGAGATGAGTTATAGGCTAAATCTTCATTGTCCTCAATCATTTGAAAAATTGATTGAGAATGTGATCACCATTGAAGGAGCCTTGGTCAAGTAGGGAGTTTTAAAGCTTGATAAAGAAAGTCAAAATTCATACAACAATGACAATTCATGATTTTGGACTTGAAATAAAAATGTTGTGAATGATGAGGTGGTAGATGCTAACAATGTAAATGTGAAGCCTACTGTTCTCAATGCATTAGGTGTTCAACGTAGCAATAATTCTGGAAATTCTACTAACCAAGGCAATAATTCCAACCAAGGAAATGTGACCAACAAGAGTGGTAATAATCTTGGCAATAATCAAAATTCAAATGTGCCCAGATCTTAATTTTTCTCAAATTGATAGATTTTTACTCCCTTGGGCCAGTCTTCAGAATCTATTCTTAAAGAACTGTTGAATAAAAACGCTATTACATTGCCACCACAAAGATATTATGAGCCTTGAGTTAAACCACCATCATGGAATGACTCATAATTTTGTGATTATCATAGATGCAAAGTTCATACGATAAATAATTGCCAAGGGTTAAATAATCTCATTCAGGATTTGATTGATAACCATACCATAATGGTTGAGGGACATAATGCCAATGATGATCATCAGGCATTCAAGGATCCTCTCCCCAATTATCAGAAAGGGGAATCTTTGGGTGATAAAGGAAAGAATTTGAATCATGTCTATGACACTATCATCAATCATATTTATACTAATGATCAACAAGTCAATGCTATCAGAATCAAAGGAAAGCAAGATTATCAAGAGGTCAATGCTACCACAAGGGGATAGGCCAAAATCATCGTAAAGGGAACTCCATCTAAGGCATCGATTCCCCCTCCAAGTCAGTACAATTTGGTCGATCAACTATGAAAAAACATCGGCCCAAATTTCTATCTTGGAGCTCCTCAAAATATCACCAACACATAAGGACATTCTGGAAAAGGCACTCATTGACACAATTATGTCTCTTGATCTAGATAGATAGTAAGTTTCAAGCCATGGTGGGACACTTTTCCTCACCCACATTTTTTTCCTTTACTGAAAAGGATGACTCCTCCATGACCCATCCCCATAATTCATCTCTTTATCAAGAGTTCATGGTCCATAAAGCCTAAATTAGATGTCTTCTAATAGATGGGGGAGTTGGATTAAACATTTGTACTTTAAAATTGGTCCTTGCTTTGGGTTATTCAAAAGAATCTATAGATCCATGAAGGAAAATTACAATCAAATCATATGATGATGAGGAAAGAGCTTCCAAAGGCCTCATCATGTTACCAATCAGAGTGGGACCTGTTGTGAAGAATACCTTTTGTCAGGTTCTAGATCGGGATCTATCTTATAACATACTCTTGGGTCACCCATGGATTCATGAGATGCAAGCAGTTTCATCCACTTATCATCAATGCTTGAAGTTTCCATATGATGGGCAAGAAGTAACAATACCGGTAGACCACATTAGCAATCAGACTTGTTCTAACCTTAGAGAAACTCAGGACACACTTGTCCCACATAATAGAGAGGCTTTGACCATTTCTACTTCTAAGCACAGTGAACAAGCAAGAGAAATGATAAGTAATTTTGGCACCAAGCTAAAATTGAAAGATGATGGGTGGGATAATATTCCTTATGTCTCTCTAATCTACCCATGTCTCCAAGATCTCATGGTCAATCATCAACATCCATACAACAGGCTACAGCAGCTTCAAAATCAAGCACACAAGTTTCAATTCCCATCACCAAGTTTGATGGAAGATTTATCAAGGTAGATACTCAAGAAAATGAAACAGAAGATAGAGCTATCCTTGATTGGCTCTATAAAGATGAAGATCAATCATTACAACATGTCAAGTTACCCACAAAGCAATATGGAAAGGGTTATACAATAATGCAACAAATGGGTTATGGAGGGAATGGCCCTCTAGGCAAAAGAAAATAGGCTATTGTTGAACCTATCCGACTAAAAATAATGCACCCAAAAGATAAAACTGGGTTAGGATATGGTGAGGATGCAAAGGAATAAGTAGTACAAATAAAATCCAATGAGGAATTAGTTGATACAATTCTTAGAATACATGAAAACAATTCTGACACTGACTCCAATGAGTATGAATGGGACACCATTTTTTATGATAAATTTTGGAGGGAAAAACAGGTGGATGTTGTACAAAAATATACACCCACATTCACACAAGGGGAAAGCTCAAGGCCTCTGCTTGACTACGTTCTACTAAGCGATCATGACTCAAGTGAGGAAAATTTAATTTAAAGTGAGACAAATCATCAATAGGAGGATACCATTGTAGATCTTCCCCATAATGAAGATGATGATAGCATCATGACCTTAATGACCAGTGACCTTAGCCAACCTGATGATTCATTTCCCTTGGTCCATCCCAAACTCATTGATTGGGAAAAAATTGCACCAATTGATATCCCAACTTTTCCCGATGATGAAACCATTGTAAAATTTCTTTGTTCATCCAAACTGGAAACAGGTTCCACCAGTGAATCACAGGATCAAAGTCTCAGATGGGAAAGTGCCAAGATTCTCAACTACAAAATTAACAACATAAAAGAAATGTCTAATGGTGAAAACCTAACAAAGGTAGTATTAGATCATGAAAAGAGAAAAATAAAAAGCGTATCTGACGATGAAAACCTTTCAAAGGCACTAGACGATGGGAAACTTGACACTCTCCCTAAGCACTATCAAGAAAGGTCTTATATTTTAATAGAACCAATAGTAGTGATCAATTTAGGTATTGTGGAAAAACCCAAAGTCTTGCAACTTGTTGCATCACTAATAGAAGAGGAAATCCCAGGAATCATAGAATTCCTTAGGAATAATCAAATCAATTTTGCATGGTCATAAGCATATATGCCTGGATTAGATCCAAATATTATCATGCATCATTTATCCATCATGTTGGGGGAAAAACCTGTGAAGCAGAAACTCAAAAAAATGCATCCACATGTTGCATTATTAGTCAAAGAGGAGTTAAAGAAGTTGTTTTATGTTGGATTCATTCAGTCTATAGACTATGTGGAATGGATCTCTAATATCGTTCTTGTATCAAATCCAAATGGAAGAATCATAATTTGTATAGATTTCATGGATTTAAATAAGGCATGCCCTAAAGATGATTTCCCTCTACCAAACATATATATGATTGTAGATTTGACTATTGGGCATGCTATGTATTCACTAATGGATGGATTTTCAAGATACAACTAGATAAATATTGTGCCTAAAGATTAGGATAAAATAGCGTTCACATGTCCTTGGGGTACATATTGTTGGAATGTAATGTCGTTTGGACTCAAGAATGCAAGAGATACATATCAGCGGGCAATGACTACCATTTTTCATGACATGATGCACACATTCATGGAGGATTATGTTGATGATCTTTTGGCCAAGTCAAACACAAGAGGACATATAGATATTTTATCTCAAATTTTTAATAGAATGGAAAAATTCAAAGTTAGACTTAATCCCAAGAAATGTGTCTTTGGGGTGAAATCTGGAAAGCTTCTAGGTTATAGTGTGTCAGAAAAGGGAATTGAGGTGGATCCATCAAAGGTAAAAGCAATCCTCAATATGCCACTACCAAGGTACATCATTCAACTATGCTCATTACATGGACGGTTGCAATCCATCAGGAGATTCATTGCACAGCTGGCAGATAAGGTTTTACCATTCACTCATATCTTACATAAGAATGTTCCATTTAAATGGGAGGATAGGTGTGAAGTAGTTTTTGATCAGATAAAACATTATCTAATGAGTCTACCAGTGTTGATTCCACCAGTGCAAGGTGAACCACTCAAATTGTATATTTTTGCCACAAAAGTGTCCTTGGGAGCATTATTGGCATAGGAAGATAAAACAGGAAAGGAGCGGGCAATATATTACATCAGTAGAACATTGACAAGCGATGAACTAAATTACACCTTCATTGAAAAATCTTTCTTGGCAGTAATGTTTACTTCTCAAAAGTTACGACACTATATGCTAGCTCATACAATAAAACTTGTGGCTAAGATTGATCCTTTAAAATATCTTCTAAGGCAACCTTAACTAGTAGATTGGCTAAATGGGTCATGATATTGAGTGATTTTGACATCCATAATGTGGATTGGAAGGCTATTAAAGGACAGGTAATTACATATCAGTTGGCAGAGGTACCAATGCAAGCAGAACACCCAATACATATTGATTTTCCTGACGTTGATGTATTCACAGCAACCACTAAACAGTCATGGGCACTTTATTTTGATGGTTCCTATACTCAACATGGTTTACGGGTAGGAATTATTTTCATCACACCTCAAGGACATAGAATTCCAAAATCTTATTGGCTAATTTTTCCTTACACAAATAACATAGCTGAGTATGAGGCATTGTTAATTGGAATGAGAATTGCATTAGACTGGAGAATCACAAAACTACAATTTTTTGGTGATTCACAACTTGTCATAAATCAAATCAATGATCAATATCAAACTAAAGATGAAAATTTAATGCCTTACAAAAACATGGTGAATGATTTCAAGAAATACTTTATTGATATCAAGTTCACACAAATTCCATGTACTGATAATAAAGCTACAAACATCATGGCTACAATTGCATCACTACTCTAATTGTCAGAGAACCAAGCATGGTACAATTTCCTGGTGGAACAATTGTTTTCTCCCACCTATGATAATCCGGAAACCCAAATCATTTGTCACCTAACTAGTTCTGATTCTCCCTTGTATGGAAAAATCTATGCTTATGTAAAAGATACCACTTTTCCCCTAGATTTATCTAGAAATAAGAAAAGGAATTTCATCATTCAATCTTCTCATTACACCCTAATTTTTGATGTCTTGTACCAACATGGTCTTGATGGTACCCTCCTTCAATGTCTCAAACATGATGAATCAGAAAAGGCCTTACAAGAGGTACATGGTGGTATTTGTGGGACTCATTCAAGTGGACTAACCTTGGCAAATAAACATGTTAGAATGGATTACTATTGGCCGAACATGGAGAAAGAATCATTCATCTTTGTGAAAAAATTTCAAAATGTTAGATTCATGGGAATCTCATTCATGCTCCTACTCAGGAATTACAACCTTTCACAATAACATGGCCTTTCAATCAATGGGGATTAGATCTAGTTGGCAAGATACATCCATCATCATCAAATGGACACAAATCCATTATCATGGCCACTGAGTACTTTACTAAGTGGATTGAAGTTGTTCTTTTAACAACTATTACCGGCAAACAAATTTCATCATTCATTTTGAACTATATCATATGTTAGTATGGCATTCCCAACTCTATTATTATAGATAATGGAAGACCTTTTAAAAATCAAGATGTTGATGAACTTTGTGAAAGATTTCACATCCAACACAGGTTCTTTATGCCTTATTATCCATAGGGAAATGGCCAAGAAGAGGCTTCAAACAAAACAATTATAAATATTTTGAAGAAAACATTAAATGATGTCAGTCGTGATTGGCATGTCCAATTAAATCCACCATTGTGGGCATACAAAACCAGTATTTGCATGCCAAAATGTGCTACTCCATATGCTTTGGTTTATGGAGTAGAAGCCATTTTTCCATTAGAAGTAGAGATTCCCTCACTTTGAGTATCATTGAAGGGGAACTGCTTGATGAATGGCGAAAAAGTGTGGCTAATGATTTAAAGGGGTATCAATAGGTTATGTCCCGCAGTTACAATCACATATTCAAACCATGATATTTTCAAGTGGGTGACTTAGTTCTCAAAGAAAACCCTCGTAATCAGCAAGATCGGGAAAAGAAAGAAAAGTTTGAGCCTAATTGGTTGGGCCCATTCGTTATCATTGTAGCATATGGATCGGGGACATATCAGCTGTCAACATCAGAAGGGAGTCTACTTGAAGATCCAACCAACAAAATCCACCTAAAGAATTTTTATGTCTGAAAATATCAAAAATAGTATAAAGAGTCCTGGAAAAATATCAAAAACAATATAAAAAGTCAAAAAAAAATTCATAAAAACTAGAAAATGTCCTGAAGAAAAATTGTCATCAAGGTGAAAATCTAGCAAACAGGTGTCCTTTTGACATACAAAAAAAAAATTGTTGCCTTGATGAAAATTTGGCATTCAGGCATCTTGGTAACAACAAAAAAAATTAAAAAATCAAAAAATCAAAAATAAAAACAAATGGTGAAAACCTAGCAAACAGGCACTATTTGTGATTTGGTTGGCTCTCTCATCTATTAAGATGCATTCTACATTATTCATATACATCTTTCATTGGCATCACATACATGTCTAGCCATCACATCTACATCATGCGTCCAAACATTTCCTTGAAACGAAAAGGATTTCATCATGGCTTGATGATTCGTGTTATCCTTAGCAGTACTTTGTGTTTTATCAAGAGTCGGAGTACAAGTTCATTGGGGGAAAGTCTACTTTTTGAATCTTTTTGCAAACAAATAGCAACATATGTCAAATATCGGAATATCAAAACAACAAAGTATTCAGTCAAACTGGGTTCAAACAGTTGTTAGACAGG
Source organism: Sequoiadendron giganteum (assembly GCA_007115665.2). Lineage (NCBI taxonomy): Eukaryota > Viridiplantae > Streptophyta > Pinopsida > Cupressales > Cupressaceae > Sequoiadendron > Sequoiadendron giganteum. The sequence goes on from CM021101.1 coordinate 144,774,415, forward strand.
AAACTGAACAAACTGGATGATCTTAATCTGAATAAAATGAATGACAAACTTAAAGCATAAGTTGAATTGTTGTTTTGACATTTGATGACATCATATCTTTGGAGTGGTTCAATGATGTACTAAACTAGGATCACAAGGAAGGAGTATTATTTTTCTTTGATTGTTGTTTGTAAGCTAATCACTAGTATTGTGCAAATTTGTCATGGGACATGCTCTAAAACGTATCATTGATGACATTTCAAGATTTGCATAGGAAAATGGTTAACTTTTTTCTGTTTATGCAAACAATACTCAGGTCATCTTGGTTCAATTATTCCTCGACGCTTGTATTAACTTGTTATATCAAACATCATGGAAGCAGTACTCAGGTCATCTTTGGTGCTAATATCCCCTTTTATGTTTGTACTAACTTTAAACATATCAAAAGGCTTAATGATGAAAATTACTCGTATAATTGGCTCATGGAATGACAAATAGTGAAATAGTTCATTTTGGCATTTTAGGTTTGCATGATTCATTTAGATTGTTGTCATTTTTAGGGCTATATGGTGGATTTTTGGAGGTTTGAAATACTGTATATCTCTTTTAAGACATTGATTGAGTACACTTGGACATTTATTGCATCTCATTTCATTATCATTTTTTCATATTTCATCATTTTAAATCTCATTTTATGGCATCATTTAGTTTATCATGATCATTTCAATTACATTTCTGTATTTCCATTTTCACATCATTTTCATATCATTTTCATTATCATTATTAAGTACCAATCATTTTTATTATCATAATCATTGTCCATATTAGATTGCATCATATCGTGTTCATATCATTCATTATTTCATATCATTAATCTTTCATCTCATCATTTATTTTGAATCTCTCACCTCATTTTCATATCATTTTCATTAACATCATTTGCATAATCATACATTGAAAAAAAAATGCATCCATTGCATTCATGGCATACATGCTCCATACATCATGTAGAAAATAATTTATATTGCATCATCATATTAAAAATCATTTCATTTGTAGGATCATCCAATCATAAAGCATGTTCATCAAATCATAATTTACATCATAAAAACTACATCGGCATCATATAAGCATACATTGCAATAAAACAAAAGCATCATCATATCAAAGTGCATGTATCATCATTCATAAGCAAGCATAATCATAAACCACATAGCATATAGAAACAAAAATGCATACATAACCATTCATCATAGCATAATTAAAGACACATGCATATCAAATCATCGTTGCATATCATAATCTCATCAAAATAAATGTCCATGGGTACAAGGATATCAAATGTCTGAACAAGATATATAAAATACAATGAAAGGGTGTATCCATAATCATCACTGAGGGGCATCTAGATGTGGATCATGACTATTGTTGCCTTCAGAGTTGGTGGGTCTCATTGGATCTCTGCTGCTAGAAGCACTTATCTCTCATCTAACAGGTTGTCCCACACTCCTACTAGCACTCCTGGTGTGACTGTGTGAGTGGATAAATGATCAGGTTCCTGAATATGTGTAGGCTATCCTCTTCTCAAGGGGTACCACCTCAAAATATCTCATCTTATAATACTCTACTTGGTGGGTAGTCTCCAGTCCCTCTACCACAACCTCTCCAATGGAGGTGCTCTCAACTAATCTCAGGAGTCTCTTTGCTACTCCCTCTTCCTGTATGCACTACTCTCTAAAGTTGTCCCACTCTACAGTAAGCTAGGATATTTGTGGGTCAGGAGGTGGTGGTTGTGCAAACTTCACTTGTAGCTGGCTAATAGTAGCATGTGCCTATTCTAGATAGCTCTAAAGATTTTGAATCTCTGCCTGCAGAATGTCAATTTGTCCCTGTGATGGAGCCCTAATGGTAATACGTGGAGCTAAAGTACTGGGATACTCCACCACTCTGGTTGTATGGGGCCTCGTCCTAAAGGGTACATCAAAGAAATATCTTTGGCTACCACCCCCACCACCTCTATCATCCCCATCATCATCATCATCATCATTAGAGTTGTCCTCATCCTCCTCCTCATCAACATCCATGGCCACTCCGTCTATATCCTCCTCTGATCCATCTGGCTGCTCCGACTGCCCCTATGCCTATGCTTGTGCCCTGACCTCTTCATGTGTTTGTGGCTATCATCGTGCCCATTGTAAAACTGGTCCACCTAATAGTGAGGTAGGCTCATATGGATTGGTCAATTTGGGAAATGGTTGCATATAGAAATATGCAGCATAATCATTCGTCATGTGTGTATCTATGACCTGTGGATGGATGGCCCAAAACTTTGGCTAAAGATTAGTGTACTCTACTCTTTTTTCCTCAAGAGTAATGAAAGGACCCCACTTTGCACCATCCTCTCGACGTCTAGCATAATGAGCCACACCCTACGGCATCATCTGAACTCGCCCATACTGCCTAAGTACCTGCATAACCAGAAAATGCTCAATGATGAAGGGTGTGCTGCCAATCAAGTATCTCGATATACCACAATAGGGAAGCTCTTTGTCATCATCATCCCATGCATCACAGTCAAGATATGGTCTCCAGATGACTGTATCCATATCATCTAGCACACACTGCTAGTACTCCAACTTGCCCAGCATAGGCTGAATAAGGGGACTTGTATACGCATATATGTATGGGTGGCTAAGCGAGAGATCTCTTTGTACAATAGGGAGGATGATGGTGATGTGCTCCCATGCTTAGATTTGAAGAAGTGTAACTTTCGAAGATATACTCTTCACATCTGTATATACCACCCAATGAATATCATGGTATGGATGGGAAAGCATGCAAGATCCCCATACATATCTAGTCTAATGAAGGATCATGTCCTCCAATATCTAACCCCAGCCTATGGATAGTCCCTTTGACCTACGATCAAGACAAAGGAATCCACCAATGAAACCTGTCAAAACTAATGGAAGTGGGGCATAACCCTCTACCATATCTCGTGATATAATCCCATATCCACTAGCGTGAGGATCCTAGAAGACTCATCACAAAAAATTGGTACCTCCAATCTCCTTGTGATCATAAATTAGAAGTGCACCAACCACTGGGATGCCTAAAATCCTATCACATCCTAGGGTGTAATAGTGATCTCTCCAATTGGCAAGTGAAAAGTATTATGCTTAGTATGTCATCTCTCAACTAATGTAGTCAATAGTGCCTTTTTGACCCTATACTAAGGGATCCTGAGAAGGTAACCCAACCCACATCTAACAATGACCCCTATCTTTGGTTGGGATAATTTGGGAATCATCTACCATGTGCGGGAAAATCTCTCTCTGATCTGGAGGATATTAAAATCCTCCTATAACATCGATGCATCAATAAATCAAATCATCAGCAAGGAATATTGAAACCATTAAGAAAATCATGACAATCAAGCAAGTGAATCATATCAACATCAGCAGCATATCATTACTATTTGTTCTTCAAGCAGGAAGGAAAATTTATCAAACTCTACTATTTATTTTTCATCAAGCATGAAACAAATTTAATAGCCAATCGACTCAACATCAACATCATTACTATTTTTTTTTTAATCATGAAAGAAAATTTATCAAAATCACCATCTTACTATTTGTTTTCAAAGCCCGAAGACAAATTTATCAGATCGTTAACAAAATCAAGTTAATTTATCCTTGGTGTTACTCAAAATCATCAAATCATTTGTCCAATACAACAACAATCATCAAGCAAACATTGCATCAATCTGAAAAAATTGCAAATTTAGTAAAAATTCATGGATGCGCTAAAACAGTCTTTCAATGTGCTACCTTATCCATGGATGCACTAAAATAAAGATTGTATGTGCTAAATCATCTATGTGTTATTCTATCAGGGGTATGTGCTAATCTATCTATTATATGCACTATTCTAGCCTATGCACTAATCAAGCATCATATGCACGCGGTCTTCATCTATGTGCTATTCTATTTATTATATGTGTTATTTTATCCTATGCGCTAAATTGTTCTATCAATGCGCAAATTTTCATGTGCTATTCTAGCTAATCTATGCACTAATATATGGCTCACATGTGCTAAAATAGAAATTTCAAAATTTCAAAATTTCAAAATTTGAAAAATTCGTGCAAAATCTCAAAAAAATCACAAAGGAGGATCATGCAATCTTATCGGAGGTCCGTACGTTGTTGGTCTCTGATGATGGTGGGCTCACTCGAATCGGTGGTGCTCATAGTGGATCGACATCTCAAAATTCTCTCTCAGAGCTCTAAAAATCACAAAAGGCTATTGTTCAAATGACAATGACTTTTTACCTTTTCCACCTTTTAAGGGGGTAACAAAAGGTAGGTTATTTTTATTTTTATTACAGAACGTGCTATTTCAAGAGATAAATCGACGAATTCACTTCAAAATTATTTCAATTCTTTCAATCATCATCAGTTTCATTCAAATCACGTGATTTATCTCCTGAGGGGGCATACAGCATCATCCGTCAATTTTTCAAAGCCAGGGGCAAAACTTTCTTTATTTGAATTTTTCTTTGAAGCAATGCATAAAACACATCACTTCAAAGAGGGAAAAAATATATACATCTAAAAATGGTCATAGTTAATCAAACCTGTTAATTAATTAAATATGAATTATTTAATTAATATTCTAAAATTCATCTACATATAAATAAATTTAATTATTTAATTATATTGTTCATTTTTCTAATTCTTCTAATTTAATTAAATAAATAATTTTATTTCATTATTGATATCTTCTTCTTAATTAAATTAAATAAGTTTCATTATTTATTTATATTAATTATCATGATTCTAAATTTGAATTTTCAAATAATAGAATATTCTTCTAACTCATCCTTCACTTCATATTTAAATTAAATATTGTAAATATTTAATTACACACCTTTTTCACCTCTCACATATTTCAATATTGCAAATATTTAATTACACATCTTTTTCATCTCTTCCATAATTAAATATTAAATATTTAATTATGGAAGCTTCCAAAATCCAAGTCACATGTAATTAAATAAATTTATTTAGTTAGTTAGGAATTATCCTCAACTTTCAACCAATTTTCATAAATAAAATGACTAATGGAAATTTGTCTCCATTTTTTAATGAGGATGGTTTTTTGGGTTGAAAAAATTATTCCATTATTCTCTCAACCTTCCACCTTTCTCTCAACCTCTAGAATCTCTCACCGTTTATCTTGATAGGTTTGAATTTGACCATTGATCTTTGCCAACTAGATTCTTGCCTCCAAAAATCTATAAATATAGCCCTTTAGTGAGTAGATTTCATCCTAGATTTTGTGAATTTAGCATTGTTACTATAGTTGTATTCGAATCACAATTTTAGCATAGTATCTCAAGTTTCATAGCATTTTAGTTTTCAACTTCATAGCTTCAATCATTTAGCAATGGACATACATGTTGCATAAACTCATTCTCTAAGTTGTCATTCTGCCAAAGTTCTTCCATACACCAACTGAGAGAAAACAACTTACAATAGATCCTTGGAGATAGAGAACAATGGAACGCTTTTGAAGGAGTTGTTTCGAATTTGTTTTACTTTTAATTAGTTTCCTTTGATTTAATGTTTCATTGGTGTGTTAGTTTTTATTACTAGTTGTTCCACATATTCTAACACACAATAAAATATTGAATTACTAACAACACTATTAGAAGCTTGGTCACAATTTTTCAAAGAGAACAAGCTATCCACTTGTTCATTCTTGCTTACCTTTGGGTTGTCATCGCTTATTTTATCATTTATCTCCTCTTAAGGATAGACACAAACATTTTCACTGTCAAGCTGAAAACCATCAATGGTTTCTTCATTGCAGCTACTTTTAGTTGATCTTGCTGATTGAAATTCATTGCATACTTCACCATTTGCAATTCATATACTGACCTTTTCAAGAGAATTCCCTAAATCAGTAAACTCCTTTGTCTCATCATGAAGACTTGCATCAAAGCTACACTCACTTGTAGACTTGACATGATCATTTGTACCATAACATTGTTGACTGCACTTATCATTTGTAAAAAGTAAATCCAATTCAGATTCTTCGTCATGTTCTTGGCTTAGAAAGCTTGGAATCCCATTGTTCCTTACAACATCACACTCATTGCTTGAAGAGAAAGTATGGTCAACACATATTTAACTAAGATTATAATTTAGGAAATTGTCTACATCATTGTAGCCTTTAATTGCTATAGAAAATTTTCTCTTTGTTTTTGTATTTTCAGAGGAGATAGAACTTCAAATGTTTCATTCACCTCATTATGTCATTCATCATCATGGTTGTAAATTTTAGCTAGGTATATTTATTATGTATGTTGTTGTAGCAGAACTTCTTTATCATCTAATGATCCATCATTCTTGTCTTGTACCTTTTCAAATATGAATTTGTTTTCATTTGGAACCAAAGACATCTGATCATTTGTACTTACATAGCTGCTGATTTTATCAACATGTTTATGCACCATTGAAGACAACAAACTTCACACATATTTATTCCTCATTTTCTCCAAATTATCTAAAACTATGTAAGCTATCTACATATTTCATATTCTAGAATCTTTTAACAATGCACTAGATCCTTCATCAAAAGCTTCAAAGTACAAATGAATACAATCTGGAGGACTAAGTCTAAAATTTTCAGGAACCAATGAAAGAGAAACAACAAATCTATGACTGAAATAAATTATTGACTCTTCATTTTTTTGTTTTAACCACCTTCAATCTTATGACAAGGTCAAAGGGATCTTTTGCAAATTCTTCTCTATAAGCATCCACTAGTTTATCCCGGGATGCAAAGAAATTCTCAAGAAAGTGTAATTACCAATCCCTATCCCTTGCTTTAAGAGATCTAACAAAAAATCTTATCCACATATCTTGATCTCCAAATGAATTTTCTCCATGAAGGTAGAAAAATTTAGGAATCTCCTTCTCATACATTATACCTATCAAATCTAGGAATCTTCTTATAGACTTGAGCTGGCATACTCTCAATTTTGTAATCAACCCATGACAAGTCTAATTGGTTATACAATGGGTCAAATGAATTGACAAAAGGTGCACTAATTTGGCAAGTAGATATAGTATGATTATCCCTTAATTGAGCTTGTGAAAACATCAAGTTCCTTTCGTCCATCTCTTTAATTTTTCTCTCAAATACAACTTTCCATTATGGCCTTATCCTAGACTTGTGCACTCTTGGTTTTATGTGCTTTGCAATATCAACTATTTGAGGATTATTAAATTTCTAAATCTTATTGACAAGCTCTATCTAATGGTATGGCTATTTTATCTTGGTGATCCATAGATGTATGCAACTCTGGGCTCAACTAATTGTGCATAATTATGACCATGACCAAATGAAGGATCATTAGTATGATAGGTAATTAATTAGTAACCTTGGCTTTAAACATATAATAATTTAAATGGGTAGAAATCCTTAGGATACACAAGTTCATTATAACCATCCAAACTAGAAAATATTTTAACACTAGACAACCATCTTTCAATTGAACTACAATTACATTTAATATAACATAACCAGCAAATGGGAGTGTCCAAATTCAATATTACTATCATTTCCTTCTTTTAGTGCTAATTCACTCAATAGGGAACCAAATTTTTTTCCTAAGATGTTCAAATATGGTTTTCACACATAATTTTCTTGAAAACCAAAGGTGAAGAATACCTGGAAATGTTGCAGCTACTGCAAATTGTCTTCCTAACTGGAAATATTATAGATATGGAACTTTTCTTCAAATTTTCAAGAGGTTATTTTTATGAACTCGCCACCTCCCTTAATAGAGGACTGAACTTCAAGCAATATAAATTTCATTCATAGGTAGACTTTCTTCTAGGTTCCTTTCACCAGTAGAGCACCACAAATCATGAAACTTTCAGGATCACTACAACAAGTTCTTTCTCCAAGTTTGAAATCCTTCAATATTTGAACCAAATGTAGAATAGAAAATAATATGACTCTATGAATTATTAGTATGCGCTTGGAGATTCATAATTCTCCCCAGCAGATTCACCATTCTATTGGTGTTTCAAATTGATCAGTCCAATGAATCCTATAGATTTAGCCAATTTCTTATACTCAGACTCATAGGGGGATTTGACCAAATAACAAGATTCAGTCAAAGACTGAGATCTTCTACACATCTGGCTCTATAGGACCAAGGTGGGTCAACCTATACAATTCCTAAATACTTTAATGCAACTATGCATAGACATTTCTTTTTATAGCAGATAATTCCCAATGAAAATAAACCTATGAAAAAATTTACAACCTCAAATACGGTTGCATTCTTGGTATTTCAACACTCACTCAGCAATTGGGAGGTAAAACACAAAAATAAACCTCAATCGAACAACAAGGATTAAAATTTATTTTGAATTTAATTTTTTTGAGAATGCATCAATTTGAATAACAAATCAGTGCCTAATTTTGGGCCATGGAGTCAAATGCATAAAATGAATTCATTAGAAAATGAACTTCAGCCATTGGATTCAAATTGTTAGTGTATTTCACCAACAGATCCACTCTTGTTGTCACTCAAATTCTTCTTATCAGATCCACCCTGTGCACTTAAAATCACAATTATCTCCTCAAAGTAATTTAACCATTTCATTAAAATAGAACCATGAACAAATAATACAATCTTAGGTAAACTGAAATGAAAAAATCAAACATACTTTGTGTTATTGAATTTATATGACTCTAAATGTACAAATCTACAGACGATTTGATGACATTTATGATTTTCTTGCACAAATTGGCTAATATTTAGTCATGAAATCAGCAATTACAACTTACAGACTCAATTCATGACTTGAACTCGGAATTTTTCTACCTACCCAACACCACACATAAATTAAGAGCCCCGTAAAAATGAGAATAGGAGAGAAGATATAGAAGAATAGAAGGCTCCAAAATTTTATCCGTTGAAGACACTTGGAAGCCTCTTTCTCGTTGATCAGCAAAAATGAAAAGTGTCTCTCCTCTCTCTTCCTTGCAACAAATTTTACCTCCCAATTTTTCCTTTGCAAACCAATTTGTAACAGAAAATCACTCCTTTGTTTTGAAACAGAAAATTTTCCCATGAAAACTCTCTCCATTTTACCTTTGTAGGATGAAAACATTTATTTCTTCTCTTTTACCATTTTTTCTCATCAAACAACCTCCTTTATAAAATAAATAATGGATTCACTTCATAAAATTCTCCCATGTTTATAAGCATTGATTTTAAATATTAAAAGATTTTACTCATATGATGGGGCAGTTTAAAACCTTTGCCCATGGCCTCTATCTTTCACCTCATTTTGCGCTTTAAATATTTTCTTTTCTGAAAAAATCTTTTAAATCATTGAGTAACACATTTTACTCATGTCCATGTATTTCACCCAGCGACATTTAAAGTATTTTCCCATCAAGAAATTTAATAAAGGCCTTTACCTTTTAATTACCTATGCTTCTCTTTCACCTGGGCAAACAAAATATTTACCCCATTGGGCAGCATTTTACTTTAAATTTTTTGCCCCCCCTCCAAAAAGTGAATGAAGATTTTATGAGCATTTTAGAAAGAATTTCATGGTTTACATATGCTTAGGGGGACAACATTTATTTAACATTTGTGCCCTTTAAACATAAAATCATCGAGCAAATAAAATCCCTCTCATGTCACTTAATTGTTTTGGGCCCACCCTCCACATATTTCACCTTCTCGCCAACCTCGTGTTGATATCGAGCACGCAAATTTGCACCCACGAGTTGGCGAGAAAGGGTTGAGATCGAGTTACATTGCTAGCTTCATCCTAACCCATCGATCTCTTTTGGCCTTGACTGTTGCCCTAATTTCTTGGCTTTGCTCTGCAACTCTCCCATGAACATGGCGGCAGAAGTGAATCCTTGAGATAATTTTGATGCACCTTTGCTATTGGCACAGGCCATCCAGCAAAAATACACCTAAAATTTGGGTCGAGCCCTTTGTATATGGATTAACCTCATTTGTAGCCCTCCCTTCATCAAAGGCTTGTAAAGAATGTTGCAGTATGTCATGCGTTAATGCCAACTCAAGTGCTTTTTAAAGAGTGAATAATTGTGATCCATTTGTGTGAGGCTCTCTATTTTCCATACTAACAATGCCCCCCCAGAATGAAGAAACTTAGAACTCAACTCACCTTTGAAAGATTTTCCCAGATCGACTTTCCTCCTCTCATGGTAGGAACATGCAAATTGATTCCAATCTTTGAGTGGAATACCCAAAAAAAAATCCCTCATACAACATTCACTTAATGCAGCTTCAATGGTTTCCTCTTCTTTGGAGTAGTGAAGCTGAAGAGCCCACACACAAGTGTTGCCACATCTTTTGGATCCCTCACTTTAGTTCAAAGCTACAAAACAATAAATTCAATCTCCTTCCATGTTGAAGAATTCCTTGCCACTTATTAGCGGCGAGCACCTCCAAATCCCTCTACCATTGTTTTGCACACTATTTTCTTATTGAACTTCTTGATTGATCCACACCTTTGGAAGTAACTATTGCATCCTCAAAATTCCAAGCTTCAACAAAATAACCTGTGTAAAAGAGGTGTTTTCATTTTATTTTTTTAAGTTTCGCAAACAGCTTAGTAAAACTCGATACTATTGTAACTTTATCCAATGGAAACTTAAGTGAGAAACCATTTTACCAAAGATCATTCAATATCTCAACAGAGTAACAAAACTTTATTTTGCAAATTCCTCCCTATAAGCATCCAAGTGACTCCTCTTTCCACTGGCATAGAAGTTACCACATACATTTGCTTGGAAGTTTCTAAAGCTTTTTTAACAAATCCATTTCGTTCAATTTATTATTGTTGCATTGTTTTCTTCTTCATCAAACCAACCAACCTCAATTTGCAATATTGTTGAATACATAATTCTACTAATGTGTTATGTCATCTTTTCCCATTTATACCAAAGCAGAAAAGTTGCAAAAATATTGCAACTATAGCTACCACACCCATACTTGTCATTAACAAGCACCACTTTTCTACCTCATGTTTGGAATACTTCCCATGTATTCTTGGACATGCCTCCACAATCTAGGCAAGAATCATTGCAAGAAATGGATCAAAGAGATCTCAATTAGAGCCTATGCCCTAGCTGCAAAATGAAGATAAGCATCCCATATAGTGAAGAAATCTGGACATTGTTGGCCTGTATACAAGATTTGCTTCTTCATCAGCATGCCTCTGTTTAAAAAAAATGAGCAAGATTACAAAGTATTGGTATTTTATCTAATTTTCACTGATCAACTAAGGTAAGCAAATTTTCTTAATGCCATATTACCCAACTGAGAATGATCTTCATATACCATCCACAACTCCATCTTTGACTAAGCTTATATATAAACTTAAAATAGATATCTGAAACTTGTCAAACCATTATAGCTGCTCTAGTGAGATTATATTTTAACATGGAGCCATATTGTCTTAACACATGAGTGTTCCATCAACAACGGTGTGATACATGTCGGGTCCCTTTGTGGGGCCGACTAAAAAAAAATGTTTTCAAACAATTTTTTCCTTGAATTTGATCTGAGACACCTTTTGAATGTTCCAAACATGAAAATTCGAAATGGGTTGTCATTAAAATCAGCATTCTGGCATATTTGACAAATGAGAAAAATTGGCCAAGTTGGCTCTAGAATCACCCTAGAAAATAGGTCAAATGACCTCCTGGAATCACAAAAACTTGTAGACATGTAGACATTAGACCCAAAAATGCAGTGCAAAAGACGGTTCAGAAAAAAAAGTTTCCAAGTGCAAGATATTAAATGCCAAATTTTCCCAGTTGGAATTTTTTGCATCTACATCAGTTCAGAACCAATTAAAATGCACCAAATCACCATTTCACAAAAATATCAAATCAACTCCTAACAAGTTTCCACTCGACATATAAGTTCATTTAGGTACAATGAACATGTGTGCAAGAGGGATTTGCTTGAATCATTATTCATCCAAAGATATTAGGAGTCAAA
>CM021101.1:144786574-144819074 GCA_007115665.2 Sequoiadendron giganteum
TTTTTTCCCGAAGCCCAATCTGGCAAAATTTCTTGACAGAAGGACTAGGTCGCCCATTCTAGCATAAGTGTCCCTTTGCAGATTTTAGATAGATTTCAGAATATTTTTCATCTTTCTTTCTGTTTAGATACATTTAGGTCATTTAGTTAGCTTGCATTTAGTTTACATTTTCTTTCATTTTCATTTCATGGTTAGTTTAGTTTCATTTTGTTTCCATCATTCGACCACATTTCTCACACACGTCATAACCCAATTCAACCCCTTCCTATGAATGAAATCGCCAAAAAGAGTCATATCACCAAAGAGTTTCATTCCTAAACCAAGTGATCCTTAGGTGAAAATCCCTAGGGATCTAGTAAGGGGAATCCTCTTTCCCTACTTAGTCATATAACCTTTTTGGTGGTTCATTTTTGTGAACTTGACCATAGACCACTTATTAATCTTCTGATTTTTCATTTCATCTTAGGAAAAATCTTGCATTGTATTTCAAAATTTACATTGTTTACATCTTAGGGTTCATAAGAAAATTTATTTAGTCTAAAGTTCATGTTATATTGCACTTTGCATTGCATTTTAATTGGAACAGTACAAAAATAGCTCCATTTTCATTCTACACCTGCACTTAAAAAGCATACAAATCAGCAAAAGTATTCAAAATTTTCAAAAATTGTCTAAAAAAACCCTATTGGGACTAAGTCGCCACATTGGGGGACCTAATCCTCTTACACATTTTTGCTAGTCTTTTCTGTCATTTTCAGAACCTTGTCTACATTTTTTCTTTCTGCAATTGCATTTCTATTTATGTTTCCATATTGGCTATTTTAGTAAATTTCTTATCATTACTTTTGTTTCACTATGGCTATGTCTTTCAAGAAATTTTGGATGTCCTTCAAATTCCTCATGGATATGTCAAGTTTCACTTTTTCCACTAATCCTAATGACCTTGAACCTACTCCTACTCAATCAACTCCAAATGCATGTCCTCTTACTGAAGTTGACATCATTGGGGATGATGATGTTAGCATGTATCGGTTCCTCAATGAATGCCTTTGACAATCTTGAAGAAAATTCTTCTTTTTACCCATCTATGAGCCAACTCATGATTCCTAACATGTCCCCCCTAGAGACATTTTCTTACCTTCATTCTAAAACAAACAATGAACCTAAGTTCCCTCCAAAAGGTGAACCTAGTTCATCTAATCCTGTCACTACTCAACCATTTTACCATCATCAGGTCACTCACCCTCCAATTAATCTTCAACAAACCTATGGAAAAGGGTTTACCATTCTTAGCAAACAAGGTGCTGACACAAAAAATGAACATGAAATACACAAATTTTATGAACAATTGTCACCCGATGAACATACAACAGGCATAGGCTATCAAGATCCTCCCCATGATCATAGACCTCCTCAAGAATTTCTCAAGCATCCTAATGATGGCATAGTGATCTTTGATTCCCCTCCCGATTTGAATGTTCTTCTTCCAAAAGAACGCTCACCATCTCCTAATCCCAACAAAGAAAATTCCAAGGTCATCTCGGGTCCTCCTGCCCTAGTCTCCTCTTTTGAAGTTGGAGACTCTAGTCGATGCAAGAGGCCATATAAATTATAAAAACTAAAATTTTATCTTCGTCCACCTCTTGAATGTGAGAGGAAATTACAAATCCTCCTCAACAAAGGACTTATCATCGCAATCAGTTGGTGATTTATCCTAAAGATGCTAATGTCCCACAGTGTGCCTATCATCATGTTCTTGTCCATAGAAGTGACGAACGTCATCATCTACAAGAGATATTGAGTAAGTATAACGTTTTTGGTGATAATTTCTATCCCCTCCAACCATAAACTACTCCCATGCACCTTTTCATGTAATAGTTGTAGAACATACCCTTCTCACAATTGCATGTTTTTTTTCCACTACCTATCTCAGCTCACTCTTTCCTTGCACTTAGTAGGGGCAAGACATTGATTAGCCTTGTCCTAGTAATGCATTTTTCCTTATCCCTTAGCTTCATTTTTCACCTCTCACTTCTACCCACCGAGATTGGGAGGCGGATGACTTGCTTAACAGTTGACTCACACTTTCCTTACTAGTCGTTTGTTTTCTTGTGTGTGGCATGTTTTCCCTGTATTGTCATGTTTGTTCTTCCCCCTCTTTGTGACATTCTTCTATATGTATCTCCATTCTTCTCTATGTCATTCAATTTGTTTCCTTTTTTCCTTCCATTTGGGGATGATGCAAGGCATTGAAACTTCAATGTCTCCTTCATGTTGACCCAAATGGACTCTTTTCCTTTTTGTTTTCCTTTTCTCCTTCCATTTGGGGATGATGCAAGGCATTGAGACCACAATGTCTCCTTCATGATGACCAAATTGACTCTTTTCTTTTTTGTTTCCTTTTTTCCTTCCATTTTGGGGATGATACAAGGCATTGAGATTGTGATGTCTCCTTTATGTTGACCCAAATGGACTCTTTTCCTTTTTGTTTCTTTTTTTCCTTCTATTTGGGGATGATGCAAGGCATTGAGACCACAATGTCTCCTTCATGTTGACCGAAATGGACTCTTTTCTTTTTTGTTTCCTTTTTTCCTTCCATTTGAGGATGATGCAAGGCATTGAGACTGCAATGTCTCCTTCATGTTGACTCAAAAAGGGCTCTTTTTCTTTGTCTTTTCTTTTTTTCTTTTTTTGTCCTTTTGGGGACAATGCAAAGCGTCAGGGCATCCTATGTCTCTTCCATGTTGACCCAAATTGACTCTTTCTTTTCATTTGCTTTCACTCTCTTTGTGTCTTCTTCCAGTTCTATGTATTTGGAGGAATGATGATAATTTTGTGCTCTCTACATAAACATTACAACAACAAGCATACTAACCCCAAATCCATAGATCTCTTATTTGTTTGGTGTTTTTCATTTTTGGGGCAACCCCTTTCCCTTTATTTTTCATCTTCCTTTGCATGGCATAGCCTTTCTTGGACACCTATCACTTGACATAGGGCTTTCCAAGTAGGCTCTCATGTCCTTTTCTTTCTTTTTGCATTTTTCCTTTCTCTACTTTAAAGTAATTTCTCAAAAATTGTGTGTAGCAATTTCTTTAAAGTGGGGGCATACATTAACATTACTTATTTTGCATTTTCAATTTTTTTTCCTCGGTTCCTAGTGCAGCCTTATCACTTCATATGATCAATTTTGTCGCTTTGTGGATGACATTGGGTGTAATGTCATTCATAAGTGTGACTTATCTTAGCATATTGCATTCCTCTTAATAGCCTGATGTGATGCACTACATCCCCTAAGTTATGAATTTTCTATTCTTTGATTGGTCCTCTCTTGGATACATTATTCACAATGTTCCCTAAGTCAAAGACCTCACATGAACCAAATAAGACTCCTTTGAATATCCATTTTTGCATCTTACATTTTTCATTTTTTCATTGTGCATACATGTCCACCTTGCATAACACAACTTGCATGCACGTGGTTCCATCTTGCACTTGTTCATAAGCTCTAAGCATCCAAGGCTTTTCTTGTCTCATGAATCACGCCCTTTCCTTTTGTGGCACCTTATCAAAGTTATCAAGAGGTATAACTTTGCTATGGTTGAGCGGGAAGCCCAAATAGTGGCACTACTTTCACCATATCCACCTTTATGTGTGTGAGTGCATACCAACCGTGTTTATTTATCTCACCCCCTTTTCGACATTCTCACCCAATGGACAACTGGCCTGAAGTGAGTACACCTTTCTTTTGGATAAACAACCTAGATCTAATCTACAACTAGTTGGACAAATGGTTGAAGCTTGATCTGACCTTTTCTCTCTCTCCACTCTTTCACATCACTCCATCTGTGATCTTTTGTGCTTATGTTTGGTTTTCCATAGGATCTTGATCTTGGGGGCTTGATCATCCCTCTTGATCATAGTCATCTCACCTTACTAGCAGGAATACATTGGATCCTGCTCGACATACATGATTCGGCTACTTTAGTGTGAGTTTGAAGCAAGTTCATCCTCTAACTAAAGTGGGGGCTAAATGTGTCACCAAAAAGTGTAGCCTTTGACACTTTTTCACTCATTTTGGCCTTTTCCCTTAGATTTTGGCCTTGTTTTTCCTTGGTCCAATCTTGAATGCTTGCAAATCAACAACAATCCAACGGTGTTTTACAAAGGTGTTGTGAAGTGTTGTAATACATCTTCCCACTTTTCTAAGACCCTTTCAACATAATTCACGTAAATAAACCCTTTTTACCCCTTTCCAAGCCTTGTGCCAAAGTGTTGTAAAGTGTTGTAATGTATTTTCACACTTTCATAGGCTTATCATCACTAATTCAACCCTTTTTAAATAAATTAGTTCCTTAATGTGCTTTTAGGCCCAACTTAAGTGTGTTTTGGGAGGCAATTCTAATACACATCATGTAACACCATTTTATTCCCAACAACCACTTGAATTTTCCCAAGTGGACTAGGTCGCCACCTTGGGAAACCTTGTCCCTTTTGGCTTAAAATTCAAAATTAAATCAAAAACCTAACAAGAATTTGCCTCCAAAACCCTAGTATCAGCCCATCATGTGATATTTTCAATAAATTAGGGAATATCTTGTATAAATAAGGGTTTTCACCTTCATTTCCCCTCCCCTAAGATCATTTTTCATCTCCACAATCACTCTTGCACTCAAGCTTCCCAAGCAAGCAATCAAGCATGAGGAATCTCAAGCAACCTCCATTGGAGTTGGTTCTTGCATGTTGCAGACTTCAACAACTAAAGGTTTGGTGAGTTTTTACATTGCTTTATCATTCCATCATCTTTCCTTTCATTTTTTTTCATTTGGGTTTCAGTTACCATCAAAGGGGTTTGACTTAGGCAAACCCCTATTCCATAATCCCAACATTCTCTTTGTTTGTGCATGCTCTTTGTAGGTTGTATGCAGATTTGGCAAAGAATAAAGTATTGAAGAAGGTAAAATCATTCCATTCAAGTCAACTCAAGTCCTCAAACCCTAAGTGGAGCAAAAGGGCAACTTGCAAGTCATTTTCTGAAGATTTAGACACAGAAATCTACAAAAAAGGAAAGTGCGAGTGGGGACCCACAAAATCAAACCTTCAAGATCCTGAAAGTACTAGGAGGACTAGGTCGACATCATTGGCGACCTTGTCCCTATACCAGGATTGAAAAAGGGTTTTGATATTTCTAGATACCCTTTTTCCTAAAACCCAGTCTAGTAGAAATTCTTAGATAGAAGGACTAGGTTGCTCATTCTGCCATAAGTGTCCCTTTGCAAATTTTAGATATATTTCATAATATTCTAGGGCTCCTCTTTTGCAAGTTCCATTTCCCAAGTGCACTATCTTTGTACTTTCCAGTTTTCTTTCTATTTACATAGATTTAGATCATTTACTTAGCTTGCATTTATTTTACATTTTCTTTCATTTACATTTCATGGTTAGTTTAGCTTCATTTCATTTCCAGAATTCAACCACACTTCTAACACACATCACAACCCAATTTAACCCCTTCCTTTGAATGAAATCACCAAAAAGAGTCATATCACCAAAGTGGAAAGAGTGACATTCCTAAACCAAGTGCTTATTAGGTGAAAACCATAAGGGCCTAGTAAGGGGAATCATATTTCCCTTGTTAGTCATATATCTTTTTTGGTGGTTCAAATTTTTTTTGTGAACCCCAATCCTATACCTACACAAAGACAAGAAACAAACACATTGGTAAGTTCATATGCAAGATAAAACAAGGATTCCCCATGAAATCCATTTACAATTCTCAAAATAGGAAAATGAAGAACAAAACATGGAAAGATAAGTGAAATCCTAATTAAGCATGCAAACTCTTGATCCCATAGGGGAGTTGGTGCCAATTGGTGTGTCAAAATTAGCCCTTTCCCAACTCCTTTGTAAGCTCTTTGATGATTTGATGATGGTTGAAGCTCCTTGATGAAATTTTGGCATAACCTAGCTATGAAATCATGAAAATGATGAACACTTGATGTGAAGTGGATAAAATTAGCTCTCAATGTGAAGAGAGTAACTTTGCTCTAGATTGTGGATGATAGAATGAGAGGAAGAGTCTCTCATTTATATATTTCCAAATTGGAAGGAGTGAAATTGAGAAATGTGGGATCATTCATCATCCAATGGCCAAGTGCGACTTGTCAAGATGTGAATGGTTGAAGGTTGTGCAAATTTTGGTCAATGTGCATGATAAATGCCATTAAGTGGAATTTGAAATTGAGGAAATGACATGTGAGAGGGAAAAAATAATGAAATAAATGCCACTTGGTCCAATGCACAAGGACATGTAAGAGGAGTGACTAATTTGTTGGAAGGACAAATCCACTTTGATTTGAATTCAAATTTGAAGGAATATTCCTCCTTTATTCCATGTTGAGAGAAAATAGGCAATTTAATAAATCAAAGTAATTGATTTATTGTGCAAGTTGCATTCTCTAGAGGATGTGACATGGATTAATATTAAATTAATCGTGGTTTATTTAATTCAATAAGGAATTAGGAGATGTTACAATTTAGACTTAAATTTATGAATTGATTTAAATCAAATTGAAAGGAAGAGTTCAATTAAATAAATGTTTTGATTTATTTAACTAAAGAGAATAATGTTAGATTAAATAAAATAAGGTTTAATTTATTCAATTTAATAAGAGGACTTTAGGGATTTAATCAAATAAGATGAATTGTTTAATTAAAGAAGGATATGAGGGTTAATTAGATTAAATTGATTAATTTATTCAACAAGGGAGAAAGACCTAATTAAATAAATAATGATTTATCGAATTAAGAGATGAAAAGTGATGATAGGTTGAGAGTATGATTTTGGAAGAAATGACATTAGTAATCGGGATCAAGTGCGTTGGTCAATTTTCCATGTCTACATTTTGTTATCTACATTTCATGTTTACACTTAATAACATATTGAGGTTAAAGAGAAAATATTAATTTTAAAAGTAAATTTATTTGATACAAATGATTCCCTCTCAATTTTATTGTGCATTTCAACAATTGGTAACAGAGCTTTGGTTCCTCAGTGAAAAGCTTAACCACTTGAGGTAGATCAGATGGCACATAAGTTGTAGATTCCTATATTTGATGGAGTTGATTACAGTGACTGGAAAGAGCAGATGAGAAGTTATCTGATTTCACTAAATTTCAATACCTAGAAATTTGTTGAGACAAAGTATGTGATACTAGTAGTTGGTCCTTCCTCTATTGATGAGGTTGCAGCCTTTGAAGAGAATGAAAGAGCAAGGTATTCTATCTTCAGTGCTTTATCTAAAATTGAAAGAACAAAATTTATTTCTCTACCTACTGCTTATGAAGTATGGACAAAATTGAAAGACATTTATGAAGGGAATGATAGAGTAAAATTGTCAAGGAAAATAACTGCTAAGTGAAAATTTGAAAACTTGATAATGGAATAGGGAGAAGACATTGCAGGCTATTATCAAAGAGTTGAAGTTATAGCAACAAATATCAACAATAAAGGTGGAACCATGTCAGATGAAGACATAATTGAGAAGATCTTGATGACCGTATCTAACAATCACATTGATAAAGTATCTGCTCTTGAAGAAAAATATGATTTGAAGACATTCACTAAGGATCATATATTTGGTGTCCTAATTGCATTCGAGAATAGAAAATTTACAAGAGATAAGGAGAAGACTGAAACAACCTTTAAAGCAATGAAGATAGGAGATGACTTGGATGATGATGATTCAAAAGATTTGGAAGCAAATTTCATAAGGAGATTGAAGAAAGGTACTAGTAAATACAAAGGTAAGTTACCCTTTAAGTGTTTCAATTGTGAAAATATTGGTCATTATGCATCAAGATAGAGCTCCACAAAAGAAGAATAAGGATAATAATAACAATCACAAGGATAAAAAGGATAGGAAGTTCAAGAAATTACACTCTATCAAAGAAGATGCAGTAATTTCAAATGATGAATCTGACTTTAAGGAAGATAAAGATGAATGTTTGTTCCTAACCTTGGAAAATAAAGTTGTATCTACTAATCATGGGAGATATGCAAAATAATCTCATCCAGAAATCTAGAAGGATGAAATGGAAGGTACTCTAGTAACTGCTTTTCATGTCAAACAGAATGAAGAGTTTTGGGTAACTAACAGCGGATGTTCAAATAATATGAGTGGAGATAAGAGTAATTTTACTAAACTTGAGAAGTATGATGGAGGTATAGTCATGTTTGGAGATGACTCTAGTGCTAATATTGTTGGTAAAGGAACAATTATTTTTTATGGAATATATAATATTGATGATGTTTACTATGTAAAGGGTTTAAGGCATAATATTTTAAGTGTTGGAAAAATGTGCAACAAAGGTTTTAAGCTTGTGTTTCAGGATAACATGTGTTAGATCAGGAAAGAGTCTTGAACTATGGTAATAGCTGGAATAAGAACTCATGGAAACATCTATCAAAATAAAAGTGGAGATGGTCATTGTTTTGTTTCTCAAATTAATGAGAGTTGGCTCTGACACCGGAGGATGGAACATGTGAATTTTGATAATCTAATCAAGATCAGTTCTAGGGAAGTTGTTAGAGATCTACCTGGAATCATAAAGCCTTCAAATTCAATCTATAAAAGTTTTAAGATGAGAAAAAAAACAAGGAACAGTTTTAAACAAAAGGATCAATCATCTACCTAAATGTTAGAATTAATCCATATAGACCTATGTGGTCCTACAAGAACAAGACATCTAAATGCTGACAGGTACTTTATGCTCTTAATTGATTATTAATCTCTGATGAAATGGGTTACATTTCTTAGAGAAAAGGCTCAAGATCTTGATAGATTCAAAGTATGTAAGGCAAGAGTAGAAAATGAAGCAAATCTAAAAATTAAATTATTAAGGTCTGATAGAGGAGGAGAATTTGCATCTAGTGAGTTTAATGCATTATGTGAAGATCATGGCATAAAAGGACATTATTCTACTCCTATAACCCCTCAGCAAAATGGAGTTGTGGAAAGAAAGAATTGGATTGTTCAAGAAGCTGCCAGAACTATGATGAAAGAAGAAAATGTTCCTAATGTATATTAGAGAGAAGAAATCCACATTGTTGTTTACATTCTTAATAGAGTTTAGATTGTAGTTAATAGCACTAAATCCCCTTATCAGCAATGGATTTGTAAGAATCCTACTATTAAATACTTTAAGGTATTTGGAAGTAGATGTTACATTAGAAGGGATGATGAAAATATTGGAAAGTTTGATTCTAGATGTGATGAAGGAATTTTCCTTGGATATTCAAACAGCACTAAAGCTTATAGATGTTTTAAAAAGATACTAAGGAAAATAATTGAAATTTCTAATGTAAAGGTTGATGAAGCTATGTATAGACTAGTGGAAATAAATGAAGTTGAACTTAGTGTTCCTATATGTGTGCAAATACAAGAAAAATAAAAGGAAGAGAAAGAACAAAGTGATGAAATAGAAGAAATTTTGGAACCTACACCTAAGACTCCTAAATATGTTTAGGGAAATCATCTAGAGGAACAAATAATTGGAGACAAAAATAAAGGAGTGGAGACAAGAAGCAAAGTGGTTGAGGTAAACTTGTGTTTACTTTCTAAGATAGAACCTAAGACTATGAATGAAGCATGTGATGATGAAATTTGGGTTAGAGCAATGTAAGAAGAACCACGACAGATAGAGAAGAATGAAACATGGGAACTAGTCCCTAGACCTAAAAAAAAGAATGTAATTGGTTTAAAATGGGTATTCAGAAACAAGTTGAATGAAGATGGTGAAGTGGTAAGGAATAAAGCAAGACTTGTATGTAAAGGATATAAATAGGTTGAAGGAATAGATTTTCAAGAAAAATTTTCACTTGTAGCAAGAATTGAGGCCATTTGAATTTTATTTGCATTTTCAGCTTATAAAGACTTCAAAGTATATAAAATGGATATCAAGTCTGCATTTTTGAATGGATAATTTGAAGAAGTGTATATGGAGAAATTAGAATATTTTTAGCTATCTAACAAACTGGACATGGTTTGTAAACTAAAGAAGGAATTATATGGACTTAAACAAGCTCCTAGAGCTTGGTATGCAAGACTAGATAAATACCTGACAAAGAAAGGATTCGGAAAAGGGTCCGCAGACAACAATCTTTACTTCAAGTTTGAGAAAAACAAGATATTGATAGTTGTGGTATATGTTGATGACATTATCTTTGGTGGAAATGAAGGTATGTGTAAGATATTTTTTGAAGAGATGCAAAAAGAATTTAAAATTTCTATGATTGGTGAACTGAATTTCTTCCTTGGAATTCAAGTAAATCAAACCAACAAAGGGATATTCATTTCACAATCCAAATATGTTAAGGAATTGTTAAAGAAGTTTGGAATGGATGACTCCAAACCAGTTTGTACCCATATCGTAACCGGATGCAAGCTGAGTAAAAATGATGAATCTGCTAAAGTTGATCAGAGCATGTACAAATCTATGATTGTTGGACTATTATATCTTATTGCTACTAGGCTTTATATCATGCATGCAGTATGTTTAGTTGCAAGATTTCAAGAAGAACCTAAGGAAGAACATGTAATATATGTGAAGAGGATATTCATATATCTTAAAGGAACTCTTATTATGGGCTATGGTGTCTGAAGGATAATGATTTCACTTTGAATGCCTACACTAATGAAGATTGGGTTGGTTGTGTAGATGACCAGAAGAGTACAAGTGGTGGTGCATTCTTTCTTGGAGGAAGATTAGTTTCATGGTTGAGAAATAAATAGGATTCAATTTCTTTATCCACTGTAGAAGCAGAGTATATTGCAGTAGCATCCTATTGTACACAGGTAATTTGGATGAAGCAAACCTTGATGGTCATAGGTGTGGTAAGTGATGAACCCACTTCTATATTTTGTGACAATACAAGTGCTATAAACATTTAAAAGAATCTAGTGATGCATTCTAGAAAAAATCATATATCTATCAAGTATCACTTCTTGAGCGAGAAAGTATTGAATAATGAAGTTAGACTTGAATATGTACCTACCAAGGAACAAGTTTAACACATATTCACTAAGGCCCTTCCGAAGGATACTTTTCAGAATTTCATATGGAAGTTAGGGGTTACTACCCCTCCTTCTTTGAACTAAGTGCACATGGAGGTGCATCAGTCCATTGGATTCAAAAACTTCTTTTGTTCTGGACTAATGATGGAGGTCTACTCCGGAGTAAAGAAGTGAATTGTTGCAGTATGTTATGTGGGTGTACTCATAAGGGGGATTGAATAGAGATTTATATGGAAATAATTTCCTTTTCCATTGATTTCAAAGGGGGAGATAGAGAGAATCATGTGAAAATTTTATGCTTGGC
This sequence comes from Sequoiadendron giganteum, assembly GCA_007115665.2. Lineage (NCBI taxonomy): Eukaryota > Viridiplantae > Streptophyta > Pinopsida > Cupressales > Cupressaceae > Sequoiadendron > Sequoiadendron giganteum. The sequence goes on from CM021101.1 coordinate 144,797,954, forward strand.
AGGTTGTCACTTCTGAAAATCATGTATGTTGACTTTGATGGTTTTTCATGTCATGTGTTGCCATCATCGACAAAGGGGGAGATTTTTGCAAGTATGGATGTGTTTGATGGTGTTTTCATTAATTTTATCATCAATTTCAACACAATTCATGTTGTGTATAGATGGTATTTGTATAGTTGAGATACTGTAAAAGTGCTTAGAGTACATGGAGCTATATTTATGAATTTTTGGTTGTGTTTTTTGCCAAGGGCTTTTGAGAAAATTTGAGAAATAATGAAAGCACTATTGAAGTGTGTTATGAATGTTCTTTGGTATTGTGCTCCTCATTTTCTCTATGTTGATCCTACTCTTATGTGGATATTTAATTCTGTTCATAAGTATTAATTGATCATATATACTGAGTTTTAGCTTCTGAGTCGATGGTGAGTAGATGTGTTCACTGGTGCGTGAACTGGTTTGGCAGAACTATTTGTTTGTAGACTGGGAGAAATTTTTTGGCTTTGTAGTTTTCTGATATTTGGTTTCAGATCTTTTGGATCTATGAGATGACTCTTTCTAATGTTTTTTGTGTTTTGACAAACTTTCTTGTGGTTTGGCACTCTGAAAGACCTTCTCTAGAGCTCATGTGTTTTGTTGGTTGGTTTGGTTGGACTGGTGAAGTGTTCTATATGAATTAAGTTGGTTGTAACTATTGCAGATGTACCTGAGGTATTCTTAGAGATGGAAAAATGTTTGGTGAAGCATGTTGAGTGATCCACATATGTTTATCTTGCTATAGATGTGTGTACTTACAATATCATTGGAGTTTTCATTAGGTTTGGTCGACCTGGTGTTTACACGTTATACTATGATTTTGCATCATCTTAAGAAAGTGTGTGCTTGATCCAATATGTTGTTTGGGTCCTAGATTAAATATGTAACTGGTCCTCCCTCATTCTTATCCACTATGAGAATGTTGAGTAGCCAACCTAGTTTGAATTTGTAATTTGAAATTGTATAGTTGACCTTGGAAAAATTTATAGGGTTAAAAATGGTATAAAAGGAAATCAAGTTGTAGCGAATTTCATATCCATCCATCCACGAATCGAGCAAGCGAGTGAAGTGTATGAACAAGTGTGAAGATAAGAGAGTAGAAGAGAGAATTGAGACAACAATACTTTAAGGTGTTAGATTCCTTAAAGTAGTGAGTTGATTGTATCTACAATCTTCTAATCAAGTTGTGAATGTGTGGAACCCTAGTGTTGGATCTTCATTTATCCTTTTTATTTTTTTGTAGGAAGTGAGCCTCCTTTCTTGATAGTGAGTCCTTTGAAGATAGTGAGCCCTTGCATTTGGGTAGTGAGCCTTTTGTATCTGGGTAGTGAGCCATCTGGCAATGAGCCTTTGTATTTGATATTACATTACTACTATATTGTGAGTTAATCTGCACTATGGTTTTTCCCTCATTGGGTTTTCCACATAAATCTGGTGTGTTTGGTGTTTGCTTTTTGTTATTTTCATTTCATGTTTACACTTAATAACATATTAAGTTTAAAGAGAAAAGATAAATTTTAAAAGTAAATTTATTTGATACAACTGATTCATGCCCCCCCCCCTCTCAATTGTCTTGTGGATTTCAACATGGCCCACCCAAAACTATCATCTTCAACAATACAAAAGCATTCTTAGGTTTGAAGGTATGTTAATTTGCACTTAAAAATGGAATATTCTTAAAAACTTCTTCAAATTATCACCCATAGGGGAATGGCTTGGCTGAATCGACTAATAAAAATTTAGTTTGACTCATCAAAAGAATCAAGTTGGAGCATCAAAGAGAATTGTATAGGAATCTCAAAGCAACGCTCTAGGAAGACCACATAACTCCCAAGCAAGTCTTAAAGACTTCACCATACAATCTGGTATATGGGAAGGAAGCATTATTTCTTGTCTCTATGGAAATCCCCGCACTATAATTTTTTAAGTCTCTAGAGGTAGAACAAAATAGAGCCATGGAGGTTCGGTTAGCTGAGCTATTGGAAAATATAGAAAAAAAAAAGACTAAGAACTCTATGCCATTGTATTATTTTTTTATTATTGTATTAAGACTTATAGACTATGCCACTTTTTTTGGTCTCTATTTTTCTCAGTTAATAGATAAAACATTATACTATGTTGTTTGTTTTACTAAGTAGTTCATCTACACAACTTTTACAATTTCAATATAAATTTTTTGTTCGGATCATGTCTTGAACTCTTCTTGTTTAGTGAATGTATATGGAAGTTATATTATGTTATTTGATTGACTTCTTAGGATTTTCATCTATGCTTTCTGTTATTTTCGGACATGCAAATTTTTGAACAGACCCTCAAACCTCATTCAAAAGGAAGATTTCTCGTGCCTATATACTTAAATCTTGGTGCATCACCTTAGTGTTAGACTTTGTTTTTGTATATTTGCTTCCTTTTACCATTTTCAACCTCAATTACATGAAGATTTGGCTTCTTTAAAATATGGAGGTTCCTCAGTTTAGCGCAATCGGTCCCCCATTAACTAAGTTTCCCATAAGGTTGTTTTCCTAGTAATTTTAGGCATCGATAGTTATTTTTCTAGAAGCTACAAGCTTCATGCCTTTAAAAAAAATTGAATTGTTTCTTAACTAAAATATTAACTATATTTAGACAAAAATTGAGAAACTTTCCACAATAATTAGTGATGTACCATGATCCGTTAATCTTCATAAGGTAAACGTGATCATTGAAGATCTTTTCAAGGCCCATACTCCATTATAATGCATCAGATAATTGTGATACTTCGATGTCCTCTTCTTCTGATTATGTTCGAGGGATAAACAAATTAACTTTAGACAGGTGCTTGATGTATCTTGTTTTTTCATATGTATTAGTGTTGCTAATAATATCTTTCATAGCATATTTGAGATCAAAAAATTGTTCCAATTGTATATGTTCATTCTCCATTACCCCTTCTTCATCGTTGATTCCATCAAGAGCCATAGGTAAATACTAAGTAATTTCATCCTTCCATGTATCTTGGTACTTTAATTCCCCTTCATCATTGAAGAATTTGGTAAATCCATACTCAAAGACTGGGTGAAATCACCAAGTCCTTGTGCTATTATGGTGTGGAAATTCTCATGTACTTTCATCAATTCTTGGTACTCCTGAAACACATGTTCACCAATATTCCCTTTGGCTTCTATTTTTTCCTTTATCTCTTTCATCTTGTTGTGTAATCTATCATGTTCCTGGTAGGCTGTGAATGTCTTGTTGTGGATAATCCAAACCTTGTTATTTTTATTGAACATCTTGTCAAATCTCTTACATGCCAACTATAAATCCATTTCAAATTTAGTGGTATTTAGTTCCTTTCTCAACTCTCCATGTTTTTTTGAGATATTTCATGCTTTCATTTCTAGTACATGATTTCATACATAGCTTTGAGTACCTTTATTTAACAATCTATTAATGGAGAATAAAGACTAGAGGAGGAAGGTAACCTATCTCTATAATTGATCACTTCTTGATTTAATCTCTCATTTTCAGCAGCAAGGCCCTTGTTATCTCTTATAATTTTTTCTATTTGAGACTTGGTGAATTTAGCAACATTGAAATTCAATAAAGTTGTCTCAATGGGATCTGCATCTCCCACTCATTGTACTAGAAGATGATTGAATACTTGGTTAGGTTTATCAATAAGTGTGGGCCTCTTCCCTGGTGGGTATAGAGCCCAAATCTATAAAGTGCCATCATCTGGATTATACCCTGAGCCAGTATATATATTGTCACTAGCTTCATTTGTTAGTTGTAAGGTTTTATTTTCCCCTCTCATGGGACTATCAAAGACTATTACTAAACTGATATCCCATCCTGGGAGAAGCATGACCCCAGCCTCTTGTAATAGCTATCGCCCTCTTATAGGGGTGATATTTTTTATTTCACTATCAACTTCTTGCAATTCTTTTAGAGCAATAGCTTCTTGCTCAGGATTAATTTATTTCATTCTTTCCCTTATTACTTTTCTTTTGTACTCATAAATTAATGACTTAAACTTTGAGGTTCAAACAAATGCATCATCTGAAATAAACACTTGACTTGCACGATGCCTTACATCATTGGAGATTTTATCAAAGGCTTCAGATGAGACTATTCTCCTTTCTAGTGGAAATTCATATTGTGGGATGGTAGGAGCAATTACTTGTGTGATCCCATCTTCCTCTTCAATATCATCCTCAACTCAAATGGGATTTTCAATCGAGAAGCTAACATCCAGAGTGGGTGTGTTGATGAATGACTTAACGGAACTACATTTTTAGCTTGTTTCCTAGAATAAGTATCTCTTCTTCTCTCGAAAGAACTAAGAGGTACATCCTTAGTCAATTCTTCTTCATGTAGGATCAACTACTCAACTCTCTTCATAGGGTCTTGTATTTCATGAAAATCTTTTGTATTTACAAGATTATTTCTTTTCCTCCATTCTTTCATCGTCATTACCCTATTATATGCAGCCTTTTTTAACATTGCCTGAGATTCATCACAATTTTTTATCACATCACCTACAAAGAATTCATGCTCGTATCTTTTTAACTTCTATGTCATTTTTCATTGTGAATGAAATGTTTAGGATGAAAATTTCCTCTTTTATTTCCTTGTGGCATGCCATAGTAGTCTATCTTGCTACCAACATAATCATATTCCTTTTTTGAAACAATAGTAAAATCATTGAAGCATAAAGTAGAAGGCATGAGAGATTATTTTCCATAACTCTTAAGATGCATATAGTCAGAGTAAGCCAACTACCTCACTATCTCTAAATATGCAATCATGTCAGGAACTGTTCTAAGTAGAAGGAATGGAGCAGCTTCAAACCCATATACTTTGATCACAGTGCAATCATCATAGGCATACCAATCTCCCTAATCATCGTTCACCTTTTCTATTGGGTTTTTCTCTTTATATGTAAGGAAAAAAATTATATCAAGGGACAAATTATAGTTACAATGATGACCAAACAGTTTGTACAAGGGCTTCACAAAGTGTTTTTTAAAATTAAAATAATGATACCTCTCACACCTACTATCCCAAATTGCATTCCACATTTGTATTGGCCTTATTTTATCATCTTCATCCAAGTCTTTAATTCCCGGTTCCTCTCCACATATCCTCATGGATTATCCCTCATAAAATATCATATGCATAAGAAAAGAGTAGTGTCTAAAATTAATTTCATCACTATTGTGCTTTATGGAATCAAGTGATGTGTTTATAACCTCTGTCAGGTACTTTGCGTAGTTGAAATTTTTGGCATCTTGGTTTTGAACATATGCAGCCAAAATCATAGGGGCTATAGCCATTTTACTAAGGACATCTATTCCTAGTACTTGACCAGCTAAGTAATATGTATATTGATAGTATTCTTCAAACAAATCAGCAGAAAAAGGAGGTCGCTCATTACTAGAGAATCTTTTGTGATGACCCCCTATGTCCCAGGGTCTATGTAGAGGTAATTTCCATCTCTTTTAGCTCAAGTCCATGGTGCGGAATTCTTCCAAGAGGTCTCTAATTTTTAGTGGCATTTTCTTAGATGTATCCAATTGAAAGATCGTAGCAATTTAATCTCTAGTGATATAGAGAAAGTGTGACCCATCATGTGAATTAATTGTCCTCATCTTAGGGTTATATATTTTAGCCAAAACCTTGATTAATTCCATGTTGGTAAATAGATTTGGTATGAAAAGCTTTGCTAGATTCATATTCCATGGGTTTGATACAAGCTTATGCCTATACTTCTTCCTATAATGGTATATGAACAAGTCATACTCTCATTGTGGAGTCCATATATCTCCTAAATTCTTCTATTTTTCTTCTAACTTCTCAGTTGAGGGGTCTAACTGGATTGTTCATTCGGTTTTTGGTCCAAAATCATAACATTGTTTGATTAAATCCTGGTTTAATGATCTTGTTTATGTTTTTTTCCTCTTTTCTTTGGGTTTCTTTGAAGTTCCTTCCAATTTTAAACCCTATCTCTTCTGCAATTCAAATAACTTTGATAAATTCTTCAATTGATTCTTGAGTACTTACTTGAACCAGTGTCACCTTCTCTGAGCTCCTTACTATCGCTCTATCCTATGTCCTCAATTTTCATCTTTAATTCATTAAGTCTCTAAGATTTTATGAGCAAGATATATCAAGATTTGACACACTTCCATCAACTCTAGTTTATTAATATTTTCCTTACCAACTTGCTGATTGATGGAAGCATTAATGTTAGTTGTCACTTCAAAATCCACACCAGTCATATTAACCAAGTGGGAAATACTTTTCATTGTTTCAAGGATATTTTATTCAAATTCTTGTTGATATCTTGTTCTCCCTTCGATATACTAGTGCTCTTGTTTCTTTTCAGAGTATCGAAGAGACATATAGTTACTTCACTTCGATACCACATGGTCTCTTCAAAAAAATCATCTTGGGTTTTACCACTTTTCTTATATTCTTCCCTTCTTGGTTATTGGATTTTTGAAGAGACTTGCAACAATTTCCCTTTGATATTCCAATATCCTTTCAACAATTATCTCTCTATTTATGAGAGTTTCAAAGAGACTTTTATTTATGTTTTCTCAACATGGGCTCCTCTCTTCAATATTTCTTTTCTTTATTCCTTATTTTAGATTTTCAAGAGACATCCTATTAGTCCTCTTCGATATCTTGTGGTCTCCTCAAAATCATTACCCGATGTTACTTTGTTGCCTTCTTTGTATCTCTTATCTAGTTTTCAAAATGATCAGAGAGACTTTTATCAATGTCCTCATGATATAAGCTTGTCTCTTCGATATTTTGTTATTAATTGTTTTCGTAGGTTTGAAGATACTTTGACATTTCTCAGCTCGATAATCTATTGTCTCCTCAAAATTGTCATTGCGCAAGCCATGTTTTGGTTTTGACAACTGTCCATTATCTATTGGATAATAATCAATTATGTCTGAGAGATTTTTTTTGTTTCCTGAATGCCAAAATTATTTAGCAAATTTAAAATATTAATATTTCTTCAACATCTTGCATTTCAGCTCATCGGAGAGACAACCCATCTTTTCCTTATAAAAACACTTAAGTGTCTTCAAAATATTCCTTTTCGAGTTGTCGAAGAGACTTTGGAGTATGTTACTTCAAAGTGAGATGGTTTCCCCGATACTTTGTGTTGGCTTGTTTTATCAGCTTTTCAGAGAGATTAGAGTGTAATTCTCTTTGCAATGACATTGTTTCACCAAAATGTGTTTTGAGTAATAGACTTAAGGGGATGTATGTGTTAAGGTAGCAACTATGGGGAAGGTGATTTTTTACTAGTATTCTAGTGGAACAGGTTTAGGGAGATTATAATTATGGTAATTTCAAGATTATTAGGCAAAGATGATGATTTTGAAGGATGGTGTATATGATGTAAAATAAAATGGTCATACTGAGGTGGTGAGGACTAGTAAAAATTTGAGGTCAAATTTTTGGTTCTAACAGAATGAAAAGTATAATTATTTACCCAACATATGAGTGGATCCATGTTTTTATTCCTATGCCTCCTGTCTAAGATTTTGGTTGTCAAAAAAGTCTAAGATGAGGTTCTTTGCTTGTTGATTCCCTTATATTATAAAAGGGAATCCTAGGCCTCATTCAAATGGCTCTAAATTTTTGATCTTTTATTTATGTAAGCTTGATTTGCACAGTTTAAGCTATTTGATAGCACAAATAGGAAATATTGTAATTTTTCTCTGTAATAACAATAGATTACTCAAATGCTCAATGTATTTCTTTAGTTTTGAATATATCTTACTCTTTAGTATTCTATTCACTATCTTTTGACTCAAAATAATCAAGGTTTATTTATAAGTTGTCATATCGCATCATGTTATAGATGTTGAATTTTTAGCTTCTATTCAAGGAATGGATTGATATTGTTTTCAGTTATTGATCAAATACTATGTGAATGCAATAGGAATTTATATGTAGTATGATAAGTGTTGTTCTTTTCTTGGTTTCTCATTGTAAGGCAATGAGGTTATAAGAAGCCATGAGTTGGTTTTTTGTAGGAGTATATTTCATTTTTTGACTTTGTTGTAGATAAGGCACTGATAAAAATAATTAATAAAGTTAGAAGATAGATGCAGAATCACATGTCAAATCAAAAATCAAAATTTTACTTTGCTAAAAAATTGTGTTTTATGAACAAATCCATGCTAGCAAGGAAACATTAAGCAATGCGTTGAATGATGAGTCACTGAGTACATGTAAACCTTATTATTATGGCACAATTAAAATATGAAATTATTAATAATATGTTAATGTATTCGATCTAATTCACAATTTCATTAAATACATTATAAAATATCAACTACGTTTTGGATCTTTGGAATATGATTCATGAAGTGCAATATAAATACCTAAAAACTACAAATTCACTTCCATTTTCCAAATCAAGTCCTCTTCCTCACTCTGGTGATGAGATTAAGATTTGTCTTGATTCTAATTTTGGTCTTCATTTTCTTCACCTTATGTGCATCCTCTTAACTATGTCTCAAGATCAACATTCATTATCTCATTGTCATTTGTTCCACTACCACCAAGGTTTGGAGTGTTGCACAACCCTCTTCTTTCACATATGGGATCCTAGATTGTGAGTGCCCTTTCAAAAGGAAAACTTGGGACATTGTACCTAGTTGAAAACACCCTCAAGCAATTTTCCAAATTCTTGTCTAGTTTGTTTCTTATCTTTGATTTTTAAAACCCCAATGTACTGAAAAATCTCTCATCCTCCACTAACCTCAATATATTGTTTGACATAAATCAACAAGACTGATATATTCTAATAATGATTCACGCAATATTTCACTCTGACCTAAGGTTGTCCAAACCCTTGTTATTGATCCCACTTCCATGGGATTCTCCATGAACTCAAACTGGTCAATCATACTTATTGCAAAATGCTTAGCTTTTTCTCTAAGCTTAATTTCATTTATAGTTCCTCCTATTTTCTATCCATTGTATTCTATACTTTTTGAAAGAAATTTGGCGAGAGTAATTAATTTTTTATCAAATAATTTTGGGCTCACTCAGTTGCCTCAAGTCAAAAATTAAGGATATGTAATAGACATGGCTTCAAGTATTTATTCTCGATGGAATCATTCATAAATCAATGAGAAAGGGAATCTTGTAATATCCTTTAAATTAACACTAACATATTTAACAATGTCATTAAAAGCTTCCTTTGTAACAGTTACTTCTCTGGTAGAGCACTTGATCATCATACAATAGTGCATTGGTATCTCAAATCCATGAACAAAGACACATAATTGTCTACTTACATTAAAATATAAATAATTTTCAAGATTATTCAAATCTATAATTAACTACCAACTTACAAAATTTGGACTTTGAAATGGAAAATCTATTAGCTCTAGATATAGATTATTGAGGGTCATGCATTTCATTCTATGTAGTTTGGTATATTCATAGTTATACATAGTTTTTTCTTGGGCTTTCTTCATAAGATTTTTCATTTCATCCAACATGGGGAGAAGACTAGCTAAAGTTAAGAGTTTCTCTATATTGCTTAACCTATGTAAGATGTCAAGATCTTTGTCTAGTATGTTGCAATGTTCATATATTACTCCTATAAAGGATTGATATTCTGAAGAAAAAAATCATTGCATTGGTCCATTCAAGGAGATCCATCTAGTATCAACATCCTTAAGAAAAAAAATTCCTCCTATTATTCCCTCAGCAAAATTTTGAAATTCCACAAAATGTTTGGGAGTTCATTAGAAGTATGTGTATAGCTCGTAGACTAGATTTTTAGATTTTGATATTATAGGAAACTTGCTTACAATTCTAAATGATAAATTAATAATGTGGGACATGTATTTAATTCCAATCATGTGTGGTGAATAAATTTATGCAAAGATCACTCCTATGACCTTGCATTATTGTAGCTCCATCAACTCCTACACACACCAACTTTTAGGCAATTGTCAAGTCATCCATACCTCTAATTTCATTCGAAGATTTCTTAACTAGTTTGAATAGATTTTGCAATGTTGAATTATCCTTCATTTTATGAACATGGAGAAGATAAGGTTGGTGCACATGTTGTTGTACAGTATACACATGCATACATACCCAAGAATTACTATCTACCATAGTAACTTCATCTAAAGATAGTGCAATGAAGTTTGATTATTTTATTGTCTCCTGTAAATATTATTTTTCTACCTCACCAAGATGACTTTCCCATTCCCATCCAATGTTTATTGACTAATGTGTGCTAGGAAAGTGATGAACACCCAAAAAACTAATAAATTATTATATTGTGGGTAGTCTATCATAGGATGCCCTCTAGATAAAATATGAAAAATAACACTCATCTGAATAGTTTTTTTCTATTTGTTTTGTTGTCATTACCTTTCCAAATTGAGCTTCAATGGAATCTCCACATGCAACAAGTTTTTCCATTCTTTCCATATGCTCATCATAGTCCAGAGCATACTTAACATGAAGGCATTCTTCCTTTGATTTCCATCTTAATACTAATTTTTCCTTTTTGTCTATGATTTTTTTTTCATAAACTTTACCGATCTTACTACTGATTTTTCCTTTCTATCAATGAATTTTTTTTGTATAGTTTCAAGCTTTAGCTGCAACTTGTCTCTTTTACATTTCCAACAACAAATATTACACTTGCATTCTATTGGACTTTCTTCTTTGTTTGCATTCTCCACTGGTTCAATGAATGGGTACTTTGAAACCCAATTAATCTGAAAATTCCTTGTCATTTCCCACTCGCACCCCATTTTGGATTTGGTTTTTCTTTTCTTGCTACCAACATCATCTATGACACCATAATTTTCATCCAAGTAAATTGTCTCATTTTGGCTAACCATGGTATCCCTTGGAACATCTTATGTGGCATTGCCACCCTCATCTGACTCGATTAATTCAATCCCACCTTCCAATAAGGTATTGTGAATGTCTTCCTCATTGATATTTGGTGCAGTATTTGATGATGTAGCTCAATCTTGATTTGATGGATCAGAAATATTGCTAATTTCAAAGACTTTATGGTAACTCTACATTTTGGGAGTTTTGATGACCTCCTAGTCCCTTCACGGCCTTAAGGATTCTTACCCTTGTTGCACTTTTTTCTCGACATCTTGATCTCTCACTTCGAATAAAAGTTGGAAAAAAAATTCTTTTTTTTTAAGAAGGATATAGAATATAGATCTCATTCCCTACTCAATATCATCTTTAAGATTGAAGCAAGAATGGAAAAGAGATCAAAAAAATCTTATAGCACTATAAAGAAATGATCACTTACCTTTAGGTTTTCACTGACTTTTTATTTGTTAATGCAGGAATGCATGTGTTATAAGTTTGTAACTTTCCTTCGATCAAGGTTCCAAGTCCAAATTCTAAATCAAGAGCTCACAAGTTTAGAACTAAACAAAATGTGTAGGAATAAATTGGAGTTTTGATTGTATTTATATGAATCCATATTTGGTAAATTTTGTGGTGTTTTTAAATGATATAGTAAAAATTTGGTGAATCCCGCATGATTATGCAATGATAAATTTAAGTGTTGGGTGAATCAAACCTTAACAAAACAAGCATGTAATTTTCAAGGCAATTATGGCCATACAATTAGCATGGAGGTGCCATGGTAATTGGAAAAATGTGTCCTCAAACGTAATTAATTTTTTATATTATTGGCGAAATGGGTCCTCATAAGCAATTATTTGTAAATTTTAATTTGTGAAATGACTCGTCATGTGCAATCAACATTTAATGATATTGGTGAAGTGTTTCTTGATACACAATGTTGTTTTGATGGTATTAGCGAATATGTAGGTGATTTAATACATGCTTATGATAATCCAGGTGAAAATATTAATCAATATGTTTGGAACACATAGTTTTTTATGGAAAAAATATTACTTACATATGTCTCATAAAATAAATTGATGGTGAATGGAAATGCATTGGACCAATAATTTGTAAAATTTGGGCGATTTTTCCACCTTCTTGGTTGTGATTTATTCGCTAATTTTGACTAGTCTGATATGTACTATTCACCAATTAGAAAAGATTCACCATTGAAAAATATTTGATCCCTTTTTTTAATATTTTCGACCTCAAGTTCCTATCATGCCATGCCTTTTGTCTCTATCACTCAAGTTGGTGATTATACATTGTAATTTATTGATACTCATCTATCTTATCTAAATCTTCTATCTGTTGCACCAAGCATTGGTCATCTTCCAACTGCAAGGTGAGTGTGGTGTGTATGTTGGGGATTATAAAGTTCATATGGACTATAGCATCAATTCCATAGACTAATTGGAATGGAGTGAACTTATCGATCCTTTTATCTTATGTGTGGTATGCCCATAGTACCATAGGAACTTTTATATCCCAATCCATCCCATTACTATCACACATTTTGGTAAGAGCTTTCTCAATTATCTCATTCAATGCTACACTTTCCCCATTAGCTTGTGGGTGATAGGGAAATATTTTTTTGTGTGTTATCAAAAAAAATTAGTAATTATTTTATCATTTTGTTCAAGCAAAATGTTTCCCTAGGTCACTCACTATATTAATTAGACATCCATATCTTGTATTATTTTCTCATACAAGGATCTTGCGGCAGTATTTGTGGTACAATCATTTGTGGGTTCTTCCTCTACTTATTTTGGGAGATAATCTACTCCAATTATAATGAACCTTGCTTTAGAATATTTTTTGGTGGATCAATAGGTACAATAAATTTTATGGCCCATTTTTCAAATGGGTTTGTGATAGTACCGATCTTAGTGCCATTTCATCTCTTGTGGTAGGTATCCCTACCATTTGAAAAATATCAAAACCTTTTGTATACTCAACATATTTATGAAGAGTTTCCCACCACAGTCCTACAAGTTGCACCCTACTAGTTGTAGTTTCACTGCAATTATGTCCCCTTGCTATTACTTCATGTGTTTCCTTGATGATTAACTTTCTTTCATTTTTCTATACGACACTTATTAGAACATCATCCCTACCAATATGGTGTAACTCTCCTTCAACCAAAGTGTATGGTGTAACCCTCTGCACAAATGATTTATTTTCCTATAGTGAGATATCATTGAGAAATTCACCTATAGAAAGTAAGATGGTAATATATTGTAACTTCTCTGGTACCACTTTAATCTGAAATAGATGTGCATCAAGGAGATATTCTCCTTGGGTGTCTGGTTCTTCTCCACTCAATTTGGGATAAATATTTTGGTCCTTGGTTGTTTTTCCCTAGTTTTGCCATAATTTTGAAATCAAATTCCTGAACAGTGGCAACCATTTGCATATTCATCCATGTGTTCAATAGGTTTATTGAGTAAGTAATTAATGGGTTCATGGTTAGTAAAGAATGTGAATGGGGTGGATAGTAGGTAGTGTCTATATTTTTTTAGTGCATAGGCCATAGCCAATATCTCTCTCTTAGTGGTAGTATAGTCCTCTGTAGTAGATAGTTTTCTATTGGTAAAGAAAAATGGGTGGCCTTTGTTCCCTTTAGGTTGTACAAGCACTACTCTTATGGCAATACCGAAAGCATCCATATGGACAAGGAAAATTTTGTTCCAATCTGGGAATATGAGGATTGGTTCTTTTGTGATATTCTATTTTAAAGTTGAAAATGTGTTTTGATACTCCTCATTCCATTCAATGTTCCTACCCATTTTATTCTTCAATAGATCTTCTAATGGTGCAACAATATCGACATATCCTTTTATAAGAAAATTATGGTACCCTGTATATCCTAAGAATATCTTAAATTCTATTAGATTCTTGGGTGGTGATAAATTTAGTATTTGGACAAATTTCATAAGATCAACCATTAATCCCTCTTTACATATGATATGGCCTAATAGGGTCCCAAAGGGTACCACAAATATACACTTTTTAAGTTTAATGATATTTGCATACTCCTGCATCTGGTCAACATCATGTGGAGTACAGGTATATGATCTTTCACCAACCCATAAATAGTCTAATCATCCAAGTAGACTTCTAGAAATTCAAGTATGAATTCTTTAGATATGTTAATCATTATCCTATTGACTACTGCAAAGTAATTTTTCAACCCAAAAGGCATCACTATGTACTTATATGACTCCCATTCTATGAAAAAGGTGGTTTTGGGTTGCTCTTGGACTGCCTTATTTTGACTTGATGGTATCCAAAAAATCCATCAGTAAATGAGTGCCTCTCTCCCTGAAACTGAATCTAATATTTCTTCAATGAATGGAGTGGTAAAGGGATCATGTAGGAAAGCTTTATTCAATTCCCTAAAATCAACAAAAATCCTTATTTCTCTAGTTTTCTTATTTTGGACAACCATGGGGCTTATCTAATTGGTATCTTCTACCGGTTTAATGATGTTGGCAGCTAGCATCTTATCTAACTCTATTTTTACTATTTTCTTCATGTTGGGATTCAGTCTATAGGGTCTCTTTTGAAATGGATTAACTCCTCCCTTCAATTTAATTTTCATCACTCCTACTTCTTATTTAATCCCTTTCATCTCTGTAAAAGTTCTAAGGAATAAATCTTGAAATTCTGAGAGGGTCTCTACTACTTGAGCTACTAATTTTTCATCCCAATAGTCCCCTATTCTTGCCACCTTGGGGTCTCCTTCTACCACAATATTTCCCTCTCTTAGTTTGATGGGGTCATTATAGTATTTCTTCTTGGGTTCAGTAGATTCTTCTATTTCTTTTTCTCCTTGATCGATTTCTATTTTTGGATCATATCTTTCTTCATCATTTTTTGATGTACAACAATGTTTCTCTACACCAATTGATTCCTAACCCAACCATTTAATTTACACCCATATACCTTCTTCTTTGGGTGGTGGAGAGGAAGGTTGTGGTACCACCATCTCTTGATCTTCTTATAGTTTGAATGTGATCTTCTTCATTTTAATTAATGTGGTGTGTATCAAAGGATTTTTACTATAAAAATTAAATTTATGGATGAAATGTTTTGTTGTTTCATCCCATGTTTTTGTTTCTCCTCATCTCTCCTGGTCAATGTACCAGGTTTTGGCCACTAGGTTTAATTTCCAATAGAATATCTAGATATATAATCTTTAATTATACTCATATACTTCTTCCTAGTAGTGTATACACATATCTAATTGATGTTGTGGTAGGATATATCCCTCATATATGGATATTCCCTCATATTCTCTTGCCTCTGGAAAATATCTTGCTTTTATTAGAGTCTTGAAATTTTTCCACTTGATAATAGTATGCTTAAATAAATTATACCAACATTGGATGGTGCAAGTGATGGTATGTGATAGGGTGTCAATTCTATGGGCTTCATTTGGAAAAATTTATTCTATTCGTGAGAGGTATGACAGTAAGTCCCCCACTCCGAAATATTTAGGTGACTTCATACGTGATATTCCTCATGAAATTGATGGACATGGTGAGATATTTTGTTATTTTCCTTCTTATCACTTTTTGTGCTAGTGCCAATATCATGCGGTATGTTTTCTATAGATAATTCTTCTTTAGGTGCATTCCTTACCATGAATACCCTTCTGGAGCCAAATATCTTACAAAAATATATTTCAGGTTCATCTTGTGGCTAGGCTTCTAAAACAGTCTCACTATATGTGCTCCCATCAATTTTATGTATCTCTTGTTCCTCTTTTGAGTTGGGTTCTTCCCAAATTTGAATTTGAGTTAGTTTAGTTATAATGTTTAGATTTGTGGCGTCATCATCATATTCCTTCGCATTCACCTATTCTACATAGGTTTATTCTTGATTCTTTATGAGGGGGATGTGTATTATTCTCCTATCATTCACAAATAAAATTCTTCATTTCTTGCATATATCACCCCACATGAATCTACAAACCATCTTAGTCATAGGATTGCATCAAAAGAATTCAAAATATAATATTTATTTCACTCCTTTGACACTTATACATATTTCCAAGTGCCCAAATTTTTCATCCTTGTTCCATTTGCAAGACTAATGTTGTATGGGATGGGTTCTAGTGTGATTCTCCCTACATACTCTTATATTATTTTTGGGATCAGGTTTACATCCACTCATAAATCCATCATGACCCTAGAGATATTTTTGTGATGAATTTAGAGGTCAATCATGATTGTTCTAGTTTTCTAATGCTTCCCTACTATCCTAACCTACAAAATGGATTTCTTATTCTATTATTTGATAATAAAAAATAAAATTGTTAGTAGTTCATGTTGCCCTGTTTAGTGTTCTTACTTCTTGTGAAAATTAATTGTTCTATTATTTTTCCTTTCCTTGTTCATGTTCAATTTTTTCCTAGCCTATTCTAGGATTTTATCATGTTGTTGTTTGGTGGGGTAGAGATCCTCTTCCCCCTCTGAGCTTTCTTCTTATATTGTTACTGCTTCCTATTTTTTGATATTGGTATCTTTTTTAGTTATTAATGTCGCTTTACTCTTTTTATTTTTTTTAGGCTTTATTTGGTACTCTTCTCTTGTACAAATTTCTTCTATAATATACCATTCATATTTTCCTATCTTTCAGTACCTCCTTGTTTCCTCTTCTAAGTTCTAGGGCGCCTTCTAAAGGAGCCTTGTTCCCTTGTTTGATTTTAATCTTTGTGGTTCATCATTTTGAGTTTGTATTGTTGCATTTCTATAATTTTGACATGCCTTATCATAGTTGAAGATATTGTATGCTTCCAAATTCTAAGTGTCATTTTTAGTCCTTTGGTTTCAAATTTTGAGTGTCATTTGTAGTCCTTTGGTTATGTTTCCATGGTGGTACTCTATACCCACTATCTTCTATTTATAATTTGTTTGTAGACAATCCTTTTACATATGACAATGTTTATTGATCGTTATTGCTTGTTGTGCTAGATTCTTCTCTTAACTAGAATAGTTGTGATGGACATTCTTTGAATTCATGGTTGTCCCACTCTCCACAAACACCGCAATATATTGAATTTATCTTTTTTGTAAATATTCATAGGTCTACCTGTAATGCATTTACTTTCTTTTCTCATAGTTCCTTGGGGCACTCATTTCTAATGTGACCTTCCCTTCCACGGTTGGTGCACCATATATTGGGTCTTGGTGCATACACTTCTCTTTTTTCCATGATTTCTTGTTGGAGTCTTAATTTCTCTACTCCTAGTTTAAGTTTCTCCAATTCCTTGTTTTCTCTCTCTATTACATGTTTACGCAAAGATTGGTTTTCAAACTAGCATACAAAGGTAACTAATTTTGAATATGTTTTGAAATTTTGTCCATCCAATACTATTTTGATTTCTAGTGGGACTCCAGAGATGAACCACTCAATATTGTATTTCTCATTTAAGGGTTCTTCTATTCATCTAATGACTTCTTTGAATATTCTATCAAATTCTTTGATTGTTTCATCTTCATGTTGTATTAGTTCTTGTAGTTTACTCACCCCTTCTGTAGGTAAATTTGGGGTGGAAATTTTTTTAAGGAATTATTATTTTATTATTTCCCAGTCTTTATTATGGTCAAGGTAGTTTTTTTAATACCACCTTAATGTTTCTCCGCAAATTGATCCAACAAAGTCAAATAGATTTGTTTCATCTCTATTTACGTCTTGTATTTTCCATAGGGACTCCAAGATAAACACATGCTTGGTTTCTTTAGTTGTGTCTTATCCAAACATGGGTAATTTCATGGTGGTGTTCATGATTGGTTCTTCTTTTGAGTCACTAACATTATATCCACCCAATATGTATATATCATCTTCCTCTCCTTGCTTACTATAGAGGGATTTAATGCCAATGTTACTTCTTGAATTTCTCCAATCAACAGTGTGGCCCTTCTTCCCTTTAATTTTTCACTCAATAGTATGATTGTCATTTTTTAGAATATCCTAATTCATCATGTAGATTGTCCATAATCCTTGTCTCTTTTTTGTTATTTCTCTTTTAATTTTTGTATTTTTATGTGATGTATATGGCTTAAGGGGTGACTCATATTCTAGGGGTGATGTTTTTTCATCATATAACTTCACTTATAGGGGTAAATCTTCATGAAACAAATGGTACCATCTCGTACTTAACTAATGTATTTCTAGGATTAAGGTTATTCTCCATCGCTCCTTCATTTTGTTCATTTGTGGCATTCTTGGCTTCTAACTCTTTTCTTTTCCCTTTCATATTATCAATCACACACACATCGGTGTGCTTAGCAACACCCTTTTTGGTGTGCTCTCCTTTCTCTTTTAAGATTTCATTTTCCATTTTTCTAACTTTCTCTCTCTTTCTTTTCTATTTCTTTTACCATTTTGTGGTATCTTTCCTCTCTTTCCTAGGTTTTTTTCTTTCCTTTCTTCAGCATTCTTGTCCATTTCCATTTTAATCAATCCCTTGGTTTCTCTTCTCTTTAAATTCCTGTCTCCTTTTCCCATGGAATTCTATTCCAAAATATCATTATTCTATATAGCCCAGGGTTATTTTAAAATTTGAACAGTTGCATCTTTTAATGGACCCTTTCAGTTTCCTTCCCCCATTCCATTTTTCATCTCCTAATAGCCTACCCCCTCTTATATAGGTGGCCCTTAAGGTCTGACGCAAAAAAAATTCCAACTTTCTTCCCTTCTTTATGCTATATACTTTATATTCACTCTATGTTCCTAAAAATGGAACAAATGTTAGCAAGAAGAATGGTAAAGTACAATCCAAATATTTGTACCCCAAGAATTTGTATGTAGTCATTTTATACCTTAGAGGAAACAGTAAGAGAAGCAAGAATTTGTGATAAGCTACTAATAGGAACATATAATACCTATCATGATAACAACAAAATAACCATTCATTCATCCATAATAAACACATATATAAACCCTTATCTCTCCTTATATTATATTATAACTACATACAAAAGGTAGGTCTTAGTCTCTGCTCTTATAATATTTCTCATACATCTCACTATATTCTTCACATATAATTTACATTATATATGTACTTTCCCATTAAGGAAATGACTCATAATTGCATCTAATGTCTTATCCTTTCTCTGTAGACCCTTTTTGATAGCCTACAGTAAGATTCGCTTCTACCCTCAACCTACTAACACCATCAACCCCACATCTCCCAAAGATCACCTACAATCAAATTCTTATCACACAAAGAGAGATAACAAGGCTATGGATGCTAAATAAAAATTTGTCTAGAAAGATGAATCATATTGATTATGAAAACCTCACTAAATATCTAATAATGATACAATGAATCCTACTAAAGGAAAGAAAACAAAAAAAGAAACCCTAAGGAAACCCTAGGTGAGGATAGAACTAGATCGTGACATGTGTCCTCATCATATGACTTGATATGCCAAAAAAGTAACATGACCTAAGTAATCTTAAGTCTTAGAGTATTAAATTACTCTAACACCCCCCATGAGTGTAACTTAAGCAATAGCTAAAACCTCTAAATTTGAACACATAAAATGCAAAGGATGGGTCCCCAAAACTAAGCCCGGATGAGGTACCCATGTACAAAAATAAAAGTTCTCACAAACAGAAAGAGAGAGAGAGAGAGAGAGAGAGAGAGAGAGAGAGAGAGAGAGAGAGAGAGAGAGAGAGAGAGAGAGAGAGAGAGAGAACTCATGGGAAAAAACCCTCTCCAAAGAGAGAAAGGTGAACGAAGAACTAAGAAGCCTCCAAAATAATGTTCCAAATATAATAGAAACATGAAGAACATCATTGAAGCATGAAAAATTTGCAAACAACTATCAAATGATGATTTATATAGTGTTGAAATGAAGAACCTCCTCTAAAAACATAATTATCAAGATCAAGAAGAAAATGATTTGTATGTTTGACCCTAACAACACTACTCAAACAAGGATTAGATGATAAATAATGGAAAAAAAATGACATTTAAAAATGCATATGGCCCATGAGTTTGTACAAGTGACCCCAATGACACTACTCAACCAATTGAAGAGTAAACTATAAGTGAAAAATATAATTACCAATAGTCTAAAGAATGTTGATCAACCAAGGATGGAAGGTCACCTCCACAAAATAGGAATGCAAGAGTGGTCTTATGGTAAATTTTCCATCTCATTGAAATGCATGGACAATCCATCAATGCATATGTTGAGTACATAGGAACAAATAATGGATACATAGCTCACTCCCAAGTGAAACTAAAGAAGCATTAACACTGAAAATAGAAACCCCCCATAATGCTGACAAGAGAAAGGCATGGCAGGTCCACTAAAACTATGTATCACCAAGTAGTGCATGAGAAAGTACTTGCAAATGAAAAAAGTTGCACAAACCAAGGCACACATGCATGAGGCAATAATCGGTAGGATTCAATGTTTCCATGAAAAGGACAATCACTTGAAAAATGTTTGATGAAAAAACCAAGGCACTAAACAACCCCCCATGACACTTTATAATATAGTACAAAGACAAAATATGGCACAAAAAATATACAAAATCCCAAAGAAAATACACAAAAGTGGAACTTTATCTCAATGCATCTACAAAAGAGAAAATACATTCAAAATATGTCCACAATCTTCAAAAATAACAAGCTAGAAATACATGTAAAATATCCCAAAAGAAAGTTTACAAGAGCCAAAGCAACCAAATAATTCACCAATTTGTGAAAACACAAAAAAAATGGTGTGTTGTGAAAATCTAGAAAAGGCGTATGGATAGCTTGGAAGAGCTCTAAAAGACCTTTGCAATGCCACAAGAATTGAAAAAAAAATGAAGGAACTGGCAAAAAATTATGAGCTTTGAGTAAAAAAGCACATTTTGACTTTGACAAGTGATAAAATATATCAATAGAAAAATCTAAGAAAACTACTCACACCATTTAAAAGTGTTCAAAACCAACTTTTTAATGATATTTCATTTGGAAAAATTTGATATCGTAAACACAAATTATGCCAAAAAAAATTAAAAATTAAAAACCCTCCTTTAAGACAAAAGAAGGTTAAAGGGAAAGCTAGGACTGTTCTATTCATACTACTGATGTCAGCGTGAATTCATGTTGACATCAACAAATGGAATATGTTGTTGAGTGGTGGAA
>CM021101.1:144821574-144856893 GCA_007115665.2 Sequoiadendron giganteum
ACATACATATATATACATATATATGTATGTATGTATGTATATATGTATGTATGTATGTATATATATGTATGTATGTATGTATGTACATACATACATACATACACTTTGAAAGGAGAATGATGTTTGTTGTTATATGTATATATATATATATATATGTATATATATATGTATATATATATATATGTATATATATATATATATGTTGGTGTTTTACACAAGGATCTTTTTGGGGTTAAATGATTTCCTCTCCCTATTTGTATCATGATTTTGTCTACAGAAATGATAGGGGAATTTTGTGGGTTTGAGCACATGTCTGCACAAAATGATTAATGGTCTACATCGACCTTTTTATAAAAAACCCATGTGAAGATGACCATAAATTGGCAAACCCATTTAGTATACACCATTTTTGTGAAAACCCTTGCTTTGTTTTTCCAAATACGGGTTTATTTGGGGTTAAATGATTAAATACCACCTGGTAAAGTCAACTGTCTCATGATATTGCCTCCATAAATGATGAGGAATTGCATGGGTTTCACCACATGTCTGCAAATTAATCTCATGAAACCCTTGCTTTGAACATTGATGGAAAAGAATGGGGTACCCACCAAAAAAAACATTAGTCATATGCTTAAATCGAACCCCAAATGAAGATTAATTAGGGTGTAATTTGTTTGGTGTCTGCTAAGAAAGTAAGGAGATTAATATGTAGAAGTGATTTTTAATAGGCACGAAAATGATTTGAAAATGATTTTTTAAGGTGCCAACATGAATTAGACCCATTGACTTTTGAGTGGATTTAAATGATATAATAGTTTTATTTAAATGTTAATAGTGACACATTTAGCACTGTTTTCTATTTTTCATTGTATATCAGTCTAATTATATGTCCAGGATCATAGTTTTCTGACTCTTTATGGCTTACAATGTACAGGATCACTAACAATCATGGCACCAGGGCAGAAGAGGAAAAGATAGTCTCGGAGGCGCTCGATTAGAGTACCTCATGGAGTGACATTCAATGTTCTAGATGTTGTTGATGAAGAGACAACAGTGAACATGAACGAAAAAGTTATTTCTGAAAATGCACAACAAACCAATGAAAATGATGGTTTTGAACCTGTTGTTCATAATACTGAGGTAGAAATGGAACCACCACCTACTGACCATGTGACAACCCCAGATCTGAGCATGAAAACTTGGTCTATGGATGACATGGAAAAATCCATTGCAGATGTTGAGGACAAGTGAATGTCAATCAGAGGTTCAGCAATCAAATGGGGAATCCGCCTAGTAGTTTGCAGGCATGGCTCAATGGTGTGACATCCACAAAAAAAAGGGTGGCCTAAACAATCCTAACTAATGAAGAAGAAGTTGAAATTGTGCAGTGGTGTAAAGATATGGCTAATATTGGCCATGGCCTTCAAGTGTCACAGCTTAAGTCAACGGTGGCCCAAATGGTTGGAGTAAGGCCTAACCCATTCACAAATGGGATACCGAGGAGGTCATGGTGGGTTGGGTTTCGTCAAAGGCATCCTGATCTAACAATTCGAACATCCAAAGGAGTTGACACAGATCAAGCTATAATGCTATGCCCAGAAATAGTTTCTTCATTCTATGATAACTTGGAGGAGTTGTACAACAAACATAATTATGGGCCCAACAAAATATGGAACTGCGATGAAACAGGTGTGTAGGCTAGCAGAAACTGTACAATGAGATTTATTGCAAAAACAGGGACGAAATGTGTTCCATAATTAATTGCTAAAAGCAGAGATGGATCATTGTTCTAGCTTGTGTTAGTGCAGCAGGTCAAGCTATACCTGGTTACTATTTGTTCAAGTCCAAAAGGAACATTAAAAAATATATTGTTAATTGTGAGCCAAGGGCATGCATGGAAATCCAAGAGCATGCTTAGATGACCAAAGAATTATTTGTGGAATGGTTAAAACACTTTACAAGAAATGTCCCAAGAGGGGTCTCACCATCCAACAGACAACTTCTCATCTTTGATGGTCATCGCAGCCATGTTGCATTCAAAATGTTTGAAGAAGCAAAGACTATGGGAATAGATTTGCTCACACTTCCAACACATTGTAGCCACAAGCTGTAACCCCTTGATGTTAGTGTTTTCTCACCATTTAAGAACTATTTCAAACAACAAAGAAGTATATGGCTCTCTGAAAATCCCCAACTTGACATTGGAAGGGTAGAGTTGGCAACACTTGCCAGCAAAGCTTTTGCACAAGCTTTGACCTCTAATAACATTGCAAGTGGTTTTCGAAGAATGGGAATTTGGCCATTAGATAGACATGCACTTGACTTTGATATGGGACCAAGCCAAGCTTTTGCGGTTGAAGAGGAAGGAACCACATTGGGAGCAGAAACAGAGGGTGATACAACTGATGATGAGGCACAGTTCATGGCAACGGAAACATGTTTGAGGATAGAAGGTTGGAATGAGGATCAGATTGGACAATTTGTGGACACCTTTTCTGCAAGCATAGCCCCAAATCCAACAAATGAAGAAGGATATTGCCTAGAAAACAATGAGACAGCAGAAATTGAGACAACTACAAATGAAGAGAGTCTCAATCTGCCATCTGAATTTCAAGATACAGCTTTGAACCTAGGGTTACATCTCAATTTCGGTCAAGTGGATGAAGGGTTGTTCATGCCATCACCACCAGATGTTGATCCTGAAGATGTCATCCAATACTTCACAACTGGGAGAAATTGGGAGGCTAAAAATGATGATGAGGATGGAATCAAAGGTAATGACTCAAGTGACAAAGAGGCTGACTATGTGCCATGCATAGAAGTCAATGATCAGCAACCAGTAGATAGGAGTAGTTTTTTGCAACTCCCAATGAAAAGGGTGCACCAATCATCTAATACAGGTCGTAATGGGGTCCTACGCCTTAGTAGACAGTCTCAAATTTTGACATCAGATGATTTCTTCAATTTTTTGAATGAACAAGAGGCACAAAAATGAAGAACCCAAGAATTGTAGTAAAGGAAAAGGGAGCAAATGCCTGAAAAGAAGGTAGAATGAGAAGCAATCCTCACAGAGAGAAAGGCCAAGAGATTGGAGCATGCTACAAAAAACATAAAATTGCAGAGGAGAAGTTGAGGCAGCGACAACAAAAGGAGCTTGAAAGGGAGCAAGCAAAGATTGCTCAACAATTGAAGGAAAACCAAAAGCAAGCAAAAAGAACAGAAAGAAACAAAAGTAAGAGTATTCCTACAACTCCTCTTCCAAGTCAACATCTCATTTTAAGGGACATGGTTAACATTTTGGCTCCAGCCTTTGCTGCTCTTAGTAGCGTACAAAATGGGTCTTCTGAAGGCTACTTTCCACAGTTACAACTCACTCCAAAGGCAAATAATGCATTGCTTGCTTGTATCGCAAGTGCCATACAAAACAATCTGCAGTCCTTAACATCTTCTCTAGTTGATGTGGAGTCAGTTGACCCCCAAGGACACACCACTTCTTAATCAGATATGTGGATGTCTAATTATGATTTTTTGTTGTCAAATTTTTGACCTCGAAGTGTGCTAGAGTGTTTTTTGTTCAACCAAATTCTAGTCTATTGTATTGGACAGCCAAAGGATAGTAGTATGTTGTATTGGAAAGCCAAAGGATACTATTGTCTAATTTTGTAGAACTAAATGGTAGTTTGTAGTCAACTATATACTTTGATGTATGCCAGTGTCTTTTTTGTAAGACTAAAGACTCCTTGTCTTCTTTCCAACTTTTCAATCATCATGTTTATGGTGTCTTAATCATGTTTAAAGTTACTGATATATGCTTTTGTGATTCGAAATCGATTTTGTGTTGGTTGTATTCATTTATCATTTTGTTGGATATGTGTTTGTTGTATTCATCTAACTAACATTGTTGAAAATATAAATATATACATATATATATATGTATATATTTATATTTTCAACAATGTGTATACACAACTAAGTATATGCATACATATATATATTACTATACATGTATATGTAGCATATCCATAAATTGTAACTGTAATTGTAAGTGGAAATCAATCTAATTGTAAATTGTAAGTGTGGTTTTACAATGAACATCATATATGAACACAATGTCTACCAGGTCACAACCAAAGTATACATGCTCTTATAATTTGACATGCTCTTTACAACCTTCCTAGTTGTGTATACATGCATACATATATGTAAATATATATGTATGTATGTATATACATACATACATACATTCATACATATATACATACATACATATGTGTACGTATGTATACACAACTAAGTATATGCATACATATATCTATACATCTATATGCAGCATATCCATAAATTAATATATTTGAAATTATAAAATTTTCAACACCTACACTTGGAAATCAATCTAATTGTAAATTTTAAATGTAAGGTTACAATGAATATGAAAAATGAGCATTATAAATGAACACTATGTCTACCAGGTCATAGCCAAAGTAAAGTCTTGAAAGACTTTACCTGAAATGTAATCTTGCAATTTGACATGCTCTTTAAAACCTCCTAGCCATTTTACATGCCTACCAGAACAAACAAATATAATAGAACAAACAAACATGGACAATGGTTATTGAAATAAATCAAAAGACATACTAGTTACAAAACAATATAGAAAAATAATTGAAACATAGAGCCATTTGAACAAAAAATCCTTAATTATTTGGTGTGTTGACAAACACATTTACCAAACTACCCAACCTGAACATTGTAGCACCACCTCTCCTTGTTCTCTCGTGCCTACAAGAAAATATTTACAACCATGGGTAGTCACAACCGAGGCTAGTAACATACAAACATCATACAACATTTGAAATAATGCATGTGAAAAAACACATAATTAATCAAGTTCAACATATTATAAATTCCATATGGAATAGATAAATATATGTGAAAACATATAAATGTTAATAGAATTGTATACCAAGATTTATTCAACTTATATTCATTATTTCTCATCAACCTTGAATATATGAGGAATGTGCAAAGGATGCCATTGAATGGTTTGTAGTATGGAGAGGATATTACTAGGGGAGATTAATTGTGAATTTCGTTGGTTGTTGTCCCTTTTATTTAGAAATTTGAATCCTACAATTGAATGCATTCAATCTGATTGTTGTGTTTCAAATTTGAATTTGTAGCTGCCACTTACGTAGGTTTTTAGAGATGATATGACTGAATTCTACATTATATTTAGATTTGATGTTTATTTGGGTAGCCTTATATATCTGTGATTTATTGCATGTTTGTATGCATGCATACAGTCATACAAACATAAGCATACATGTAAGCCTTCATAGAAACACAAGCATACATGCATGTATTCATATAATCATATACATACATATACATTACAAAAAATCTCTGATATACATTGCAAAGCAAAAAAAACACCTAAATGTGTCACTATTAACATTGCAAGGAATTAATAGATCAAGAAATAGTAAAAAACAACACATAATCCCAACAATACATAGGATGGTACAAACTCTGCATTGGTCTATGGGGGCAGAATCTACTTTAGGTGGCGTATTTGCACACAAGGACTGCCTTGGGCCGTATCATAATCGATGCTCCCACAGTGACGGCTTATGAAATTGGCAAGGGACAAGAACCTTGGCACTCTATCACGTGAACTCACTCAACTACTTGGCAGAAATGGTGGCAGTCAGAATTCCAGATCCCTCATCCCAAAAACCATGTGAACCTCAAATCAGGACTTGATTCACATGTGCGAAATCATAAGGACCGATTTAGATTGGATTTGGTATGGCCTGAATCAACGGGCTCGATTCTCAAGCAATCCTTAGCGTTACAGGATTAAGGTAATTAATAGAGGGATGGTATGTTATCCATTTCTACCTCTTCACAATAGCTCCAAGTTTTCCAAGAAAAGCAGGATGGTATTCATGTTCGGAGTTGACTACCATTGCACTAAGGAGCCAGTAATGGCCCAGTGTAGAAGGCTTTTTAACATTCCATACCCAGCAATAAGGAATGTAGTAGTTGACCTGGTATCTACAGTTTTGTCTCTTGATCAGCACTGCTACGACGGCCAATTCTACGAGCTCATACTATGTGCATTAGTGGACATAATCGAGGCAAGGGAAGTCGTGGTTGAGCAGCTCGACAGATTCATAGAAATTGGTAATGCTGAGGTAGTATCCAATGCCATTCTAAACCTAAGCGAAGAGGGTTGGGTGAGATTCCTCAAGTACTATTTTGACCCAGTAATACTGAATATAGAAACTGATGATTCGTAAAATGCTGAGGAGGAAGTTGAATCTGGCATGGATGATGTGGATGAAGATGTTGGAAGTGCCTGCCAGGCTGCAACTGATCATTTTCATATTGACGCATGGGAAGTATTTAGAGCAGGAGTCAAAAACACCAACATGGACACCTTCTCCAACTTCATGCGATCCGACTTGGCTTGGCTCAATGGGGTCCGCTTGGAAGGGTTGACTAGGATTGGAGACATCCTTGCAGCAATTTTTTTGCTGATAGAATGAGTGGGGTTTGTAATCTCGTTCTTGGCTTGTAAAAGCTAAATCTGAATGTACATGGGAGTTACCCCCTTTGGTAACAATTATCTATAAAAAATTTCAAAAAAAGCATTTAAATAAAACTATTCTATCATCCAAATCCGCTCAAAAGTCAATGGGTCTAATTCACGTTGGCACCTTAAAAAATCAATTTCCTACCCATTAAAAATCACTCCTACATATTAATCTCCTTACTTTAGCACCGGACACCAAACACATTACACCCCAATTAATCTTCATTTTGGGTCCGATTTAAGCATATGACTAATGTTTTTTTCAGTGGGCACCCCATTATTTACCATCATTTTACCGCTCCCGCTCTGTCGAAGGTTCTCATGATGATGGAAGGTATATGTATATATGTGCATACATACATACATAGATTCATAAATATATACATACATTCATAAATATATACATACATTCATAAATATATATGTATGTATATATGTATGTATGTATGTATGTGCATACATACATACATACATTCATAAATATATATATATATGTATGAATGTATGTTCATACATACAAACATACATACATACATACATTCATTCATAAATATATATATATGTATGTATGTATGTATGTACATACAGACATACATATATATATGTATGCATATATGTATGGACATACATACACACACATATATATATGTATGTATGTGCATACATACATACATACATACATACATATATGTGTGTGTATGTATGTATGCACATTCATACACACAAATTAATATGTGTGTATGTGTGTATGAATGTGAACACATACATACATGCATACATAGATACATACATAGATATATATGTGTATTTATGTATGTCTGTCTATGTGCATACATACATACATACATACATTCATTGAGCATATTGATATAGATGTCTATCTTTTAACTATCCTTTTCAAAATGCAAACAATGGTACTGGTTAATCATATTCTTCTATATTTTATTGATTTTTTAAAAGAATGTGTACAATGTGCATACATACATACATACATACACATATAACCCCAAAAAAGCTAGCATTTGGAAAAACAAAACAAGGGGTTTCACAAAAAATGGTGTATACTAAATGGGTTTGCCGATACATACATACACTTTGAAAGGAGAATGATGTTTGTTGTTACCTCACGCCGTGGATAGACAACTTTATATATACATACATACAGACATATATGTATACATATATATATGTATGTATGTATGTATGTATGTGTGTATGTGCATGCATACATACATGCATACATACATACATATATGTATACATATATATACATACATATATACATACATATATATATGTGTATACATATATGTATGTATGTATGCATGTATGTATACATGCACATACATACATACATGCAATGTGGGAGAAAAAAATAGCACCATGACCCAACAAAATCAAATAGCACACGATGAAAATGAGTGTAAGAGGAATGATATATTTCATAAACAAGCAGTAATAATTTTTCAATCATCGAATAATTATAAACCCTTCACAGGTCATGAAAGATGCAAAAGAAAATGATTAACCAATACCATTGTTTGCATTTTCAAAGGATAGTTAAAGGAAAGAGACATATATATCAATCTGCTCAATGTACAAGAGACAACAGACACATTATTTGTAAATGAATGTATAAAACATTGCACAGATTCATTTACAATTTGAAAGACACTGCTTAATGTGTGTTTTATAGGTATAACATTGTACACATTCCTTTACAAATTAAATAAGATGCAGAAGAAAATGATTTACCAATACCATTGTTTGCATTTCCAAAGGATAGGCAAAGGATACACATATATATCGATTTGTTGAATGAACAAGGGACACAAAATGTAAAATGACAAATGCTAGTCTGTTGTATTAGACATCCAAAGGAAACGTATTCAAATGGTAGCCTGTTGTATTGGACAGCCAAAGGAAACATAGTAAACGATATAAAAGAATTGCTGCAAAACTTAGGAGAATTCGTTTTGCACATCTTGTAAAGACAACAAAAAAACCCTTCATTTACTTATAAAGTAAAGTAAAACGACAGTGCATAAATATAAATGTTAAATGCACAGTTGATGAAAGTAAGAAGACATTGCATAAATATAAATGTTTTTGAAAAGTTAAACAGCATTTATGAGGCTCTGTACCCCTCACAAAGAGCCACTAGGGCCAAAAAAAAACTAAACAACAACAGGAAAAAAACTGAGAAAACCACAGAGACAGCCCAGGGACAGCACACTGACAGTCGAAAGACAACGAACAGACCACCAACAAACGCAGCTAATTGCCCTCATCCCAGTTCTTGATCAGGAGGTCCACAAACTCATCGCCCACCCAATCCTTGTTTTCCTAGCTGTTATTCACCTCCAATTCTTCTTTTATAACATTTGATAGCGCACTAGTAATAAAGTGGCTCAGTTTCATAGTAAAGCGGGTCAAGCCCCTAAATCTTTTGTCCAGGGTGTTCAGTCTCTTCGCCACCATATCCGAAACTTCCCCAGTATCCCTAGTCTCCTGCATCTCACCAGGTTCAATCACCAACGGAGTGTGCGAGTCAGAGCCATGGCAAGGAGTCTTGTTGTCCATCGGATTAGGCAGGGGCTTCTCCCCCAAATCATCAGTCTCATCATCAGACTCTTCCTCCTTATAACCCTTGTTGTTCGACTGCTCCACCTCCGAGTCCTCAATAATCAATCTCTTTTTGTTGTTCTTTGCCAGCCTCCCCAATCTCCTCCTACCACTTTCCCCACCAGTCAGCTCCATGGTCCCAACAACCATTTCCCCTTTGGAGTCAATCCCAATCACATTCCTGCCCTTGCCCTTTCCTTCCTTAGCAATTGTGGCCTGCAACCCTTTCTCCTTTCCCATTTTCGGCTTAGTGACATTAGCAGCCATGTCAACCTAGGTGGCCTTTATCTTGCAAAGCCCTTCTGTCGCCCTAGCATGAGCCAAACCTAACCCACCCTTGAGCTTCTTATTGGCCACTTTGGTTTTGCTACTCCCCACATTATCAGCAACAGGCTCCCGAGGAGGGCATAAATATAAATGTTAAATGCACAATTCACAAAAATAACTATAAGTAGAATGTATAAAGTACCAACCTAAAAATGAGTGTAAGAGGAATGATATAATTCATAAACAAGCAGTAATAATTTTTCAATCATCGAATAATTATAAACCCTTCACGGGTCATGAAAGATGCAGAAGAACATGATTAACCAGTACCATTGTTTGCATTTTCAAAGGATAGTTAAAGGAAAGAGACATATATATCAACTTGCTCAATGTACAAGAGACAACAGACCCATTATTTGTAAATGAATGTATAAAACATTGCACCGATTCATTTACAATTTGAAAGACACTACTTAATGTGTGTTTTATAGGTATAACATTGTACAGATTCCTTTATAAATTAAATAAGATGCAGAAGAAAATGATTTACCAGTACCATTATTTGCATTGCCAAAGGATAGGCAAAGGATACACATATATATTGATTTGTTGAAAGGGACACAGAATGTAAAATGACAAATGCTAGTCTGTTGTATTGGATAGCCAAAGGAAACATATTCAAATGGTAGTCTGTTGTATTGGACAGCCAAAGGAAACATAGTAAACGATATAAAAGAATTTCTGCAAAACTTAGGAGAATTTGTTTTGCACATCTTGTAAAGACAACAAAAAAACCCTTCATTTACTAATAAAGTAAAGTAAAAAGATAGTGCATAAATATAAATGTTAAATGCACAGTTGATGAAAGTAAGAAGACACTGCATAAATATAAATGTTAAATGCACAATTCATGAAAATAACTATAAGTAGAATGTATAAAGTACCAACCTGAAAATGAGTGTAAGAGGAATGATATAATTCATAAACAAGCAATAATAATTTTTCAATCATCGAATAAACCCTTCACGGGTCATGAAAGATGCAGAAGAACATGATTAACCAGTACCATTGTTTGCATTTTCAAAGGATAGTTAAAGGAAACAGACATATATATCAATCTGCTCAATGTACAAGAGACAACAAACACATATTTTGTAAATGAATGTATAAAACATTGCACAGATTCATTTACAATTTGAAAGACACTACTTAATCTATGTTTTATAGGTATAACATTGTACACATTCCTTTACAAATTCAATAAGATGCAGAAGATGGGTTTGCCAATTTATGGTCGTATTCAGATGGGTTTTCTATAAAATGGTCGATGGAGACCATTAATCATTTTTTGCAGACATGTGGTCAATACCCACGAAATTCCACATCATTTTTGCAAGCAATATCATGATACAATCGACTTTACCAAGTCGT
This sequence comes from Sequoiadendron giganteum, assembly GCA_007115665.2. Lineage (NCBI taxonomy): Eukaryota > Viridiplantae > Streptophyta > Pinopsida > Cupressales > Cupressaceae > Sequoiadendron > Sequoiadendron giganteum. Next base: position 144,832,496 of record CM021101.1, read on the forward strand.
ATTTAATCATTTAACCCCAAAAAAACCTGAATTTGGAAAAACAAAGCAAGGGTTTTCGCCAAAATGGTGTATAGTAAATGGGTTTGCTGAATCCCTATCGTAAATGGGGATTTTATAAAAAGGTCGATGGAGACCATTAATCATTTTTTGTAGACATGTGGTCAAAACCCACAAAATTCCTCAGCATTTCTGGAGCCAATATCATGATACAATCGACTTTATCAAGTCGTATTTAATCATTTAACCCCAAAAGAACCCGTATTTGGAAAAACAAAGCAAGGGTTTTCGCAAAAATGGTGTATACTAAATTGGGTTTGCAGATTTATGGTCGTATTCACATGGGTTTTTTGTAAAAAGCTCGATGCAAACCATAAATGGTCATTTTTGGTAGACATGTGGTCAAACCCATGAAATTCCCCTATCATTTCTATAGAAAAAATCATGATACAATCCACTTTACCAGCCTAAAAGCGCGTGGAAAATTTAGGAGAGGAAATCATTCAACCCCAAAAAAACCCATGTGTAAAACAGGAGCACCATGTCCCAACAAAAACAAATAGCACATGGTGAAAATGTGTGTAACATGCATGATTTATTTCATAAACAAGCAGTAATAATTTTTCAAACATCGAATAAACCCTTCACGGGTCACGAAAGATGCAAAAGAAAATGATTAACCAATACCATTGTTTGCATATTCAAACGAGAATGATGTTTGATGTTACCTGAGGGCGTGTACGGAGCTGTGGACTGCAGTCGCCGCTACCTTCCATCGTCGTGAGAACCTTCGACAGAGCGGGAGTGGTAAAATGATGGTAAATAATGGGGTGCCCACCGGAAAAAACATTAGTCAGATGCTTAAATAGGACCCGAAATGAAGATTAATTGGGGTATAATGTGTTTGGTGTTTGGTGCTAAAGTAAGGAGATTAATATGTAGGAGTGATTTTTAATGGGCAGGAAATTGATTTTTTAAGGTGCCAACGTGAATTAGACCCATTGACTTTTGAGCGGATTTGGATGATAGAATAGTTTTATTTAAATGTTACTAGTCACATATTTAGGTGTTTTTTTAAAAAATTATTGGTGGTTTTAGGTGGCGGGTACCAGGACTTTAGGTGGTGGGGAACTGATGGCACCTCTAAAAGGTGTCTTTTTTACCACCTTGCGCATATCCAATGCTCCCGCACTCTAATGAATTGCCCAGTAGCCAAAAGCTTAGTTATAAGCTCTTAACTCGTAGGTGAAAAAAACCCATAATTTTTTTTTCTGATTCGACACACGGTTCACATTCTATGGTTGCACGAAGTTAGCCCTGGCGGATACTAGGTCTTCTCCCCTATCGAGAAACATTATGAGGTCACAAAAGTTAAAGAAAAAATGTCAAAAAATGATAAATTTTTTACGACGAAAAAAACAAGGTTGCTGAAATAAATGATAATCAATTGAGGAGAGATGGGAAATAAATTCCACTAAGGCATATAAAATTGTTGGTAGTTTTCCAAAATAATGCCTCCAAAGTCTAACATCTGTGCAATACCTAATAAAAAATTTAGCATGCAGGTAAAACAAGGCCACCATGGTGGAAACAAGATATGTTGGAGAAAAATAATGTTTCTCAATAAAAAAAAAATGTTGAATTGCATGTGAGAAAAGGCACCCATGCATGTAGACATCATTGAGTGTTAGTTGGAAGTTCAGGTTGTCAAAAAAGGCAGTGCCAATCCGAATAAAACTCTGAAAAAAAGGGGATGTCAAATTGCAAAGAAAGTGATTGTTGCAATGGTTAAATCACTTATTAATAAAAAATTGCTATAAATCCAAGAAACCCTTGTTGGTGGTGATTAAATACCACCGAGAAATGAAAAAATTTCCTTAAAAACCAAAAAATGGAATGAAAACTACATAAATCGCATAAAAAAATGTGGACATAGAAGAGCATTTTTTTCATCAAAAACTCATTTAATGTTATAGTGTACAAATACATATGATTATATGAAATTCAATTTCTTGAAATATGTCTTAGCAAAAAATCGAGTCAAAAAGATTATGTCCAATTTTAATGAAACGATTAATCCTTAGTTTTCTTGACATTCCAGATGGAACGGTGAGATTGTTTGGATCTACAATGCACCAAAAAAATATCCATGACCAGATCTCTCAAAAAATGGACAAGTAATTACAAAGTTGAAGCTTTGATACCATGTTGGAGTTGATCCCTCAACCCCATGGCTCCTAAGGATCATCTACAATCAAACACTTGTCACACAAAGAGAGATAGCAAGGTTATGGAGTCCAAAGACAAATTGATCTAAATAAATGAAGCATATTGATTATGTGAACCTCGATGAATATTTAATAATGATGCAATGAATCCTAATAAAGGAAAACAAAAATAAAATATAAAAAAGCAACCCTAAGGAAACCCTAGGTGTGGATAGAACTATTTCATGCCATGTACCCTCATCATATGACTCGAAACACCAAAAAAAATAGCATGACCTAAGTAATCTTAATTCCTATAGTACTAAATTACTCTAACAACAACTAACATGCTCATGTTGAGGGGTTTTTTGCAAGTGCATTTGGGAGGCTCAATTTCTTGGTTTTTTGTGTCTCCTCTTCTAATCAAAGCTTATCCCAGAGAGGGTTATGTTGGAGGTGATGATATGGTGGATTTTTTCTAATATTAGCAATGCCAATGGTGATAAATTTTTGGTTGGGGTATTTCGTGGACATATTGGGAATGTGATGGATCTAAATGGATGTATGTATTCATAGCTAGTTTAAGGGCTCCTACCTACCCTTCTTAGCATGAAAAAAATATATCCCACCCCCTTATTCACAAACCTCCCTTGTCATGGTTTGCAAATAGGATGTGATAAAAAATGAAGACTTTTATCTTTGTCAGGATTTGTTCTACAAATTCAACAATTGAAGGCTTTCTCTTCCCAAGTAGGCTCAAAAAATTTGAAAGCCTCTCATTGCAAGTAATAATGAGCTATATCCTTGTGATAGAGGCTTATTTATAGTGCATTTTGACTCTTTAGAGGACAAGTATTTGGTACTTGACAATAGGATATGGATATGGGGAAAGCACTCTCTCTCACTCAAACCTTGGTCTCTCTCCTTGCAACCTCTCTCAAAACTTCATAATAAAATACCAATTTGGCTTAGGCTACCGAATCTTCCTCTTTAATTCTAGGAATTCTATTATGAAGCCATTGGCAATTTAATTATTCAATTTTTAAATGTTGACTTGATTACTTCCTTCATGGATCACTCTGTGTATGCCTATATTCTAGTAGGCATTAATATCTCCAAGGCTCTTGATAGAGATATTATTTTGATGGTGGGGATAGACCTTGGATTTAATTGCTTGACTATGAGAGCCTACCCATTAGATGTAAATGATTTTTTTCCATCAATTTTTTGGCTTCTAACTGTCCACTCTCTCACCACAAGGGTGTGGCTACATAGTGGAAGAATGATCACAATAATCACTTGACTATTGACACCTCCAACTCTTTAGGTGATGGGTCCTCTAAGGATAATTTTTGTTTTCTCAAGATTTTGGATCATCTCTTCCCATTCCCCATGCAACATGTCATATTCCCAAGGGGGTTTCTCAAGCAACTTACACAGCTCTAGAGAGTCATGCTCCTACAACTCCTTTAGCTTCTCTTTGTAAATCCCACAAATCTCTTGATTCAATTGTTTATTGATTGGATTATATTAGACATTCATTTGCATTATTTCCATGATGATCCCTCTAAGGGGCATCTCCCACCTCCGTCTCCTAGTTTTAAGGACTTTAAAGATAACATTTCCCAAATAGTTTTTCTAAGGAGGTGTGTCACCAAAAAGTGAGGACTTTGTCACTTTTCGCTCATTTGGACCATTGCCTATGGATTTTGGCCCCTTTTCAGCCAATTTTCACCCATTTCCAAACCTTGTGATGAAGTATTGTAAGGTGTTGCAAATAATTTTCACACTCTCCTAGGGTTTTCATCACTTAAACTACACATTATTATGCCAAAATGACCCCTTAATCCTCATACATGACTTATCTTAGTGTTTTATTGAGCCAATCCCAAAGAACACAAATAAACACATTTTAATTACCGATAAATACTTAAAAATTCCTAGGTGGACTAGGTCACCACCTTGGGTGACCTAGTCCCATGTGGCATAATTTTTAATTTAAAGTTAATATCTTTCAGGATTTTGGCCTCTAAAATCCTAAGGTCGATCAATATGAAGTTATTTCGGGAAAGTTAGAGCATAACTTGTATAAATAACCTTCAAAACCCTAATTTCTCATTATGCATCACCCATTTTTCCTCTCAAAACACAACTCTCCATCTCTCACCCACTTCTTCCTCTCAAGCAAGCTAGGGTTTGGTCATTCCAAGTCAACAAGACATCATTTCGGAAGCATTCAAGGGTTGGACCATTGCAACAACACAAGATCATTCATCATGGAAAGGTAAAATCTCTCTCTCACTCCTTTCTTTCATTATTTCTTATCTCCTTTCTTCATTTGGTTTAATTATCTACAAAGGGGCTTGACCAAGGCAAGCCCCTATACTCTAACAATCAACAAGTTTCCCTCTTTGTGTGATTTGCAGGTCTCTTGGGAAGATTTGGCAAGGAACCAAGGTAGAAGAGTCTTCAATAAGTTTTCCAAGATCTCTAGGGTTGAAGAAACCCTAGTTGAAGCTTGGAAGACTTCCATAGACCAAAATATTCACTTTCGGGACCGGACACTTGGAGGAGCAGAAAGTGCAGGTCGAGGGCTTCCATTTCCACCCTTTGATTTTTAGAGATTTGAAAGAGGACTAAGTCACCAGATTTGGTGACCTAGTCCCACTAAACCTTGTTTTCAAATATTTTAGTAGTTTTGGATACCCATTTGGCAAAAACAGGCTCATGAACAATTTTTGGGAATTTTCTAGAAAAAAGGACTAGATCACCCCACTTGGCACAAGTGTCCCTTTTGGCTCTGACATCAAAATCAGAAACATTTCCAGCCCTTACAAGGTTCCAAGTGCACCCCTCTTCAATCCCATTCATTTATGTATAGTTTAGTGTAAATTATTAGTTCATTTTGTACATGTTTGCATATCATTGTGTGTTCTCCAGCACTTTACATTTTATAAGTTTTACATTATTAGTTAGCTTTCATTTTCTATTTCCAGCGCTTAGATTAGTTCATTTAGCTACACATTACACACACACCAAATCAATACCCCTTTCTTTCAATTAACACCCAAAAACACCAAAACCACTAAGGTGAAAGAGAGCCACATTCATTCAAAAGCTAGCTTCTAGGGTGATCAAAAACCCTAGAAGCTCATTGGGGGAATCCTCTTTCCCTCTTTTGTGTCTTTATTTTTGGTGGTTCAGGAGGAAGAAAGGTTATGCCAAAACTCTCTCAATCACACATAAGAGTTAAGGGTGTGAGGTCAAATAAGTAAAGGTCATGTATTGCTTATGTTGGATCCTTGGATTATTATTTTGTGGTTGACAACTTTCTTACAATTGTGTTTATTTTTCTTAGTAGCTTGGATACAATTTTTTTGGGGTTTGTCTATTTGGAAATTTGTGTTGACATTATTTTCTTTATTATGTAAAGGGTTTATGGTCCCTTCAAAACCAACTTGCCTTAATCAAAACCTTGCTCTCTTAATAAAACTATTGTAGGGTTTTTGGTGATTTTTAAAATAGCTCTTATGGATTTATGGCTACAAACTAGATTGAAGAAATTTTTCCTAAATAAAATTAGACTAAAAATACATATATTTAAAATAATTTAAACGTGTTCACAATGTAGACTAGGAATAGTACTCATGTATGTAAAATAATTTGAATTAAAAATTGGGTTTTTTTTAATAAGTTGGGCTAATTTAAAATATATTTTTAAATTATGAACTAGTTATACATTCATATTATTTAAAATGGTTTATTAAAATGAAAACATATAGAAGGAATGTGGGTGCTGGCAAGAAGTTGAGTCCAATTTTTGGCCATTTAGTGGAAGTGTTTTCCCTAATTTTCAGAATTTGACACATTTGACCTTAAAATTTGAAGAACTTAGAGATTTAATCTTGAAAAAAATTATTGATCATAATATGTAGTACTCGAAGTCTAGTTTCCAAATATGTAATTTATTTCAATACCCAGATGATAGAAATTTATTTTTAATAGGCGTTTCTAAAGACCATTGTTTAAAAGTCACTTTTTTTTACCATACCATGCACATGTACATCATCCATATTTTGACCTAAATAATCATATTTTTCTAAATCCTTTTGGGAAAAGATTTATAACTAACTGAAGCACGCTTTCCATTTTATTTTTTATATTTTATTTTTAGTATTTTTTTGTTAATTTTTTATCGGCCATATTTGGTATTTTGAAAAAATTCCATGTATGTCATGCACAAGATGACCTACACTTATCTTTTCTTTTCTTTTTTATTGAAAAGAATTGTCTGAAATATGCTTTTTATTTTTATTTTTTCAAAAAATTGTGTTAATAAAAAGTTATTAACATACTTAAAATCCTTGATAATTCAAGTTTATGTACTTGTTTCATCATAAATCAATTGAAAAATAGAAAAAATAATCCAATTGTAAAAAAAATACATAATTAGAATCTACACTATCTCATCTATAACGGGTTTTAATTTCGTCAACAAATTCTACAAAAATAGTCTTCAAACATATGTCCAAAGTCACTATTTTCTTGTGGCATTGCTAGGACCTTCAACTTGCAGGTCAAACCAGGTCCCAAGATTAGGTTCGAGCCCCCAAGTGTTTTCTTGGACCGAAAGAAAAAAAGAAAAACCTTGACCAAAAATTGAAATTTTAAAAAATGAGATCCTGTTTCATTAAAAAATATTTGATTTTATGATTTTAAGAATTGGGATCCCATTTCAAAACAGGATCCTATTTTTTTAAAAGTGGGATCCCATTTCTTAAAATCAAAAAAAATAATGTGTTTTTGAAATAGTATCCTACTTTTTTAAAACAGAATCCTATTTTGAAAACGGGATCTCATTTTTAAAAAACATAAAAAATTAATTTTTTTATGAAACAAGATCCCATTTTAGAACGGGAACCCATTTTTTAAAAATCAAGATCTTGTTTTAGAATGGGATATCATTTTTGGGTTGGGGCCCCAAACCTAAATGGGATCTTGTTTTGTTGAAGCCAATTTCAGGCTTTTTGCTAAGGGAGAAACTTCCATGTTTCATGGACTCATCTTCTTGTATTTACCCATGTACAGGAGTTGGAATTTTTGAGGAGCTCTCTACAAGTGTCCAAGGGTAAGGGAACGTGGCGTTCGAACGTGAAAACAAGTGGTGGCATCAATAGTCAGGCCATTAGGGGTTTGACTTCCTAACCCCATGTACTCTCCTTTTGCTTTGTGATTTTCCTCTTTTCTCCTTGCATTTGCATTTATTTCTTGAATGTTTAAGGCTATCACTTATTTTTCAATTCCTATATTTTTGTTTTTATTGTTCCCTAAAACCTTAAATGTGATGTCTTGAAAGGGGTAAAGGTACCAAGAATTAATGGAATGTGATGTTGTAGTTGGGGGAAATTCGCCCAGTAGTTTTGATTTGGCTTTAGGTTTAATTAACTTCATTGAATCAAGATCTAGAAAGGTTAAGCATTCCTTCAAAGATATAGTTTTTGGTGTAGAATATTATGAACCCCTAGATTTAGCTAAGTTTGTAAGGTCTAGAGATGGCAAGGAAATTGAATTCCAAGAAGCCAATGAAGAAATTGGTAAGTAGTCTCCATTCTTTGCTAAGAAGTTATTTCTCGTCCTTAACCCTAACATGTTAGATGCAACTGGAAAAGAAGAAAGTAGATTAAGCAATGTTGCAATATTTGTTGTAGCCCTAGACTGCAATAGAATTCCTATAAGGAAATTATTCAATGAGTAGTTTAATAATGTATGGGTTAATAAATTTAGTATTCATTTAGCATTCTATAGAATGTTGCAAAGAGGTATGTTTGTGGTTTTCTTTAGATATCATACAATGTAAGAGAGTAGTAGGGAACTAATTTTGGAATATTGGGAACTCCATTTTTAGAGCAGTGCCCTGGTCCTCACCAAAATGATGAAATTATAGCTCTTTCATACTCAATATGGGTTACAATTAAAGATTTTCCACCTCAATATTGGGATTTTCTACCCCAACTAATATCCTCATTAGGGAATGTAATGATAACAGAAGAAACTTATAATGGAGAGGATTCACTACTACCAAGTCACTAGGACATGGAAAAGTCTACTAGGAGCAAATGGCCCTTGATTACCTCAAGGAAATTGTGAATGCCAATCTATAATTAGCTAACAAGGGACAAATAAACAAGGTTATTCATGTTAGGAATACAAATAAATCATTCCCTATGAGATTCTTGATCAAGAAAAGATGAAAACGTGAAATGAAAAGCATAAAAGAAAGTAAATAAAAACATGTAATCAACTAAATCAATTAAACCTCCATCCCATAGGGGGATTGGTGCTACTTATATGTGGAAGTTAGCCCTTTCCCAATCCCTTTGCTATGATCCAAGTTGAAATTGATTCAAGTGTATGTGATTTTATGCAAAATGACAATGAAAACAAGCTAAAATGTGATGAAAATGGTGTGAATGAGTGATAGCTATGAGTAAAAATCTCTATAATAAACTTGCATGAAAGGGTGGTTGGGAGGAATATTCCTAGGAATATGCCTTTGTGAGGAAAATAGGGTATTTAGTTAATTATAAGAAATTAAAGCCTTTGGAAGGAAATTGAATGAAAGGGTGGTTGGGAGGAATATTCCTAGGAATATGTCATTGTGAGGAAAATAGGGTATTTAGTTAATTATAAGAAATTAATTTTATGTGCAACTTGGTTAGTTGACCATGGTTTGATTTAACTTTAGTGAAGTTAAAAGCTAGAGAAATGGGTAATGATGATTAGGAGGTGAATTAAAGTTAAAACTAACACATAATTAATCAACTTTTAAGTGGGTTATGGGATTTGTGGCATTTAATTAAATAGTTTGATTTTTTTAATCAATTGAGAGGACTTTAGGGGAATTTAATTAAATGATTTAATTTTAATTAAATAGGATGAACGTTAGTCAGAATAAAATGAATTAATCCAACAAAGTTAATTATTTGATTAATGGTAGAAGTTGATGAATTTAACTAAATAATAAAGATTATTTAATTAATTGGCTAGTTTGAAGTGATTTAGGAAGAAATGATGTTAGTTAATTAGAATCATATGTGTAATACCGATCAATACTTTTTGAGTGTCTATATTTTGTCCTTTGAAGCAAGGCACCTGTTGTGTTGGTTCAAACAATAACACTTCTCAGATCAAAATTCAAAAATTTCTAAGTTTTTTGGATGTCTCATTGTTGCCCTAGTGGAAGGAATTACACTACTACACTACACCCTCAAGAGATCGAACAAAAATTTTAATTTTGGGTCGAGCTCACGAAATGATTCAACAATGATTCCAATTTAGAAAAATAGCCTACGGGATGCGAAAACATGATCAAGATGATGAAAATTGGTTAAAACAAGCTTCGTTGCAAGCAAAACAAATGAACATGCTCAAAAAACCCTATTTCTACCCTGAAAAACCCTAATTTTTCAGCTTAAATAGGAGGGTTGTGGTCATTTTCAATTCATTTGTGCTCTTTTCTTCTAGAATTCTTGTCAGTTTACTCTGAGGTGCTGATATAATGGTTTCTTGTGTGCTTCCCAAACATCAAATGGATCAAGTTCATGAGTTCGAGCGAGCTCCAAACCTAGGACCCTCAGTATGCAAACTAAAACTTTTCTCATTTTTCTTGCTTTTGGTGCATTTATTAAGGTCCAAGTAGGTCAGCCAAAAGAGTCTTTGTAGGGTGTCACATTTGCTAGCATCTACATCACTTTTTTCCATGCAACGCCAGCTTTGTGGCATATCATCGCATGACATAGTTAGGGTCTAGGGTCGCTTTTGCAATGTCGACCCACCTTTTTGATATAGCATCACGTGAACCTAGAGGGGTGGAGCACCACAACAAAATTTTGATTCACCTTTGTGATGAAGCGTCATGCAAGCCTAGATGGGTGAAGCATCACCCCAGGATATTGATTCACCTTTGCGATATGGCTTCACCTTTAATATGGCATCATTTTTGCAAAATGTAGAGCACCACCTTTGCTAATACTGACTCACCTTTGTAGTTTATGTTTTTTAATTTTGTGAATTTGCATCGGTTTGATAAAATTTGACGTCATGTGTGTTTTGAGTGCAAGAGGTTCTTTGTCCTCTCCATTCAAAGGACCATAGATGCCAAATTTTATGCCACAAGAGGCACCTGGCAGATGACACAATATTTCTCCCTTGTGTGATTAGGTTCGGACGTGTTCCAAATGTTGGCTATATACACACACCTAGCCATGATGACAACCCTTGTAGAGCGATGGTGGAGCAAGACTTCATTATTTCACCTACCGACTGCGGAGGCCACAGTTACTTTGGAGGGCATATGGTAGATCATGTAGATCCTCATACACAGTGAGTGGATTATATATGATGTTGAGGCTAGTGGAGATTCCATTTTCCAGGTGTTAGGGGTTAACCAATATATGACAAATAGTGGGCAGATCAATTTGCAGCAGTACAAGGGGATCACCCTAGATTTGACCTTATTTTTTGGTGCATTGATCTCAAGAGTCCCCATTCCAAAAAAACAAGTGAGGGGATGCAGTGTTGTATGGGGCATATTTGGTCTCATATGATGGAGGAGATGACAGTCTATGCCTGGGGGCCAATTATCCTTGCTTTGTTATATCATTATATGCACCAGGTGGCATATTTTAGGGCTCGCAGCATTAGAGCTGGAGTGGCATTACTCTACATCTGGGCTTATGAGCACATAGTGGTAGGATGAAATCACAATACCGTGTCTCATTTTTTCCCAAGATAGTCATTTACATCAATATTTTTAACTAAATCTTCATCTTCTAAGACCTATAGCAGCTAAACTATTAAGAATTTGAAGATGATGCAAACTAGTGATTAATGACAATTTGTGTAGATTCTAAACTTATTTATTTTTTTAAATCCAAAATAAATCATGAATCTTTCAAAATCTCCTTTAATAACTAGTTTTAAATAGAAAAAAACATTTTCAAAAAGTAACATTTGCATCATACAACATAACTTTTTTTCTATAAAGGATAAAATTATATTTTTTGAAATATAGATTCTCAACATCAATATCTAGGGAAATGATTTTTTGTTAGATATATTTTTTAATTAATTTTTGAAGTCACTGTAACTATAATTTGGACATGCGTCTGTATCGTACAACCTAACTTTTTGCATATTATTTTTTTTAGTGAAACAAGGACATCAATACCTAGAGAAAGGATATTTTTTGAAAAAAAAAATTGTAATGGTTTACTATTTTTCCACCTCTATAGAATGAAGAGTTTGATGTTTAGAGAAAAACCTATGTTTAGTAAAAATTGAAAATTAAATACAAGATAAAATGAAAACATATCAAATCTATACTTTTTGGAAATCTCATTTTGAGGGCTACAATCTTGCAAAATATTATTTCTAAATGACATTATTTAATCCCTCAAAAGGTAAAGAAAAGAAAAATTCTTGCATTTTGATAGGTGCAAAGGAGACTCCATTGTGAGTATGATTTAATACTAGAAGGGTTCTATCCAAGGAGGTTTGATTTAAGGAGGTCTTATCTATCCCTCTTCAATTAAAACACTCTAGATAGAAACTCTCAAGGCTAAAATCATTATTTTTTCTAAAAAAGGTGATTTCAAGCAAAAATCATAATGTCCCAAAAGTGAGACACTATATTGTGGCAGCACCCGGTATTGAGGCCCACTATTGCACATGTACAAATAGATCATGACAATCCTATAGTGTACAGATATGGGGGCATGAATACCCTCCATTATATAGGTATCATAGGCATCCTGCATTAGAGGTGATTTATTGATGAGATGACAGTCTTTAGATGGAGACCTTGGATCCACGCTAGCAGATGGCATCATGATGATCATTTATTCTATTTTCATTAGACCAAATACATTCAGGGATGGGACCATATGATGATCAAGCACTACCTTCCCAATAGGGTAGCTCATCAATTTGGAAAGGTGTAGGATGCACCTGATAATTCCTACAAAGCCATATTTGTGAGGAGATCACGAGAGGTTGCCTGGGGATAGAGGATCCAACCCTAGATTACTATAGATGAGTTCAAGTAGTTGGTGATGTAACCATGGGTATATTTTGATGGGCCTCGAGATGTAGGGGCTACATAGGCATAAAATGCCTATTGGTGGGCCCACGCCCCAATTAGACTCACATTGCCAGTTATTCCTATAACAGGTAGGGGATGAGTGAGAGGGCCTTGGATTGGTTAAGTTCAACAATAGCCACCAAGGGGACACGATGGGTAGATACCAAATCAACAAGATGGGTAGGATGGTTGTGTTCCATTGGTTCATCTAGTGGACCAGAGGGCACCACAGTAGCCACCATAGCAGCCACCACAGGGTCCATCGTCGGGTCTCGATCCATGAGATGCATAGATATCATCCTTAATAGCATAGATGCAGCTATTGATAGGGCAGCTATAGCAGGCCACAAAACAGATATAGGTGTTGACACATGAGAGAGATCAGGCTAGACATGAAGTTTCACAAGAGCGGTAGATGAGACAAGATGTTGACCAAGTGGAATGGCATAGGAGACAAGGCATAGGTAGCAGTTAGAGGCTGCAACATAGCAGGCATGAGAGTAGCCAATGGTCCCCATGCACATGTATGGGAGAGTCATGTAGTAGGTTGTGTACTACAGGATGTTATACTATCATGTGCCCTCAAGAGTGGTGAGAGCCATATTTTTCATATATGAGTCAGGTAGCATTGAGTAGGTCTCGTGGAGGACCATCAGGTAGCAGGTAGGCCTCAAGATCTCACCATAGCAATTGCCAAAGCCAAGGGATCTCTAGGTTTTTAGTATTGTTTGACACTTTTTGTATGTACAACCTAATTATATGATGTATATACATTCATTGGCTGATTTTTTATGGCCTCGCGTATATTAGTTTGATTATATTACACATTGATCCTAATTTTGCATCATGACATTCAATTTTGTTGATATATATGAGATGGATTCGATGTGATGTTATATGATATGAAGTTTCTTTATTTCATGTATGGATGGATACATATAATATATAATGGATATATATGTATGTGTGATTTATGATAATGCTATGATGTTTTATGCTCTTTGATGTGATGTATGCGATGTTATGAATGTATGACATGGATGCACATATGATATATGGTTTTATCTTTCTTTTCAGTATTTTTTCTATGTGATATGCCATGATGATGCATGATCTACGTATGGATGCATTTATTTTTGACATGTTTATACTATGGATGTAATGGATGATTCATGTTATAAGATGCTTAGACTAGTACATCTATATTATGATGTGGAGATTTTAAGATTCTTAGAATAAAAAATCTATATTATGCTAAACACTTAAATGATGATGCAACTTCTAAATGAGATGGACTAAGATGCTTAAAATAAAAATATATATATTATCCTAAACACTTTAGATGGTGATGCAATGGATGTGAGATGGATGATTTTTTCTATTAGGATGATGTGCCATGATTATGTAGGATGTTGATGGTTTGTGGATGTAGGATGGATGTATTGCTATTTTTGGTGAATGTCATGATACCATGTTAGTGTGAAAAGAGGATAGAAGAATGAGAGGGATCAACCCTTCATTTTGAGAAGATGCATAAGTCCAACAAGTCTATGATTCATTGAGACTTTATTAGATATGATGATGATTTTCTTATCTAGGGATTGGCACACAAATGGCACAACTTTCCTTATGTTTGATAAACCATGTAGATACGATACATCAAGGTATGGATAACTAGGATGGCATGGTATCTAGTGTGATGGAATTTGAGTCATTAAATAGATAGTAGTATCTTTGTTCATATTAACATACAGAAACTTTTCTAGGATGTATTTTGGAAGCTTCAAACATCTCAAACCAAAACATGAAAAAGGAATAACCTTGCCATGTAATAATCAACAAGTTGTTCAAAACACCCTCCATAAATACCTAACTATATAGGCACAAATTTTCACCCCTTATGCAAATTCCCCTTTTACACTTCCTCGCCTTAGAAAACCAAATCCGAAGGTGAAATTCCACATCACCAATTTTCCTTCCTTCAACTTGGCACCTATTTTTTGTGTTGGTGGGGGATATTTGTTAGTGATGTGAGCATAGAATGTTTTTTTCCCTGACATATTCCTACCCTTGGTGTCCATAGGTAAATTACATTCTCCATTGGCCATGAAGCGTAATACCTCTATGTTAACCAGATGACCCAAAAATGGCATTTTCCCTCCCATTTTGGCCTTGAAATGTTTGTCTTTCCCATTCAATTCATCTTCTTAGCAGTTCTTGATCTCTTTGGCACCTTCTTTGGAAATATTCAAGCATTCACTTCACTTCCATTACTTCAAGTAGCACTTTGGCACTCCATAGTAGCAGCAACGACACTCCATCAACTCCATAGAGCAAGTGTGGAACAAGCCATTGTAGTAGGGGCTTGAGGTTTTTCAACACCTCCCTTCACCATAGTTGAGGCTATTGTGATTGTTCAATCTTTCTTTCTCCATCATTAGCTAGGGAGCTCTTGGTGGAGGTGGTAACATATTCACTCCTCTCCTTTATGGTTTGATTGAGTAGCACTTCACTTTTTTGTAGTGTTTATTGTGTTCTTTACTTTATTTTCTCCTTTATCATATATTTCTCCATCATTGCTATCTTGGCTATTCATGGAGGTGGAAACACCGAAATGGGGGTTTGACTAAGGCAAACCCCTATACAACCCCCAAAAAAATTCCCTCTTTCCTTGTGTTCAAGTGAGAGAACGTGCAGAGCTAACTAGAAAACAAGCATATTTGTGATATTATTTTTGCCACCCTAGTCCTAGTCTACTTGGTTTATCATTTTAGCATCTACTTTGTACACTTTCTCATTTTGTTTTATCATCTAGATTGAGCTAGCTAGGTTGTTAGTAGGTATTTTTGGTAGTTTTACTATGTTCATTTTTGTCTAGCCATACGGATACCAACACACCTGAGAGACGCCAACATTTCACGCTGACGTTCTTGGACAGAGAGTTGTCTAAGGCACAGAACTGACTCCAAAAATCTAGCTCGCCTCCCAGATTATATTCTGGGTCTAAAGAGTGATTGAAGGACCTTATAGTCCTCATCATTCATGTCCCTCATTTGAAACATTCCTTTCAAGTGAGGTAAGTTAGGGTAGCCTTCTTCTCCTAGCTTTTCATGATCTGGGACCTTGAGTGTGGTTGGTCCCCCTCTCTTACACTAACAAAGCAAGTATTTTCCAAGGTTATATTACAATAACATCCCACAAGCACAACAAACAAAAGACAATGATCAATGCCCCAGTCCTTTCTCTCTAAATATTTTAGGTAGAAATCCTCGAGAGGTCATGGGAATAGGAGCAATAAGATAAATCATAAGAAAATATCAAAAAAATAAACCAGCTAATTTTCTTCATACCTCTAACCAAGACTAAACTATGGCGATGTCTAATGTTGATGTCCATTGTCATAAATATGTATCGTAGGACATGATTTTATCAGATGACTTTGATTAACAAGATGATGGGCTATTGCTACCAAGAGTTAACCAACTTGTTGACCTAGTGACCAAGACTTAAGACCTTTGTGTTTTGATTTTACACTTTTCAATTTGCTATACTTGTTTCTGATTTTTTTGCCAAAGGTTGAAGATGACGATTGATTTATTTTGAGTGAATTTTTATTGTAGGTGAACATGAAATGGGATGGGTGATTTTGGGTTTTTTGAATGTTTTTGGTATTTTGAAATATTTTGACCCTTTTTTTAGCTATTCGAGATGTTTTGCAAATGTTTTGGTTTTCAAATTTTCCAAATGTTTATGTGTTTTCTAATATTTTGACCAAGAACCTATCCTAAGGTCCTTGGGAGCTTATCAAATATTAGCCTTGCCTATGTTATACACGTAGAGACCATGTAGTTTGACTGACACAGACTCAATTATTAATTACTTGTATGAATAGTGTTGGTATGTTAATTTATTATGATGGACACCTAAAGGACCTATCCTAGGAGCCTCGGGAGTTGACCAAAGATTAGCCTTGCCTACGTTATACATGTAGAAGCTGTGTAGTTCAACATGATGACTATGTTTTTGAATTTTTATTTTTTAAACCTATTTTTGGAATTTTTTGACATGTTTTGGATATTTTTAGATTTTTTCAATTTTATGAATGTTTTTAGATTTTCTGATGCTATGAAATATTTCAATATATACACAAATCCAATCTGATGTAGTTATAGGGACATGCCCCCAGTGTGATGCAATAGACTACCTCAATATAGGTAGGACAAACTAACCTTAGGAATGTTTCAAGTAGTACTAGGATGGAACATGATACATACAAGATCAAGCTATGATGCGAATGTGGTTGGGTGATGAAATCTCATGAAGGATGAATGTGTTGAAAGTGATGGAATGTGATGCAGAACAATCCAAAAAAAGGATGGTGGATGAAGAGTGTTTATTTACAAAAGGTTTATAATTTCTAGGTTTTCACCAAGGTACTTGCCCAAAAAGCCACAAAGTGGTTTTCACTAGAGGACTATTTTTTTCTTTACTATTTTTAATCCTTTTTTATTTTTTTGGATTTTGATATATTTTGATTTTTTTATATTTTTGGATTTATATAGGTTGCAATATTAGGCATAAAACTTTTTGATGTGGAAGCTATTGATAGGATCCTGCAGATGTTCCCCTTCTGGTGTGGACAATTGATATGTTCCCAATTTGTAGCTTGTCATGATGATGAAGGGTCCCAACCAATTGGTTTCAAACTTTCCCTTATTATCTAGATTTGGTATGTTCTTCTGATATTCTTTCAACACAAGCTCCCTAACCTGGAAGGACCAGCTCTTGATCTTTTTTTATTGCTCCTTTTGAGATGGTTCTAATAAACCTATAGGTGGTTCAAAGCATCCATGTGTCGCTCATCTAGTAACTCCATCTCATTCAACCATGACACCTAATGCTCTTCATCAGTGATAAGATTCTACAATATTATTCTCATGGATGGGAGATCAACCTCAATGGGAAAGATGGCCTTTGATCTATAAACCAAGGAGAAAGGGATTGAACCTGTAGGTGTGTGGATACTTGTTCAGTAGGCCCATAAGGGAGGGTTTAATTGTAGGTTCCAATCACAACCAACTTCATTGACTATTCTTTTGAGGATTTTCAGGATGGTCTTATTGGAAGCCTCAACTTGGTTCTTACCTTGGGGTTAATATGAGGTGGAGAAGAAATCTTGGATATTAAATCTTTGGCATAGCTCATAAACATTCTACTTTTTGAAGGATGTTCCATTATCGGAGATAAGGGCTTGGGGAACATCGTAATGGAAAATGTGGTAACTCATGATGAATTTAGAGACCTACTTCCCTATGATGTAGGTCATCGGGATGGCTTCTACTCACTTTATAAAGTATTTTGTGGCGATTATAATGAACTTGTGTCCATTAGATGAGGTAGGTGTGATTTTCCCAATAAGGTCAAGTCCCCACTATGAGAAGGGCCGAAATGTGGTGATTGGTTGGATCTCTTGAGTTGGTGCATGGATGAGGTCCTCATGTTGTTGGCATTGAATACATTTATAGACATATTCTTGAGCTTGTTTCTCCATATTAGGCCAATAGTACCATGTCCTCAACAGCTTCTTGGCCAAGGTCATGCCACTTGAGTGTGAACCACAAATTCCATTATGTACCTCTGTTAAGGTAGTCAAAGCTTCCCTAAGATTAAGGCATTATATTAATGTTCCTTTGATACTCCTATGATAGAGGGTTTCGCCTAAGATAATGAAGTGGGCTGGCCTTTTAATGAAGGTTTTCTTGATATTTGGGGTGATGCCGGCGAGGAGGACTCCTATGTTTTAGTAGGTGAATATATCATGGTACTAGGGATCATTGAGACCAACAATTTTGCATAATAATTCAAATTATGGTACCTTGAAAGCTAGTACAATAATTTTCTCTATGATAAATTCATGTTTATGGACATTCCTTGGGATATCTAGCAATGATCCAATCATATCCACAGAATCACCTACTTTGTTGTTTACCCTTGCTATCTACTCAAATGTTATGTCGATAAAGAACTCCTTGAGATCCTCTACCATCTTTTTGTATGGGGTAATTTTTTCATCCTTAGTTTCATATTCATCATTGACTTGATTGATTACCAGTTGTGAATTCCCATAGACCTTGAGTGTCAAGGTTTTCTATTGTACTACAATTTGAAGTCCTACGATAAGAGCTTCATACTCCGCAATGATATTGGTGCAAGGGAAAGAAAACCTATAATATTTTGGGATACAATCCCCTTATGGTATGATGAAGAGGATTCCTACTCCTAAACCATGTTGTGTGTATGACCCATCAAATTATACCTTTCAAACGTCTATGACATTTTGGAGGAAGATTGATTCATCTGGAAACTCTAATACCAATGGGTTTTCTGCATATATGGGATCTTTAACCAATTTATTTTCAATTGCTTATCCTTTGATACCTTTTCATTCTACATATTCAATGTCATACTCTGTCAATATCGTAACCCACTTAGCCATTAATCTCATGAGTATTGCCTTAGAGAGAAAATACTTCAGGGGATCTATCTTGGTCATGAGCTTAATTTAAAGAGAAAGCAAGTAGTGTTGAAACTTCTATGAGGCAAACGCTACTGCAAGACAAGCCTTCTCAATGAATGTGTAATTTAGCTCTTGACCCACTAGGGTTCTACTGATGTAGTAGATGGCTCTCTCTTTCCCTGTTTTATCATGTTGAGCTAAAAGAGCACCAAGAATTATTGTCATAGCTGAAATGTAGAGGATTAATGGCTTATTTAGGATTAGTGGCATGAGGATTGGTGGTGTCGGTAAGTATTCCTTGATTTGATTAAATTCCTTATCACATTTCTCATCCCACCTATAGGTTACTCCCTTATGAATCAAATGGGAATAAGGGACATTCTTATCCACAAGTTGTGTTATGAATCATCAGATGGATTGTAGCCTTCGTTGCAAGCCTCTTAACTGTTTCAATGTTCATGGAGCCTCCATGTCTAAGATTTCCTTGAATTTTTTTGTATCTATTTTGATTCATCTTATTGATACAATAAATATCCCAAGAGATTTCCTGAAGTTATGCCAAAGACACTCTTCTTGGGATTGAGTCATACCTTATACTCTTCTAATCCATCAAAGATTGGGCCAAACGTTGATATATGCTCTTGACACTTCCTTGATTTGGCTAGTATTTCATACACATAGTCCTCTACATATTTGTAGATCATTTCATGAAAGATCAAGTTCATAGCTCTTTGATATGTAGCTCTGCCATTTTAATCCCAAATGGCATCATATTCCAATAGTAGGTGCCCCATGGACAAGTGAAGGCTATTTTATGTTTGTCATATTTTGTAATCATAATTTGGTTGTATCCGAAAAAATTTTCCATTAATGATAGAATTTCATTCCCCATTGTTATATATCCAATCATATCTATGTTGGGGAGGGGGAAATTATCCTTAGGACATGCTTTGTTCAAGTCTTTGAAGTCAATGTAGATTTAGATGTCCCTAGTGGTCTTGGAAATAGGTACAAGGTTAGAAACCCATTTTGGATAATCAATGGGTCAAATGAACTCAGCATTAAGGAGTTTATGTATCTCAAGTTTGACCGATAAGGCAATTTGTGGATGCATCTTTCTCAATTTTTGTCTTACAATTTTTTCCTCGGGATACACTGCTAGATGATGGACCAATACTTCTTGATCAAGGCTTGGAATGTTTATGTATGTCCACACAAATTTAACATTCCTTTCCTTTAGAAATTCTCCTAAATTTTCTTGCTCCTCAGTCAAAAGTGAATCAGCGTAGAAAGTGATGTGCAGGGTCTCTTCAATTCCCAAATTCATTGGGTTGCACTTTTCTATTAAAATTATTGATTTCTCTTGATGGATGGCACTAAGTGGAAGATTAAATCCCTCATCCTTTGGAACCTCAAATATATTTTCACCATTGGATATGTCCTTTATTTTTACTATTTTGGGATCGAAAAGTTCCATAGTGTGTTTTTCACTTAAGGATCAAGACATTAATCTTAGATTTTCAATTTTTTGACTAAGAGATTCAATCGTTTCCCCATAGTATGCATGTGTATCCAACTCTATATAAAACCCTAATTTGTGATCTCCACATGGTATATTATCCCTTGGTCCCATGAATTTTGAGAGAGCCTCATCATTTAATGTATCTAAGATCAGTGGTCCTCATTGGTCACAATCGATGAGTTGGGGGTAAATGATTTTTAGTTTAGTGACCTGGTTACTTTACTCAAATGACATGGAGGTGATCATGAAAAGAGAGGAATCCTCAAATAGCATGGGTAGGTCAGATATGGGATCATCAAATGGAGTACTAAGCAAGATAGGGATTGAAGAGGAAGCTTTGATCATTTTAATAGGAGCACCTTTTCCAACTATGGTTAACTTTGTAGAGGTACATCCAAGGCCAAGATTCTCAAGGCACTTCTTGGGAATAATATATTCTAATAGGATGTTTTAATTTTTCCCTAGATTTTCATTCTTGTTGGATCCCCATCCAAAAATTAGTTGTAGACCCTTGTTGTATTTGTTCATCGAGATAATGGTTGCAAGTCAGTTATCTTGATATAGAAGACCTGAGACATCTTCTTCATCCACAACTTATTTGCTCAAATCCCCCCACTTTTTGAAGGTGGTAGGATATTTTGTGAATTTATGGGATGCATCATCACTAGGTTCCAGTTTTTCATGAGATTTAGGATATTGAGGTAACTCTCCTAACACATATGCACCCTTATGCAAGTTATAGTCCACACATCCATTGTCTCTAATTACGGCTTTGATATATGAGATGTTCTAGATGATAGTTTTATTTGTCTTAGAAGTGGAGGCTAAAGTGGATGGATCAACATATGGAGATGTGAGCCCCTCATCATTTATTGGAACTTGAGGGATCTTGTAATATTTGGCTTCCATATTCTTGCAATAATAGAAAGGTTTGGGGTTGCCATGGATCATGACTTCTTGATTTTGGTAAGGGAATTTCACATGTCGGTGGAATGTAGATGCATCATATTAAATCTTGTGGATACATGGATTCCCTGGGAGAATACTATAGGGAAGGTCAAGGTCAAGGACTTGGCAAGTGGTTTCCATGATT
Source organism: Sequoiadendron giganteum (assembly GCA_007115665.2). Taxonomy (NCBI): domain Eukaryota; kingdom Viridiplantae; phylum Streptophyta; class Pinopsida; order Cupressales; family Cupressaceae; genus Sequoiadendron; species Sequoiadendron giganteum. The sequence goes on from CM021101.1 coordinate 144,853,973, forward strand.
GTTGGCCCCACTTGGATGGGGAGTTAAATGGTGCCCTAGGACACCCGTTCTTGATCATCATAGGCCCTAATGGTAATACATTTTCCTTTTTCAATGACGTCCTTCAATAATCCTATAGTCTTTATTAAATGAAGCATACAAATATTCAAGCCCGTACCCCCATCCACCAAGACCTATTTGACTTTGTTCTTATGGACTAATACCTTAAGGTGAAGTGCACAGTTATGTGATGGTTGGGCCAGAAGGTCATGCTCAAAAAAAGTAAAGAGATATGGTGTAGTGATGTGTCTAATCATAGCTTGAAATTGGTCTACATCAATGTCCATGGGAATGGAGGATGCGACCAAGGATTTCACTAGGATATCCCTAAGTGCGGGCAATATTTTTAGCAATTCCATGATGGAGATTTGGGTTGGGCTCTATTTCAATTGTTCCAAGATGCTAAAACCACTGGAGTTTTATTTGTATTAGCAGGTCGTGCCCTAGGTTGTGGCGATGGTCCTAGGATAGAAATATTTCTGCTCTGTGTGGTGACTCCACACTCGGCTCTAGGTCCTTTGATGTTGAAAACTGTTACACATTCATCCAATGATGTTACAACATGGTTATAGATACGGTTAACATTGGTGTAATTCTTTCCTTTACCATTGTTGTTCCCTTTGTTGTGATCTAGCATTGGATTCATGTATATCTTGAGATCTTGATTTCTTGTTGGTTGTTCAATGTTTATTATTTTATCGTAAATGAGGTCTTGGATGAGATTTTGAGTCTCATACAACTAGTTTTTGTGTGTCCCTTGATTTTGTGAAAATCACAAAGGTGATTCTCATTATACCAAGGTAGTTTAACTTGAGGCTCTTGGTAATTTTCATAAATAGGGAGTGTGATGAGGTTTTTTTGTACTAGTTGTTGCATGACGGATTCAATTAGCTCCCATAGTGGTGTATACTTATGTTTTTGTGTATATTTTTTCCTTGGGGGTGGTCCTCCTTAAGCGTTCACATTGTTGAAAATTTGATTATTTGGTTTTTGTTTTGATGGGTTGCTTTGTGGGGTGTTTTGATAAATGGGTTGTTGTGTGTTGATTTACAGTTGATGAGTGTTTTGTGGGTATTTTTGTTGTTGCATTTTTTGCCTTGGAGCACTAATAACAACTTTGGCATAATTGACACCATCATTAGTGACATTTTTTTTCTTGGTTCACATGCGAGGTTTATCATTGTAGCTAGTCAAGGGTATATTATATTGATACACAGGTGTGCACCCTTGTGCTATGAGGGCTCTTTCAATGTTGAGAACCTTGGGGATTAGTTGGTCATATTCGTGATGCATTTTATTTTTCAGATGGAAGGACAACTCCCCTTCCAGGTTAGAGATGATGGTTCCAAGTTGTTCTTTTGGCATGGACCATTTACTTTTTCTATATTTGGATCTTCTTCGTTGTAAGAAAGTTGCAAATGTCTCTTCCTTATCTTGTTTGAGGTTGGATAATTCTTCCAGGCTCACATCCATGTCTAGGTTAAAAGAGTAGTTTTCTATGAATATGTCCACAACTTCTTGGAAATTTTTCATTCCAAGAGGTAAGCGAGAGAACCATTCCATTACGGGGCCAGTCAAGTTTCGAGGAAAGAATCGCATCAGATAGGAATAGTCATATGCTACTTCCATGCAATGTACATGAAATTCTCTGATATGATCCTTAGGATTTCTCTTTCCTCGATATTTGTCAATTTTTGGTATTTTGAATCTTGGTGGGAAAGGAATCATAGTGATGTTCCTATTGAAGGGATAGGGGTATAAATCTCATTGGGTGTATGATTTTTTCAATTTTCCAAATTGAATGTCTTGTATTTGTTGTGAGAGTAATTTAACCTATATGGAAATAATGGTTTGTGTATTGGGTGGTGGAATGTCTGTGCTTTGGGATGGTATGGTTTGTTGGGTAAATGATGGGGTATCATCTTCTACTTGCATGTTTAGGTTTAAGGAATTTTGTTGTGTGTTCATGAAGGGTTGCTAGAAACCTTGTTGTACAATAAATGCTTGTTGGTATCTCTATTGTTGTTGATGTGCCAACAATGCTTGTTATTGGGCTTGTTTTTGTTGTTGTGCTAATAGTGTCTATTGTTGGGCCTATTGTTGTGATGTTTATTTTTTGTGCTATCAACACTTGTTGTTGTGTGTGTTGTTGTAGAGATTTTTGATAGGCTTGTTGTTGTAACAAGGCTTATACTTGTGCTTGTTGTGCTTGGTATTGAGCTTTCACTTGGGCTTGATCTTGAGCCTATTGTTGTATCGCTTGTTGTTGTTGTTGTTGTTGTTGTTGCACAACTTGTGCTTGTGTTTGTGCTTGGGTTTGAGCTTGATCTTCCACTTGTGCTTGGGCTTGAGCCTATTTTTTTGTACTAAAGTTTGTGCGTGTACTTGTGCTTGTTCTTGGGCTTGAGCTCGATCTTGATGGGATTGTAATTGTTGAAAGACCTTTTGGTAAGATTGTTGTTCTACTTGCAATGTTATATTATACTAATTTATTGCATTGGGATTCAGAGGTGGAGGTGGGAAATTTTGAGGGATGGTATGAGATGATGTGATAAGAGGTTATTGTTGAGGTGTTTTTTGAATGATGAAAATGGTTTGAGTGGTAGATAGTTTATTCAAATTTGTAGTTGATATGCTTAGTCCATGTGAGACTAGATTTTGGGATGTTTGAGGTGTTGTAGATTATGTGATTAGTGGTTGAGATGTTTAGGATGTTTTCGCTTGGTGTTGCAATATCAGCGGAACATTTGGAGGATTTGGTATGATAGATGTGTTGATTTGATTTTTGTTTGGGGGGTTGACTTGATTTGGTTGATTTTGGATTGATGTGTTTAATGAAGGGATTTTCCCTATACCTTGAATTGGTGTAGAAAATGATGTCA